>CM032455.1:112530877-112880877 GCA_019049505.1 Pachyrhynchus sulphureomaculatus
TAGTCGGATGTAAGCCTCCCCAAGTTGTCTCCAATGAGCTTTGTTGTTTGTTTTTTGCATCCAATCGTGTCCTGTCAATCTTTTTACATCGTCCGTCCATCTTGTCTGTGGTCTACCGCTGCATCTTTTGTATTTTCTAGGCCTCCATTCAACTATCCGGCATGTCCATCTGTTATCATTCGTCCTTGCGACATGCCTCGCCCAACTCCACCTTAATATACATATTCCTTGTATTACATCTGTCATTTTTGATCTTCTTCATATCTTGATGTTAGAAATACGATCTTGGGGTCTAATATTTCGCATTCTCCTCTCCATTGCTCTTTGGGTTACCTGGAGTTTATTTATTATACTTTTATTTAAAGCCCACGTTTCAGTGCCATATGTTAATACTGCAGTACATATTGATCGAATACTCTGACTTTTATTGTAATTGGAATGTTTAATTTAAATGTAGATTGTAACCTTCCGAACGCAGACCAAGCTAACGAGACTTCTATCCAAGTCAGCCTTTAAATTATTTTTTGGTATTTCGATTTCTTGTCCTAAATATGTGAATGTTTGTACCTTTTCTATTCTTTCACCTTCTATTAATAATTCCTGGATACTATCTTCACTTTCGTTGTTCAAATATTTGGTTTTGGTGAAGTTTATTTTTAGACCTATTTCTCGACCATCAGCATTTCTTGTAATTCTTCTTTTGTGTTCGCGATCAGAGTGACATCATCTGCGAACCTTAAGTGATTTAATCGTTCACCGTCCATTAGTATTCCTTTATTTTTCCACCTTAACGATTTGAACATGTCTTCTAGAGTCAACTCGAACGGCTTTGGGGATATCGAGTCGCCTTTTCTAATTCCTGTTTTTAAATTTGATTTTATTTGTTTTTTCTTCAAGCATTATTGGTGATGTTGCATGTTTATATATGTATTCAAGAAGAGTTGTTGATCTTTCGTCGACTCTGCTGTTACTTAAGACGTTAAAGACTGCCCATATCTCTACTGAATCAAATGCTTTTTCGTAGTCAACCAAGTAGTCCACAAGGTGACTTTATAATAATTTACTTTTTCCACTAGTAATCTAATTGTTTGAAGATGGTCCAAAGTGTTCCCGTCTAAATCCCGCTTGTTCACGTGATTGATAGCTATCTAATTTGTTCGTTAATCTATATATTATGATTTTAGTGAGGATTTTGTGTAGTACCGATAACACGCTAATAGGTCTGTAATTCTCCAATTTAAATTTGTTCCTCTTTTTAAAAATAAGCACAATCAAGGCGGTTACCCAAGGTGTTGGTGTTTTACTTTCTATTAGGCACCTGTTAAATAGAGCTTGAAGAGATTGTATTATCGATGCCCCTCCATACTTTATCATTTCTATAGTTATTTCATCGTCCTCTGGTTCTTTGTTGTTGTACATATATTGTAGGGCGTTCATTATTTCATCCGTTGTTACATCTGGGATTTCTTCAGGTCCCACATTTCTTAGTTTTTAAATCATTTATTTGTTTTTTAAAATTTGTAATTCTATGAAAAATATTTTAATTTCATTGTACTTATAACTTTCGTTACAAATTTATTATTTGACTTATACTTATTTATGTTGACACTAATAAAAGAATTGATTTGATCAAATTATTTACTGATGTTATCAAACCACCTACTTCTACTTGTATTTACACTGTAGAATTAGTACTCATGTGACAATTTCTGTTCTTAACTTTTTATAAACTTTTATTTTATCACGAAAGTAGAATTTAATGTACAACTACGTAGGTCATCGCTCCACTCAACTATTGATGCAAGATTCGAATTCCTCAAAAATTAGAACCTAATTAAACCACTGGATTTAAAAACGAAGTTCATGACTTAACACCGATGTAGTAGCCTTAGATTAAAATTTTTCGTAACTAATAATGGTATTCTTTTCACATTTGGTGTTGGAAAAGGGTAAAACAGTGGCTCTTATTACACAACATTATTTGACTCTTTGCATAGTGAATTGTAGCAGAAGCAACCAAGATTAGCACGCAGAAAAATGCTCCATCACTAGTACATTGCGACCGTTGCAATGCAAACAAGCACGAGTTCGGTTATAAAATGTTATTTGCCTTGTTCTTTACAAGACTTTATATATATATATATATATATATATATATATATATATATATATATATATATATATATATATATATATATATATATATATATATATATATATATATATATATATATATATATATATATATATATATATATGCTTAAATAAAAACTTGGCTTACCGCTAGCTTATTACAGTCATTAATAAAACAGCCAAATAATGCTACTGAAAAATCAAAATTCTTGAGTGTCAATTTGAAGTAACTGTGGAACAATTCGCCTACGATTTCAGCAGGGGTCTTCAGTGATCTCTAAAAATGTTTCGTGAGATCGTAGCCAAAACGCTGAAAAGTTATTCCAAATTGACACGGTCTAATTAGAAAAATCACGATTTCTCGTCTTATTCAACTTCCTGCATCTTCTACATGCTATTTCTATTTATTTTGACAGCATCTTTAATAATCGTCTTCTAGATCCACTAGATTTAAAAAAAAGGTCAAGACTTAACACCGATGTAGTTGCCGTGGATTAAAATTTTTCGTAACTAGTGATGGTATTCTTTTCACATTTTGGACACTAATAGCAGTATTTATGTGTCCAATTAACATTTTACATAGCGTAGTCGCGTAAATGAAAACTGACATCACATGAACGTAACATAACCCTACTTATCTTCCTTACTTTTTGATAAGTTAAAATGTGAAGAAGAAATGGACAATGTTTAAAAGAAAAAAAAAATATTATAATGTTTTTAACTGAAGTTAAAAGTACAACTTATTTAACTTAACAATTTTTTTTTTATTTTATAGTATTCATTATTCCTCAGCGATATGTCCTGGGACTCATGGGTTTTCTTGCTATTATTAACTCGTATACTATGCGAGTGTCTATATCAGTAGCAATAACAGAAATGGTAGCCCCTAAAAATTCATCTAATAAGAATCCTAATGTATGTTCTTATAATGATTCTGGAAGTTCTGGATCTGGAACAGTAGTTGTAAGTCATCAGAAATTATTTTATCAAAGAATAGGTACAAGTTATTCGGTAGACAATATGCCGTAAAAACTTTTTTGTGATTTTACGAATATAACCGTCAATTGTCTTCCGACGGAGATTATATATATATATATATATATATATATATATATATATATATATATATATATATATATATATATATATATATATGTATATATAAATATATGTTTTTCTTTTTTCCTGACCGTTAATGAATAAATTTAGGACAGTTTCTTGTTTTTGGTCTTGCGCTCAATTTTTAATGAAACAAGTTTACTTTTGGTTAACGTATCGATTTATTTTATTTAAATCATCTTCAGAACTTATATCTAGTTTGTCTTTTGATTTAAATGATTTACATGTTAACAATTTCACAGTTTTCGTAATACTAAATTTAAAAAGTTCACATATTTTATTTTACTATTTGTACAGGTAAAATGGGTAAATCCAAAATTTATTTATTGCTTTCATATTGTTGTTACTTTAATTGTTATTAGTCTAGTAATTAGGTTTTATTAAGTTATTAAATCATTGTATACAATACTTAGGCTTTCCGTGTCATTTCGATAATTTAAGGTGTTATTTGTTCTTCGTATATGTATCATTTCCTTTATGTTTCATTTTTTATGATTATTTTCAAAGTTAAAAATAATCATAAAAAACGAAACATAATGGAAATGATACATATACGAAGAACAAATAACACCTTAAATTATCGAAATGACACGGAAAGCCTAAGTATTGTATACAATGATTTAATAACCTAATAAAACCTAATTACTAGACTAATAACAATTAAAGTAACAACAATATGAAAGCAATAAATAAATTTTGGATTTACCCATTTTACCTGTACAAATAGTAAAATAAAATATGTGAACCTTTTAAATTTAGTATTACGAAAACTGTAAAACTGTTAACATGTAAATCATTTAAACCAAAAGATCCAACTAGATGTAAGTTCTGAAGATGGTTTAAATAAAATAAACCGAAACGACAGCAAGACTAAAAACAAAAAACTGTCCTAAATTTATATATATATATATATATATATATATATATATATATATATATATATATATATATATATATATATATATATATATATATATGCAACCCATGGAAGAAGAGTTTCATAACACCTATTTTCAAAAAGGGTAGCAGATCAAACATACTGAATTACAGACCTATAAGTATTTTAAGTTATTCGAAAACTTTATAACTAATGAAATAAAAGTAAGAGTCACTTTTGATTTGACCCGGCATCAGCGCGGTTTCTGCAGTGCTAGATCATCGAACACCAATTTAATGTGTTTCACTAATTTTGTTACGATCGCTCTTGAAAATCACTTACAGGTGGACGGAATTTATACAGACTTCTCCAAGGCTTTCGATACGTCGACATTGGTATTCTATGCGCTAAATTAAGCTCCTTTGGTATTGGGGGTCGTTTGTTGAGATGGCTCCAGTGTTATCTATCTGGAAGGGTTCAGTCTGTTCGTATAGTGGGTGCAATCTCTGAAGATTTTGCTGTGACCTTGGGCGTGCCTCAAGGCAGTCATTTGGGTCTTGTTTTGTTTCACATTTTTATTAATGTCGTGGGTACTTACTTAGAGTGTCCTTTCTTACTTTTTGCAGATGACTACAAGATTTATAAAATTGTGAGCTATTTAACGGATTGTCGCCTTTTGCATCTTGATTCCTTCATTGTGTGGTGTAAGTCCAATGGCTTAGACCTCAATGTTGGGGGTGATGTCTTTTTGTAGAGCCAGTGCTGCTGTTGCATTCCCCTATAGCATCTATGGACGGGTTTTGCAGACTATGAATAAGGTTAAAGATCCGGGTGTAATCAATTGGGTCAAGACCCATTATGGTCAATAGAGCCTTCAGAATGCGCTGCTTTATCTGCAGAGCCGGCAGGATTTCTTTAGCACTGACACATTGAGACTATTATATCAGTCCTTGGTAAGATCATTATTGGAATACTGTTCTCCGGTATGATCACCTTGTTATGAGTGCCATATTCACTTAATTGAATTGGTGTAGAACAAGTTCTCGAGTTTTTTTTTTCTAGGGAGCTTAATATTCACCATTCAAATTTTTCTGCAACAGCCATGAGGTCAGTGACCCGGCTCCCTTGGCTATCTGTGAAAAGGTCTAATGCGGAACTGTTGTTTCTATATAAGCTTGTTAATTCTCAGCTGAACTGTCCTGAACTCTCGGCTCAAATTGATTTTTTTGTTCCACCCAGAAATACAAGGAGTCATTGCACCTTTTTACAGTCTGTTCATAGATCCAACTATACCTTACACTCCCCCATCGCACGCCTTCACGCCAGAGGCAATATGACTCTTTGGGGCAGCTATGACACTTGTGGATGTTTGTGTATTGTGTTTTGAGCCTTGGTCTCTTGTTTGTTATCTTTCCGTTGTTGTTTTCTAGGTTTTCATTTATATTTACTCTAAATTTTACTTATTTACTCTTTTATTACCTTAGTTAAGTTAGTTAGTATAGGTATTTTTTCTGTTGTTGATTTCTTATTTGTTTACCAGTAAATAAATAAATAATTATATATATCGTAAGTTGCGGATTATTATTTTATTAAAAATTATTATATATTTATATAGGTCTACATTTTTTATTTTAGGATCCAACAAAATTATATGATTGGAATGAAGCAACTCAGGGGCTTATTCTAAGTTCTTTTTATTGGGGTTACGCAGGGACACAACTTCTGGGAGGATATTTGTCTGAAAAGTATGGAGGAAAATATACTCTTGGGATTGGCTTACTATTTTCCGCTATTTTTACACTTATCACTCCTTGGGTAATATATGCAACCAACGGTAACGCAGCAATGCTCATATTTATGAGAGTTGTAGAAGGATTAGGAGAAGTAGGTATTATCTTTCGATATATTTTATTATATATATATATATATATATATATATATATATATATATATATATATATATATATATATATATATATATATATATATATATATATATATATATATATATATATATATATATATATATATATATATATATATATATATATAGCATTTTAATGATACCAAAAATAATACCACTGTTTGTTAATTAAATTCAAGGAACGGTGTTAAATGAAGCAAAATCGTTTGAGTCGATTTTTTTGCTCACCAGTATATATGTATATATATACACACATATATATATATATATATATATATATATATATATATATATATATATATATATATATATATTCAACTAATACTTCAATTATTAACGGAACTATTATTTCAGATTACAAATATTTTGTTAAACAAATATAACGAGTTGTTATTACGTTTTATAGGTTTTCACCAACCACCAAAGTTAATATAACTAAAATGATACTGAGAGGTTTCTGTTATTTGTTTTCTTATTGTTAACGTCAAACTACTAAAAGCAGTAAATTGTGTTTTAAATGTTATTACAATAATCTATCGTAGTTATCTTAAGCCCAAAGCTAAAATATCACACAAATAGCCTCTTGAATTAATAATTTTATAAGGATTCAGTATATCAAAAAGTGACTTTGGATGTTCCAAAGATATAATTTTCTATTGAGACAGCAAAATTGAACCTTAACGTCGACTATTTTAGGAATCTATTTTTTACAGATTTCGATTGATTTTGAATTACAAGATCTTTCAAACTTCAAATTGTTTAACGAATTTTAAAAGTACCTCACAAATTACTTCATATATCCTTGACTTTGGCTTTAATATCTTTGAATATTTGAGTCAATATTTCTCAGTTTTTTCCCAACAGTTTGTTTTATATGAAATATAATTAAGTAAATAAGTTATTTAATAAAAAATAATACAATAAGAAAAACATATTGAAACATAATTAGATAAGACATTTTTAAAGATAGATGCTTATTGAAGAAATATATAACTTCTGTATATGTAAGATACAATAATTTACGTTTCTGGCTGCTGTAAGCCTAGTTTTGAAGGCATATCTACTCTCTGTCGGGGTCTGCTTAAGGCCATAGACTATAAGTCTAGTACGCAAATTATTGTATCTTACTTATTATTTGCGGTGATACTGCTCGGCCGATGAGTCGTGACATGGCGAAACGCGTCTCGTGATGAGTTAACAGACGAGAAAACAGTGAATTACTGCTAACATATGAATTTTGTTCAGTTTTAGTAGTTGACATTCATAAGATTCATGTCACAATTTATTTATTTATTTTTTTATTCTAAAGAACCAAATTTTCTTCAAAACTTATTTTCAAACATATATTGGTTCAGTAATAGTTAAGATGAAAGCAGCATTCAGGTAAAAGTACCAGGACTAGACAAAGCAATCTTAAAATTTATCTAGTTTATATTCAAAAAAGATTTTAGTAATTGAAAAAAATAAATTTTATAGAAAAATACAAAAAGAAAAATTTATAATAAAATTAGTTACACTAATACAAAATTAATTATTGCTCAGTCACGTTCTATCGCTTTGTTGCAGCAGGAAATTTAGCCGAGTTCGATTCCTTTTACATTTATTCTTTTAAAAATCGTACTTTTCAAAATCTGATAAAAAAAGTTCTTTCTTTTGTCTTTCGGGAGTTAAGGTTTCACTTGAAACTCTCCTTTTTAAAAGTACTGTTGAATAAAAAAATCAATACATGTGTAGTTACACAATAAATCTATGTCTCTACAGAAAAAATGCATCTTGAGAGTGATACCCTATCAAATACAATCTAGAACTCCCAGTTAGAGGGTATTTTCGGTCTTCGGTTGCCACTTTTATCACCTAACTCAATGATTTATGGAAATTTTGGTAACATCTACTCCTTTTCTGTATTTGTAGGACTGTATATTGTAGGATCATATATCCATACTCACGCCAAATTGTTTAATCTGTGTGTTGTTGTTGTTTAAGGGAGCTACCTATCCATCTCTGAACTCTCTTTTAGCAAGCTGGGTGCCTCCTAATGAACGTGGAAGAATTGGTGCTCTTATATATGCTGGAAATCAAATGGGTAACGCAATCATTTTTCATAATAAACTCTCTAAATACAAAAATAATAATTTAAGTGTTAACCGTGTCAACCACTCTGTCGGCTTAAGAGCTGCTGTGTCAGCTTTCGAGGGAATATTAGGTATGCATACTTAGTTCAATTCGTTGTATCCTACCTTCGTGTCCTGTAACTTCTTGGATAAGTACCCATAAATACTGTTCTCTTGTTTGTCAATCCGAGCCCGACTGACGAGTCGTAATACGGCGAAACGCGTTTCACGATGGATTTGACGAATAAGAGAATAGTGGGTAAACTGCTGAAAAATGGGCACTGTGCGGTTTCAGTTATTTTACCTTAACCAGATATGCCTGAGTAGGATACCTCAAAAAGCGCTGCATGCTTTTAAGGGTTGACCATGTCAACCACTCTGTCGGCTTAAAAGCTGCTGTGTCAGCTTTCGATGGAGTTTTAGGTATGCTTACTTAGTACAATTCGTTGAATACTACCTTCGTGTCTTCAGATATAGCTCTTATTAATATTTTGTAGATATCAACGAATGTTCTAGAAACTCTTACATTTTTCGAATAATTCCTTTATTTTTTCTGTATTTGTGATCTTAATACTGTAATAAAAATACTTTAAAAAATTAAGTTTAGCCTATTATAATAAAAATACAATTAAAAATTAGGTTTAGTCTATTCGAAATTTGTTAACAATATAAAAGTAATTTTTTCTTAATTAACCAATAATTTAGTGTTAAGAATTATCGGTTTTACACAAGGTATAATCAATTAGAGATAGAAGTAACAATTTAAAACAGACAGGAGAATTAAAATATCCAATTTATTACGCCAATGTTTTACGTGCTTAAGTTTAAAAATACTTTCACAATTAAAAATTACCCCAAATAGCACCTACAAAACATTAGTTTTTAGTCATATTTTAGTTAATATAATTTATAGCTCCATTTCCCTGAAATTTCAAGTCTAAAATCCGGAAATGCTGCATTTTTCAAAAAGTAAATGCCACTGTAAATTGATCGGCAATTTTAAAGACGTTTCGTTACCGGTTGATGCCGGTATAGAAACTGGGTAAATTTGATAAAATCCGTATGTAATGTTCATCTGGAAACAGCCATATTTGCAAATTAATACAGTTAGATGGCAAATACTTCATACTCTCTGGCAGATTGGACCATGATAAGTACTGACACAGAATGAGCGAAATTTATTATTAAATTTTATAATATAAATATAAACGTTACAAGTAGACAAAAATTTATTTAAAAAAAATTAAGGGCTAGCCGAATGGGGTAGAGAAGAAATTTATAAATTTCTCTTCAGGTTTAAGGTTTTTTTTCTACCAGAATTTTCTATAGAGCCCGAATACAAACATGTATTATACTTGACTCATTAAATAGACTTTTTTACATTATTCTCACATCACATCAGTCATCATTATCACAATGAATAAGAAACAGCTCGAAATAGAAATTTTTTAAAAGATATATGTAATTTATGGCAGGTTTATATCAAATATAATTTCTTGCAAAAATTCTCAAGCATATTTGCAAAATGTAAAAATCAGAAAAGATATTTGACGTCATATTAGAAAGGATAATCACAAACAAAACCAGACCAAACAATAACCTTCGAGACATGCAAAGCCTGAAAAAAAAGATCGTGTAATGTTTTGCAAAATTTCTTGTCTTGACCATCACTAACATTTAATGGCGCTGCCTTGGCCTTTCTCTCTGATCTATGAAATAAGGCGTTGATTTACACCAACCATTCTTTTCACATTTGAAGTCAAATATGTAAAAGAGCAAGTTTCCATCCTGTATGTTAATGTCCCTAAAATTTTTATACTAATACCAATTAAAATATAAGTGTGTCAGGAAATGGTATTATGTCTGAACTAATATCATATGAAAAAACAGTTTTAAAAGAGCTTAAATTCAAACGATATGAAAGATATGTTAAACACAAATAATTTATATCATTGTACATATAATTTAACAACTTAACATGGACCCTATTTCGTGAAGTAAGAAACCATTTAGAACCCAAATAAATCGTTAAAATGAACTGAATATTTTCCATAAATAAAAATAAAATTATATAAGAATCTGTTTCTCAAAGAGAAGGTAAATAAAATATACTGTTTTTTATTACAGTTTTTCTAATTTTTTTTTTATCGACCTTTATATTATAACACAAAAATATAAATATCTTATTATCAATATTACATAAGTTGAGTAGAATATAAATAAAGTAAACTCTCGCTTAATTTCATTTTCTCGGTCAGTAATTTTTATATACCACCTATATATTTCTTTTCTCCATACACTAGTTTCATCGACTTGTTCAATAACTCTAAAATTATGCAGGAACCTAAAAAAATGCAGTACATTTTTTTCAGGAACTATTTTAAGTAACCTTATTAGCGGATCAATAATTAAGGCTACAAAAGATTGGGCATCTGTGTTCTTTTTATTTGGAAGTACTGGGCTTTTATGGTTTGTACTTTGGGTACTTCTTTGTTATTCAAACCCTGATAGTCATCCGTTTATAAGTGATAAAGAAAAAGAATTCTTAGATGCTAAAGTTGGTAAGTAATTTATTATTTAATATATATCAAAAACTAACTGAACTGAAATAATGAAGGCAATTTCTATTTCAAAATAAATTCTGGAACGGCTCCGATCACTCAAAAAACTATAATTTATATCTTATGTTATATGTAGTGACGGAAAAAACTTAAAGTTGCTGAACTTCATTTTTATAAACAGGATAGTCTACATATTTTATTTTTAGGTACTAGAGTTTTTCAATATGAATTCAACGACTTAAGCTTTTAATTTCAATAATTTTCTATTGAATAAAATAAAATCCATCAAAACGTATTCATGAAAGAAGTACACCTGTACCACGGAGTCAAGAAGACACCATTAGAATTTAAATTATTTGTGGAAAAACAAGCATATTATAAAGAAGAATAATTTGGCAAAGTGGATTAATATTGGCATAATGTCTTCTAATATATTAAAAAATGAGAGCGCCAGACCTCTTTTGAGCGCGCTCGGTAACCAAATGCCATATTTAGACTTGTTTCGGTCAACTGGATCTCTTCAAATAGTACGGTAGTATCGAAAATGTTTCAACGATGGCATGGCAACACCGCAACCCTCTATTCTAAGATATCGGAAGAGGCCGGCAAATGTAAGTCCCTCTCTGAAATATAGCGTAATCTTCCGATACAAGAGCAAATTATATTAATATGGATGGAATGGAGATCTCTTGCCATCAGATGGTTAACAAAATAGAGATTGACTTTAAACTGGTGGAAAAAAACTGCACGAGGGAAGCATGCTACTCCTAGTATAAAAATCAATCTTAACACTTCACCTCCTAACTTCGTGGTTTTGCAAATTTAAAAATGATGATGTGTTCACTGGTATTTTTCGATATCTTCGAATGCGCAATGTTGCGGTGTCATAAGCCTCGATATTGTCTCGTTTGGACCTATCTCATGAGTTCCAATACCTCCAATGACGTTTTAGATAGGCGCTTGGGTAGGGAACGTGCCCGAAAGAGGTGAATTTCACCAAAAACACTTTTGAGTCTCATTAAGTACATATTCTGTCAAACTTTGAGAGCCCAAAAACATTTTTTGTGTGTTAACGATAACTTTCAGGGAAGAAATCTAGGTTTACATTTTGGCAGAGTTTCAGCCCATTGAATTAAAATAGATTGTCGATTCCTGTATTAAATTTATACAGCACGAAATAATTCTTGTGCCACTGGTAACTTTCAAAATAAACCAAAATTTTCTATAAGATTTTTACAAGAACGCTTAGATTGTACAACGCTGACTTTTCTCCTTATTATTTAAATAGTTACTTATATTCGCATGTCACTTTTAGTAAGCCCTACACTCAAAAAGAAAAAACATATTCCGTGGAAAAAGGTATGTACAAATATGCCTGTAATTGCATTAGTATTCGCCCAAATAGGACATGATTGGGGTTTTTATATGATGACCACTGACTTACCTAAATACATGAAAGGAGTGTTAAAGTTTGATGTTAAGAAGAACGGACAATGGTAAGTAACAATATAGCAATCATATCTTGCTTAGTGAAGAACCGTACAAATAAATGAGCATCGTAAAGATATCGATTGTGATCATTAAAGACATGATACATTTTTTAAGTGACATGGTTGTTTACAGTTACTCCAAATATCTTTTTCGCTTAAATTCTTCTGCATTTAAAAAAGGCTATTTTGAAAAATGCTCAGTGTTAAGTAGCATTGCTCTTCTCTGATAGGTTAGAGTTTATTTTATAGTAAGCTATAAAATAGAAAGTTATATATTTAAAAATAGTATTTTTGCAATAATCACAAAATAACTCAATTTTTCTCTATGTCAGAGAAATTCTTAATTTTACAGAAGATATGACACAACGCAAGTTAATTAAATTCAACTTTCGATTTTTAGCCCTAAATAAAACAATTGTTATACTGATACTCGTTCTTTGATCACAAAGGAACGAAAAATTGTTTATTCAATTTTTGGCTGATTAACTTGTGACGTACATTCATTTGTTAATTAAAAAGTGTAACATAAGGCGCAGGTGGAAAAGTTTTTGGTCTGACACATAGATGTCGCTCTTTTCAAAAAATCCATACGATGTTTAGGAACTACCAACCTTCAAACGATACGTGTCAAAATTTCATGACATTTCGACGATTAGTTTACAAGTAACAGTGGTTTTAACGACACTACTTTTGATATTTCCCAAACGATGGAATCGAATTACGTGTGTTGATTAAACACTTGATAAGTGTTACGAAGACTCTACCCCTGGAAAATCATTCGTCATTTACTGGCATGCCGAAGTTAAACGCGGTCGTATAGATACAAATGATGCGGAACGATCTGGACGCCCATATGAGGTGGTTACACCGCAAAACATTAAAAAAAAAATAACAAAATTGTTTTAGATAACCGTAAAATGAAATCGCGTGAGATAGCCGACACCCTAAAGATATCAAAAAATGTGTTGGTCATATTTTGCATGAATATTTGGGCATAAGAAAGCTCTGTTCGAAATGGGTACCGCGTTTGCTCACCGTGGACTAAAAACAGCAACGTGTTGATGATTCTGAGCGCTGTTTGTTCCTGTTTAAACGCAATAAAAGGATTTTTTCATGAGATATGTGAGAATGGATGAAACATTGATCCACCACTACACACCGGATTCAAATCGGCATTCAGCTGAGTGGACAGCAACCGGTGAAAGCCGCAAGAAGCGACCAAAGACACAACAGTCGGCTGAGAAGGTTTTGGCCTCTGTATTTTGGGATGCGAGTGGAATAATTTTCATCGACTATGCTGAGAAGGGAAAAATCATCAATAGCGAACATTCATCAAATCAATGGTTACGATGGCAAAATTCCATGAATTGAAGTTCAAATTGCTCCAGATTTGACCCCTAGCGACTATTATCTATTCACAGACCTCAGAAAAATGCTAGCGGGAAAGAGATTTGGCTCCAGTGAAGAAGTTATCGCCGAAACTTAGAGCTATTTTAAAGGTAAAGACAAATCCTTCTACAAGAAAAGTATAGAAATGTTGGACTAATTTTATCGCTCTTGAAAGAGTTTATATTGATGAATAAAGTCGAATTTTGCAAAAAAAAATGTGTTTTAAGTAGCTAGGCCAAAAATTTTTCAGCCTACGTGTTAGAATGTAGTAAGCGTGGCAGTTATTAAATTTAAATATGTTTCAAATAATACCATTTAAATATGTTTTAGGTCCAGTGTCCCTTACGTTGCTATGTACACTGTATCCATGTTATCTGGATGGTTATGTGACTGGTTAATTAAAAGAAAATATTTAACTGTTACTGCTGCCAGAAAAACATTTACTACAATAGGTAAGACATATTAAATTCTACCTTAAAATATTTTACTAAATAAAAAATAGTGTAATTATTTTATTTTGATTTTTTGTGCTTAACCTACACACTGCAATAATGTTTTGGAGATATTTAAGTGGCGGTGAAATGAATAAATTTACTGCCGTTTTGGCCCTATGAAATTAAGATTTTTTAAAATTGATAAGAAATTGAAATATTTCACGTTTGACAGCAATAGGTAGGTATTTTATACACAGAATATGAAAATTTGCGTATAACTCAAAATGTCCTATATTTCTGGAAATATTAATAAAATAACATTTACTGTAAATTGGTGCGGAATAAAATAATAAGATTTCAATGACTCGGCGTATGTAGATCATATATTGTCAAAAAAAATACTTTTATTAAATTTGAAAACAAGTAAGTTTTATAAAGTTTATCAAATAAAATTAGTAATTTTAGTTTTATTATATTAACCTAAAATTAAAATAAATAACGGTAAATTCAGTATTTATACAAATAATAAAGGAAAAAGAACTTTTGCGTAACTTTCTAATAAATCGTTAGATCTTCTGTTATGAATAGTTATTTAACAGACAAAGCTTTTCTTTCCTTGTCATTGCATTGTAAAAAGAAGTTAATTCATTTGATCCTAAATATGGTATTATTACTATTTCAACTGAGCTAAAATTGATTATGGGGGTTCAACATATCCCCCTTCTTATTCAATGCATTGTGCAGTATGATTGTGAAAATGATTCCATTTAAAATTGCGACCTGCTCTGTAATTTTCTCCCTTGTCTCCAACACAGTTAAATCTATTAATCTATTTGATTACTATCTTAATCTTCAAAATCTGCCAGTCAATAAAGAAAAGGTTTTATTTAAAATATCGGAAACTGCGAAAATGTAGTCTTGCTACCATTATGTGGTATTGGTTGCAAATATGTTGCCTCATTTAACTTAATATTTAAAAATATTGTTCCTATAATTCTATTGTTCAATATACCTCATCAAACCCGAACAGTTAAACAAAAATGAACATTTCTTCTACTGAAAAATTTGGCGGTTGAGAAAACTAACTCACCAATCCAAACATTGTTATTAAATAGTTGTACATCTTGTTCCATACGCCCCGACAAAAGTGTCAACTTAATTCTTTGATATCCTATAACTATGCATCTGTAAAGTATTTTCAATCTTGTAATATTTTTTCTAAAATCTTCAACTTTTGGATGTTCTGAAGCCAAAAAAAGTAAATATTAGTTTTCCTTGAGTTTTCAAATTAGGTACCTTGAAAATGCAATGGAATTTCCATTCTTCATTTTTGCAGTTTTCTCTTCTTTATGCAGTTTTTTTCTTTCGGTTAAACGTTGTTTCAGTTAATATCTGGTTATATATTCTTAAAAATGTATTTAAGGTAGAAATAATTCTCTGACTTCCATAAAGTCTTGTATATTCCCGTGGCGCTTGCCTTTTGTTACAACCATTTTTAATAAGTATTCCTTTCACTCTCCAAACAAGCCATTTCTATACTAACACTGATTTTTAACTCACTACCATCAAATTTCTGAATATAAACAAATACCATTGTCAATTTACGTTATTGACAAACATGGATAGCCAACTTCGGCAAAATGAAAAAAAACACTTTTTTTGCCCATATTGCACAATAACGTCATAAAAATTCATATATGCAAGCGTTTCTAGATTTAAGAATTTTATAAACTGAAAAATAATATACAGTATGTTTTATTTTAAAAATAAAAAATGCGCGATTGTTTCTGGGGAATGGAAGTTTCGGGGCTCCAGAGCCGCCTCTTGTTGGCGAGAGAGATTACTTTTGACAAAAAGACAGATTCCAAAGTTACATCCGAACCGGGAACAGAAGTTGTACCCAGAATAGAGCAAGTTGAGTGTGCTGGTCGATTAATTAACCTTGATTTCACAAAGAACGAGTATATCAGGCTTATTTCTTATACAAAAAGTCTATTTTAAAATTCCTATTTCCGCATGTTGACGATTCCGAATCAGCTCCCACCCGGAGGTCTGAACGGGGAGCTATTTTACCTCCGGAATTTTTTGATCGTAAGAACCCTAATAAGCTATTCTTTTACTATAGTCCGGTAACATGGGCACACCTACAAAACGTTAAGCAACTTCACGTAGCCTAAGCCTGAGCAATGCCTGATGGAATCTGCGCATCTAGCATCTGATGGAAGTCTTGAATTCTTTAATTCAAATTTGTCTTAAGATGTCTTTAAAAAAATGTTAAAAAAAATCAAATTATAATTTGAAAATCAAACGATTTTGCAAGAACAAAAATGTTGGAAGGTAACAGTATATAACCTAAGATAGTAGTGGTGTGTAAGATCATTTAAAAAATTACTGATCTAAACAAAACACATTATTCTATAATTAATCGGCGACTAATATATTTTAATATACCTTTTTCTAGCTTCCGTTGGACCGGCCGTTTTTCTAGTCTTAGCCTCTTATTCCGGATGTGATAGAGTTATGTCCATTGTCATGTTTACAATAGCTATGGGATTTATGGGAGCCTTCTACTGTGGTATGAAAATAAATGCTCTGGATCTTTCACCAAACTACGCTGCAACTGTAATGGGTATCGAAAATACAGCAGGAGCTATTACCGGTATTGTTACACCATATTTAGCTGGGGTATTAACACCAGATGTAAGTAGTGCCTTACACAGTACTTCCATTAAGCCATCTCTTTATGACAATTTTCCATTATATCACATTCTATGAAATCATTTAATTGACACTTAACTTGACATTAATCAGTATAATTTAGTGTATTACCTGTGGATTTTATATAGTTGGTGAAATAATTAAAATTAAAGAAAAAAATAACTTCATGACGAAATTGTAAGCCACTCGGGGAGAATTCGTTTCATTTATGCGCATGCGCCGAGATAATTATGCTACATTTACAATGAAATTTTCTTTGCGGAAAAAACACGAAAAAAACAAATCACAACGCTTTTTTTTAGAATAGGCCTAAGATGGCCTAATTTTGAAAGATTGACGAGAAAAAATCGAGGTAAGGCTGTTCTTGCTAACCTGAACTAACCGTGGTTTCTAGTCACTAATATAGCACGTATACCATTTTTTCACATTAAGGTAGGACATTTTTTTTTTCATTATTTAATGTAGATTCGGTTCAGCATAATTAATATCAGGATACTTAAGAGATATAATTTGGAGAAACAAATACATAAGTACCAGGAGCAAAGTAAGAATATACAAAACATGCGTAAGACCGATCATGACGTACGCGATAGAAACCAGAGCGGAGAACACAATAACAAAACGACTCCTACGAACAACAGAAATGCGAACACTTAGATCGATCACAGGACATCCTGTATTTGACCGGAAGAGATGTGAAGAAATAAGGGAAATGTGCGAAATACAGGATGTGGTGAGATGGACAAGGAATAGGAGAAGAGAATGGAGAGACCATGTGGACAGAATGCCAAATGACCGGTTGGCTAAGGTTGCAAAAGAGAAGCGACCAAACACACCTCGACCGCTTGGAAGACCACCAATAAGATGGTATGAGAGCTGGTCTTCATCATCGCAATTGTTTCTGGGAAACCTTTGAAGTGAACACAGGACATGGTCCTAACATAAGAAGAAGAAGATTCGGTTAGTCCAGGTTAACAAAAACGGTTACTTCCTGATTTTTTCTCATAAATTTTTCAAATTTAGGCCGTTTTAAGCCTATTTTTAAAAAAAATCTTCCTTTTTCTGAAAAGCCCGCGTACCGAAATTTTACCAAAAATAATGACAATAAACAATTTTATAATAAGATTGGATTATAACTGAAAAAAATTAATAATTTTTTGAAAAGATTGGGCTAACATCCGATTTCCATTTCACCTATTAGTGTGAACGGAGCCTATTCTTCTGAAAACAACTGACAGTATCGATCAGTGGTTATAAAAAAAAAAGTACAAACACTTTTCTCCGACATTTTCTGGAAAATCTTTCAAAATTAGACCATTTTAAGCCTATTCCAAGAAAAAAAAACCTCTTTTTCTGAAAAGCCCGCGTAACGATGGTTTACCGGAGAAACATGCTAATCTAGATCGTTGGTTCCCAACCGGTAGGTCGCGATCCTTAAGGGAGGGTGGCCTTGGCTTTTTTCAGGTGTCGCCGATTATCAATCTTAATTAAATTTTAAAGATAGGCGTTAAAACATTAATAATTTATTTATAATTGGCAACACACGAGATATGCGACGTAATCAGTGGACGGTTGGCGCACGCACCTCTCCTTATGCCTGGCGAAATTCGACTGGGGCAAGCTAGCCGGGTATTCCGCAGCGATCGCGACATTCCGTTGCCTCTCGAAGAAGCGTGTAAAAGAGAGAAGTTTCGAGACGGACAGCTTGACGTTGCTCCGAGCTGAGAATAATCGGAAAAGTACTCCCAATTGAAATATAAGCAACTAGCAGTGCCGTAGGGTCAGTTATTCAACCGCGAGTTTAAACTTTGGAATATAAATATAATCGCGGTCAGTAAACTTATTACCTAGTGTTAAATTGTTACAGGGTTCTTTTTGCCGTCTGTATATGAATAGTTCAATGTTAGTTAGTGTCTTGTTTGATTCGAAAAACGGTACAATACTAGGATAGTCCGTCACAATTCGTCTTCGATAAGCACGCCTAGAAACAGACGGTGCGACTATAGTGTGCGGTCTACCTGCAAATCCTAATTGTGGCGTCATTGTCATTGTCTTTATTGAATTTAAGTTAGGCTATGCCTCTTACTTACATTTATGATAGCTTATATTCCTATACTACTTAACCTAGGTTCTATACAGTAATCCTAATTAACTTAACCTAGGACATTGGGTTTTAATTACATTGGTTGACTAATCTAACTTAACTAGAGCTTAATTCTAAACTAATCTAGAACTTAATTCTAAACTTAATCTAGGTTACAATCTTCATGGGGGTGGGGGAGGGCCATCGTCTTCGTCGGATATGGGGTCAGAAGGTCTTGGATAGTGATGGCGGGCGTTGGCGGGCACGTGGAATGCGCTCCTTATGGTGGCGTTTGGGTGTTGTAGCGCCTTTGCGAAGAACTTGATGTTGGTGGACCTCATGTGTGCCTTGATTGTTGGCACACCGAGGTCTCTATGCAATTGCCGGTTTCGGACGAACCATGGGGCTCCCGTGATCATCCTCAGGGCCTTGTTCTGTACTGCCTGAAGTTGAGCTCTGCGTGTCTTGGTGAGTTTAGACCAAGTAGGGCAGGCGTGTGTGAGTCCTGCCCTCACGATGGTTTTATAAATTAGCAGCTTGATTTTTGGTTGCAACTTACTGGACCGGCTGATGATTGGGTACAGCTTTCCCAGTAGTTGCTTGGCTTTCCTTGAGGCAGCACAGACCTGGTCTTTCCAGATGAGGAATTGTGGCGTGCGGTCTACCTGCAATAAATACATTTCTAAGCAAAGCAATAAAATAATAAGGTAAGTTTCGTTATTAATGACAATGACAAGTTGCTAATACGTATATTTCAAAAGAAGCCATGCTTTTGCGAGATTTCTATATTAATAATACTTTTAACGAAGATGAAGCTGTGACTTTTTTGCAAACGCATAATCTACTTATGCTGAATGATGAAAATAAAATCCGTGATAGGTGTGGTGCGGAACTGCAAAGAAAAAGGAAACGCGATCATGGAAGAACGTTTCGTCCAGTCTTACGTTGTCCTAGAAAAGGCTGTCAAACAACAAAATCATTTAGAAACGGAAATGAATTCTTCCATTATACGGATTTGAACGAAAAGTTACATTGTAATTTAAGCTTATGTCATATTTTGGAATTGGTGTTTATGTTCGTGCACGACATTCCGAGTACAACATGTGCAAAACTGACCAGGAGGTCGTCACATACCATAAGTGAATGGTATAACACGTGCCGCAAAGTGTGCTCCTCAATTATGTCAATCAATCGCAGAGGACCATTAATCGGCAGCAACGACGATACTATATAAACTGATGAAGCGCGATTCGCGGGTCTCCGAAAATATAACAGGAGAAGACTCTTACAAGGTGATTAACAACTTGAATCTGAAGATAGCGATGCACCGGTGCAAAACAATCGAAACCATGGTAGACGAATAGATGGACCGTGGGTTTTTGATTTGAAAAAAAAAACGAGAAGTACGATAGTTTATTGTGGGAAGGAGAGATGAAAACACATTAATGCCAATTATAGAAGGAGAGGTTCAATTTCAATCTGTTATTTATTCAGACGAGTGGTCAGCATATGGGAATCTTGGCAGGCGAGGCTTCAACCATCAAACTATTAATCACCAGCAAAACTATGTTGATCCGCTCATAGGAGTTCATACACAAGGTACTGAACGGTCGTGGCTAGATGCCAAAATTTATATCTTGAAGAAAATGAGGGGAGTACCATTAAACCATCTTCAATCACATCTGGACCATTTATCCTGGAAGATAGTAAGGAAGAATGAAGACGATCAATTTATCAGCTTTTTAAAGGATATTGCTTCTGTTTATAGATATAAGTTGTAAATATATTCGTAATAATATCATTATGAACAGCAAATTGTTCCTCTTATCATTATTATTGTATAGCATTGTTATAGCAGGGTAGATCCCAAATTTTTTAGCACATCGCACGCTACAGCGGCACCTAATAGTGCTTACTTAAATCACATGAAAAAATTTCCTTTATAGCGATTTAAGCGGCAGCAAACACAATAACCATTTTTTCAGCAGCTGATAAAATATGAATTTTCCTTACTAAATGTTACTTTTACCCGAATCTAGCGCATCACGAATGTTTAGTGTTGTTTAATAATAATATTGATATTTTATTTTATTTTTGTTAAATTTTCCACTCAACTTGTTTAAGGTCTTCGAACATCACGTACCTCGAGACGATCAGTTGCAGTAACTAGTTGCTCCAACTTTTTTTTACCCACGAAATGGCCATAAAATGATAGAAATACTATTTCAAACTTCTCGGTGCATCCCAAGCTTAATGCGGCAAAGTTGGAACAAAAAAATATACTTATAATAAAGTTGTGGTTAATGTTAAATCTTTACAATTAAGAATTTTAATTTTGATGTAGTTTTATTAAGTGTAAAACTGGAACGTGTGCTATATCTTGGCTCTGGTATTTGGTTATCATTTCGATCAGTCGCTAAAGCCATTAGTCAAAATTTCACTAAATCCACTATACCACCACCTAGACGACCAAATAGCAGCATTGCAAAAACTTCGGGGAAGGCCAAGTTATTAGCTTAAACTCTTTGCTTCGCACTCTACTGTCGATTTCCAAAGAAAAACACCACCCACTATTCCCAAAGGGCAGTCAAGGGTGCCCTATATTGTTTTCAGACAACATGTCAAAAAACCAATTTTAATGACGATAGACACCAAAAAAGCTTCTAATGTTGTTGGAATACCTGCCATAGTACTCCAAAGATGAAGGAGCAAACAAACACTTTTTAACCTATCCTATAGAAAGAGAATATTTCCTTCCTGTTGAACATGCGCAGCCGATACCCAAAAAAGGTGAGAGGACCTTACCAAACAACTACCCACCAGAAGCACTGCTTTCAATAATATAGCAAGAGTGCACACCTGCAACCATTTAAATAGCATGCTCCCATGGCTAAAGCACTGGCTAAACGCTTCTTAATGTGAAGAAATTATCCAGAAGTTTACCAACAACAAAATCAATTTACCAATCAAAATAAATGACACTAAGGTACCGAACAGAAATATGCTGAAGTGTCTGGGTGTCATTAAAGACGCACTCAAATTCCCCTTACATATATCGCGTGTTTCAAAAGGCATTCATCGCGACGCAGAATCTTTATGTATTATTACCTCTAAATTCACACATGGAGCCAAGAAATAAATTGGCTATATACAGATCTAATCTATAAACAGATCATTAGACCAGATAATGTATGCTGCACCAATTTGCTGTGGTATATCGGACACACAGTCATACAGACAGCGAATGCAGAACAAAATATTAAGACACGTGACATCGAGCGACAGATATACAAGAATTAGAGACTTCCATCATATAACAAATATGCAAACAGTAAGACAATACTTAGACGACGTAGCAGGGCAATTTTACAGACATAAAACACAGGTATCGACTCTGACGCAAGACCTCACACAAACCAGAATAGAACATAACCCGACACACAAACCATTGTATCATAGATTATTAATTTACTTTGAAGCTCCATAACTGCTTCGCAACTAGTGCAAAGTGAAAAAATTCGGAGAAGCTAAATAAAAAACTTACATACAGGGATTCGAGGTTCAGCTGATAAAGAATTTTTAAACAACAAACGTAGTAACGCAAATCAAGATAATAACACAGCAAAATTTATTAAAAAGGAAGCAATAGAAGAAAATATTATATTCACCAAAGCAGATAAAGGAAATACCATAGTCGTAATCAACAAGGCACAATATATAGAAAAAACAATAGATTTCCTTAAAAAAGAAAATTTTCAGACTTTAAGCAAAGACCCAACAAAAATGTTTAAAAATGAAATCCCCCTAGAAATAGGGAAACTTCCAGTATCATACCAGATTTTAAAAAAATAAAATTAACAGCTATGAATTCCCGACCACCGCAACTCTATTCTTTAATTAAACTACACAAACAAGATTATCCGGTCCCCTACATGGCAGCACCAGCATACAAACTCTCAAATTTTCTTATAGACACGATGAAAAATCATACAAAATTTTCAACCCACTTGTTGCTGTAAGAATGTCCTTAAGAGTTAATTCAGAAAATTTCAAATATAAATTTTCCTTCAAGAGCCAAATTAGTATCATTTGATGTACAAAATTTATTCCCCAGCATCCCTCCAAACGAAACAAATGGTAAAACATCTATTAAATACCTATTAAATACAACGTCAATATTGTTATAAAACAAGATATTCTCAACCTACTAAAAACATGTTTGAAACGAAATTATTTTATATTTAATAACTCAATCTACAATAGTCCAGAAGAACTTATATGTTAATGCGAAGCCCCTTAAGACCACTTTTAGAAATTTTTGTGAATAACATCGAAAATATAATTCAAAAACATGATACGTACAAATCTTTACTATACTGGTACCATTATGTAGACGACATTTTAGTTTGTTTCAGTGGCACGGATAGACAGTTGAATACATTTTTTAATCACATCAATTCCATACACAAAGATATAACATTTAGATTGGAAATAGAGGAAAATAATTCACTTAATTTCCTAGATATTACTATATCAAGAGATAACAACAAACACAAATTTTCAATATTTTACAAACCATCAGACACAGACAAAACAATACACAACACTTCAAACCACCCAAAACAACACAAATTTGCAGCATATCACAGTATGTTACATAGGGTACCGAGTGTTCCTTTATCTGAAAATGATTTCAATAACGAATTAAATTTAATAAAACAAATTGCTGTTTCTACAGTCTACCCTAAAACTAAAGACAGCAATATCAATTATAAATCATTAACCTATTTTGGCACACCTTCAGAAAAAATTGAACACTACTTAAACCAAAATAATATAAACCTAGCTTTAAAAACTAATAACTCACTAGGAAAACTCATAAAAAATACGAAAGGTAAACAAAACAAAGCTGAAAAATCAGGGGTATATAAATTGAATTGCGGTTCGTGTACTCAGGCGTACATAGGGCAGACAGGGCGCTCATTTGAAACTATAATTTCAGAACACAAACGAAGTTTTCTTAACAACAAAACAGATTCTTCATACAGCAAATATTTAATAGAACAGAACCATCAATTTAATGACCATATTGAAAACAAAGGAAAAAAGTTAAACCTTTTGGAACGCCTAGAGATAAACCGTTTGAAAAACACATATGACCGATGGGAAATACCCATTATTAAATTTAGATACCTTATAAAGTTCAATATGAATTCCAAGAATACCCTAATTAACTATTTTCAGACTAATTGTAAAAGTAGATAATAAAGTGGAATAAAACCTAAACGTTCGTTAGTTGCAAAAAGCATCAGAAGAAGTTACCATGTAACGAAACGCGTCATACAATTTTGTAATAAAAGTAAAAATTTTGACAAATTGTCTTTCATTATATTTGATAAAGTATCTAAAGCGTGCCTAAAACGTACCGAAAGCACACCACAGTACGCTGACCTAAAGCTCAAATTCAAATTCAACAAGATCTTTATTCTCTCTAATTTGTTAATACAAGATTGCCTTACTTCTCTAGGTGCAACTGATACAATTTACTTCATTTACTTCATATAAATTTATCCGTTCTTAGTTTTATGGCTGGCTAGTAGTCTGTCTTTTGGTAGTCTGTCCCTTATATACTTAATAATATTGTTTTTAGTCATTTCCGAGTAATTCTTTAATGACTATTGTTGGCTTGATTTTGGAAAAAGTTTTTTGGTACTTGTTATTAATGTGTAGATTTTATTTGGTTTTACTCGGAAAATTCTTTCAAAAAAACCAGTTTAATATTATCAGGTACATGTAGTGATAATGATGTTAAACTCTGTTGTTGTCTTTTTAATCTCATTCATCCTCCCCCTTTCATTCTTCTCTCTCTTTCATTCATCTCTTTCGCACCTGACCTAAAGCTGATGAGCGTCAGGTACCTGTGCGGAGGTAGCGTAAACAACTTAAAAATAGACCACAAAGCAAAAAGAGTAGCAATTGGTTGAACATTCGGTCAATATCAACTAACTATTATGTAAATAGTGTAATTCTTGTAAAAGTTTAAAAAGATAATAAAACGTTTTAAACGAAGTGCAATAGTCCAGGGGAAAATGCTAAATAAAATTCATAAACGTGTAATATATATATACGAGTATATATATATATATATATATATATATATATATATATATATATATATATATATATATATATATATTTATATATACGAGTATATATATATATATATATATATATATATATATATATATATATATATACATATATATATATATATATATATATATATATATATATATATATATATATATATATATATATATATATATATATATATATATATATATATATATATATATATATATATATATATATATATATATATATATATATATATATATATATATATATATATATATATATATATATATATATGTATATATAACGTTGTAAATAAACAAATATAATTAGTATAAATAATGTAAAAAAAAGGGTGAAACGAATATACAGGTGTGAAAAAGAGTATGAAAGAGCAAGATAAGAAAGAAAGAAGAGTGAGTCAGGCTAGAATAGAAATGTGTAATATAAACTATGAACCACATGTACCTGACTGTATCGAGCTGGGTTTTTTAACAAATTATTTTTCCCAGCAGATAATAAACTAAATCCCCACATAAATCAACAAAGCAAATACTAAAGCAGAGCATCAGCCGCCGCGAGTCTTCTCTGTGGATAAGGATGCGGTAAAGCACTCTATATCCACTGAACTTGAACATGTAGGTAGAACCTGTAATAATTTATCATTAATAATAAATAAATATTTGAATTTGACTAGTTATCAATACTCGTAGAAACCTTTTACACACGCACACAAATAGACTACGTGCATGCAGTCTCTTGTTTGAGTATTTTATACTGATACACCGGTGTAATTATTATCTCTTTATTTCAGCAAACTCTTATGCAATGGAGGGAAGTTTTCTGGATAGCATTTGGAGTATTCTTTGCAACAAATATATTCTACTTAATTTTTGCTAGTGGGGAAATACAAGATTTTAATAACAGTGAAGAAAATGCCAAGAATAGTAAAAAATAGACTGCCGAAGTAACTAAAATAAGTCTTTTTATAGTTTATTAACTACTTAAGCTGTATTTTTTACTCATGTCTAAAAATTTTAATAATTAAATTATGCAATTTAAAATATATGTATATTTTATTTCACGTCTATATAGAATTATAAGAGAAATTGAGAGAAAATGTTTTTAGTGAGCGTAGTATTAGTGTTCCATAATTTTGTATACATTCCTACAGTCAAACACTAGATGTTATATATTACATTCAATTACCAATATCAAAGAGTAGCGACAAAGAGAGAAGTTCGTCTATAGTTTGGGAATTTGACCAAGGCATACGATAGTTACCGGTACAGAAACTTTGGCAGATCCTAGAACGATCTCCTGTAAATAACAACGTAATACCAGCTGTCAAATAATTATACGAGCACTCATCATCAATTAAAATAAAAAACACGGTGGGCATAAAATTGAACGAGGATACAACGCTGTATACCCTTCATGTTGCGGATGATCAGGTCGTGATTGCTCACTATAAGGAGGATCTAAAATTTATGGCCTGAAGAAAAATTATGAAGAATGGGACCTATCGATCAACAGAACAAAAACCCAACATATATGTGTTAGAAGAGAGATAACAGAAGATCTTCAAGTAGACTAACAGAATGTAGTTAATTCGTGTACGTATTCCCGGGCAAATTTTGAAATGGACAGCGGCAGAAAGAAGAGAAAAAGAGGAAGACCAAAACTGACTTGGATAGGAGGAATATAAAAAGAACGGAACTTAGAGCCCGGGGATTGAGAAACCTGATGAGGTTGGAAACTAGGTATCGGAAAGCGGAAGACGCTATAAAACCGATATTTAAAAAAAAAAACGATTCAATTATTTAAACGCATACGTTGAAGTTCTCAATACACTTCAAAGCATCAATTAAAATAATAAGTAGACTATCATAAGAGGATTCTTTAAGGATAATCCACTCACCAATACTATTAATAGCCCAGTCGCCAGGGATTTTGAGGTCTCGTTAACTGTTAACTGGCTGCATTTTGGCATACAGGTAGTTTTTTAAACGTAGAATACGATAAAAAAAAGTTTACTATAGTTTGATGTACGCTAAGCCCACACAATCCAAAACAAAATCAAAAATTCAGTTTTCGATAATATCTCACCGACAAAGACACCGAAAAACTAATAGCACCACATGAGAGCGGGAAATTTTACAAAGAAATGGTATATAGATTTTTTTCCAGATTTTTTATTAAGATAGGTGATTCAAAAATTGTAGCGCGTCAAACAAGTTAATTTGAAAGTCTACATGTACCGCTCCAAAGTTAATCGATATTTCTTATTTTCTGAGTGTAAAAAACAAAATTAAAAGACAGCTTTTTGAAGAGCTTTCCGATGATATTAATAGTTTTTATTTTTGTTGCTTCATAATAAAACGAAATTTTTGTTTGCATTATTTTGACAGGCAAACAGTAAATTACAAATATTTAATGAAATATAGTATTAAAAAAGTCCCTGCGCATATATCATTATTATACCTTAAGTTTCAATATAAGAATAATTAAAAATACCCACATTGTATTATTTAAAAATTGAGTTTTAAAATGTGAAAATTTGTCTGCTATTGTGCGCTGCCGGCAATTTTACGTTCAAAACAGTACGAAATAGTCAAAAAAAAAGTGGGATAATTTTTTTTAGTTTCATTTGAAAGTACACTTAATTTTAGAAAATTATTAAAGAATTAAATAACTTTCTCTTTTGTTGTAATTTTGCTCTTAGCATGATAAACGTATTTTTTGCTTATTATTAATCTTACAACTTAAACTTAAAATAAAAAAAAATATATTTAAAGGTTAGAAATGAAAGATAAAAGTCTCAGTTTTAAGTACAAAGTATTTATATTTCATCTAAACATTCAGTTACAAAGAAAGCAGTTACCGAAAACACAAAAATACTAAATTACTCGAAGAAATTAAATGAATTACGTACTCTCTCCGTCATATTGGATCCGCAATTTTGGATTTTTCAAATCTATCATCGGATTCTTAATCAGCACCCCGAGAAATCCCTTAACAGGCAATTTCAAAATATTTAACGGTATATAGAAATATTAATTTAATCATAAATGAGCTTGGAAGCATGATTCCCACTACAACTGAAAGGGTAAACCAGCCATTTTATCTTAATTTTTTTTTTAAATTTCCGGTTGAACTAAAAAAATAATCTATTACTATTTTTTTGTAGAATAATTCGTTCATTCAGGTATTAGTTTTTCGATATCTTTTTTATTTTTCGAGATATTTGCGAAAAAATAAATTTTTCATTTTATTTTCGATTTTGTAGGCTTAACTTTAGAGCAGCAAATTTTTTATCGTATTCTAGTCCAAAAAATTACCTGTATGCCGATATGCAGCCTGTTAACATTTAGTGAAAGATTTTCGTCAAAATTTGCCTCTGACGACTGGGCTATAAAAGTCATCGATAAGCTTGATGAGGAGATCACCAACCAATATTTACCTGTTACTTTGTGATCAACAATGTAAAACAAATTAAATTACACTGACAAATGTCACTTTAAAAGATGCAATGAGAAATATCAAGTTTTGTCCTAAATTTGAGCCAATGTTTTTCAATTAAAAAATTCAAGTGGCAAAAACTTTTATTTTAGAGTCACGGGCTTACATAAAAATTAAAACATATTTGGAAAAACAGAATGGCAATAAAACCCCTGCATTGTATTTATGGAAGTAAGTAGCAACTGGTACATCAGCGTCATTTTAGATGTTATTTAATAATTTTGAAAGTATTTTTAAAAAATATATATTGAGGATAAAATATTAAAAACCAGTCAAGTGCAAGTCGAACTTGCACAATTAGTGTTCCGTACGTTGATTGCTTTTAAAATAAAAAAATTTGTTACGGTGGTATAAAATGATCAGTGACTTCACAAAACACACCCAAAATGAGTTTTCAACAAAGTTTGTTCCCAATCTTTACTGAAAACTGATGACCTTGAATTTTTTTTATATATATTCCAGATAAATTATTAAAGGTAATGCACTCGTGATAATTTTCGTTCAATCTACATCCCGTGGAGAATATTCCAGAATTTTTTCAAATTTTTTTGATTAGTACTTTTCGAGATAAGATGGAGGGATAGCGATTTTTCGCGATTTTTTAAAAACAATACAAAGAAAAGTGTGCCCTAGTATTACATTATATATGCTTTTTTTACTCGTGTTTTCACAAGCTTTCATTTGACACCATACTCGATGACCTAGTAAAAACAATTTTTTTTCACTTCCGATTTTAACCCCCAAAACTAACCCCTCAAGTCAAAATTTAACTTTCAAAACTACACGGCTCTGATGAGGCCATCAATTCCTATATTAGCACCAAATTTCAACTTTCTAAGGCAAATAGTTTCGGAGAAAATCGGGTGAGACAGACACCGAAGTGATCTTATAAGTTCCATACGGAACACTAATAGTAAAAAGTAATAATAATTTTATTAGTAAAACATATAATTGATAGGAATATCTTACCTTTATACAGGGTGTCCCAATATTCCATGTACATATGACCATTTAACCCAACTTACTTTAGTCCAAAAATTCGTAATTTTTGAGATACAGTGTCAAAGTTATACTTTTATTTTAGTTTTCCTTAAGTAACTTTCTTAATAATTGTACTATTTGTACAATATTTGATGCTAAAGGTTTTTCTGAGATGAGAAATCAAAATCAGCTCACAGTTTTGTTGTAAATTGTAGGGGGTGCCACTTATTACACTGTGTATACTTTTAAATTATCATAACTTTTTTATACCACTCTGTATGATATTTTTAATTAAATATTCGTATTCTCCGCCTTCTCCTGTTTAAAAAAACTCTCCTGGTAAATGTTGCTCCAAGCAACAGTTTCTAAGATAGTGGGATGTTTGTTTCCATTTTTTAATTTCATTATCAAATTCGCAAATGCGTTCCTTCACACGTTTCTTCACATTGTATAGTTACTTGGCAACGCTCAAAAATCACTCTGGCAATGATGTAAGATATCATATGTTCTATGACTTAACTGGCTTGTAGTAATACTGACAGAAAGTAATTTTTGACAGGTTTTACGAGTATTAACGAGAATTAATCCCTTCTCAAGCTCAACAGTGTTTTGAATCTAAATTATTATGGAGTACACTTTTGGTGTGCAAACTGATATGATTTTAGTGTTTGGTTTTTGTAACAGCAACGGTTGCAAAAGTGCTCGCGTATATCACGAAAGATTTCCGCATCGTCGTACTCCTAACCATCAGACTTTTGCCAATATTAAGAGTACATGCTAATCCTGGAATCAGCACTCGTTTAATTAAACGTCAAACGGGAGTATCAAAAAGTACAACTAATCGGATCATTAGACAACAAATTATTCACCCCTTTCATATACAGTCCGTCCAGGAACTTACCTGTATCTAAAAAATTACGAATTTTTGGACTAAAGTAAGTTGAGTTAAATGGTCGTATTTTCATCCCAGAAATCCACAGTAACCCTATGTACACGAAATACTGAAACACCTTGTATATAGTGTGTAGTTCGGAACTTGATCTTCGAGTAAAGTCTTCAGACATTGTAGAAAGCTCCTATAGCTTGGATGTGAAGATGTTGCAACTGACTTATGATGTCCGTGTTATGGCTGTGACAGCCATCAATCGCAACACTAATAAATATTCCTGGAAACTCTCCATAGCACATAACTGTTTTTTACTAGATGCAGCATTGCAGATCTACTACAACAGCTTAGATATGAGCATCTTCTCATTGGTTGATTATCAAACTCTTAATGACGACATTGCTATAAATGCATATTGTTGATTGGACGCCAATCCGACCAGAAAAGACTGGCGATGAAAACAGTGTCATTCCCGCTTTTATTTCGAGCATTGCTTAAGGGCCTGCCTCAACGGAAACTATCGGCCACATGTCATTGGTCGAGAACTACTTCAACCAGTCGTACTAGGTGTATTGAGGGCGGAGCTCTACGTAAAACATACTGCACCGCAGTGCCACAAAGATGTTAAACTTTAACTTAGTTTTAAGTTACAACTATCATAATTCTTAATATAAACAATTGTTATTGGCAAAGTTAGAAAAAGTGTTTCTTTCTCTTATTTTGCACATTAACACCACCAAAAAATATGTATTAGGGTTTCTAGAATTAAGAATTCTAATTTCTATTTTAACTTTCAAAAAAGAACTCTTTATTTAACAATTTTGCCTCTATTAATAATTAATAATCTTGTATATGTAAATTTTATCTAAACGTTTATATTTCCATAGTTGCAAATAATCGAAGCTTAGCTCATCTACTATATCTAGTGCGCTGAATATTACTATTTTGTTTTCGGTTGTTAGATTAATTTTTTTTTTAATCCTTTTATTTGCCAATATGTAACTGTTTAATTCAAAGGAAAAAAATTTGGGCATTTGTAATTAAGAAAAATGCCATTTTACAACACTGTAAACAAAAGAGAGCAGGGAAGAAGTTTATAGCAACCAGAATTTACTGGATTAACATTATCAATCAAAACAAATAATGGAATTTGGTGGGATTAATTGTCTATTTTGATTGTTATTGTTAGTCCCGCCGAACTGTAGCTATAAACATCTCCCTACGATCATTTCTTTACAGCATTGTAAAATGAAGTTTTTTTTTTAATTACAAACACCCATAATTTTCAGCGTAAGTTATCAACCAGCTTTAAATTATCAGAAAATCATTTCCATTCCTCTCAGACTAATTCGTGGAATCACCATGAATTTCATTGTTGATTTTAAAAATTTGCATTTTACAATACGAAGCCCTTGATGCTCATGTAATATTAAGATTTGATATCTGATTAATGTATAAAAAATAGTTGAAGGATCCTTTCAATAATATCGAAAGTGATGGAAAAGGCTATCAATCAACATCTTCTAAAATATCTTGAAGAATTCAACATTATTAGAGATCACCAATATGGCTTTTGTAAACATAGATCAACAGGAGATCTTCTGACTTATGTAACACATGTTTGGAACAACGCAATTGAAGAGTTTGGAGAATCTCGAGCGGTTGCTCTTGACATATCCAAGGCATTCGACCGTGTTTGGCACGATGGACTGTTGGCTAAGCTACGCTCTTATGATATGTCTGAAAAGTTCTGTTTGTGGCTCTCATGTTTTCTCAGTGAGCATTCTTTACGAGTGGTGGTCAACGGATTTCTTTCTAACACCTTCACTATCAACGCCGGTGTGACCCAAGGCTCCATACTATCTCCTACTCTCTTTCTCATTTACGTTAACGATCTGCTGGAAAAGACCGAAAATCCAATCTACAGCTTTGCAGATGACAGTACGCTTATCTCTTCATTCACTTTGAACGTTGCTCAGGCGAGTGTCGGCAGACAGCGGAAAGTTGTTCAACTTAACAAAGACCTGGAAGAAATCCTGTCTTGGGGTGACAGTAACCAAGTGGAATTTAACGCTACAAAAACCCAGGCGGCAGTTTTTTCTAAAAAATTTAACGTTGCTGAACCCGACATAGTTATGGCGGGGCACTCCATGCCTCTAACATCGTCACTCAGTTTGTTGGGCGTTAATTTTGAAGCAAATATGTCCTGGCATGAGCATGTTGTAGGCATAGCAAGGAGAGCTTCTCAAAAGTTGGGAATATTTTTTCGAACCAGAAAGCTTTACACTCCACAACAACTGGTAATTCTTTACAAAGCTCAAATTCGACCAACTATGGAATACTGCTCCCATGTTTGGGGCTCCACTCCCAAACATATACTGCATTTCTTGGATTCTATTCAGAGAAGAGCTGTTCGTCTGATTGGAGACCCAGAACTGACCGGCGGCCTTAATTCGCTGGAACATCGAAGAACGGTCGGCGACTTGAGCCTATTCTACAAGTATTTCCATGGAAAGTGCTCGGAAGATGTGGCTGTTTAATTCTCCCAGAGCGGTGCATGTTAGAAATACACGTCGTGTTGATACTTCACATCCGTATGAGGTTCAGCTTGTTACTCCTCGTACAACACTTTTCAAGCAGTCTTTTATATGGAGAACATCATCCCTTTGGAATAATTTGCCCAGGACTGTGTTTCCCACCGAGTACAATTTACAGCAATTCAAGAGCAGCGTGAATCGCTTTTTCCGCACACGTGCCACTCCTGTAGCACTTTAGGGACGTTCCTCCAGCACGTGTTCTAGACCCATAAAAAAAATCCACTATGATCGATTGGACATGAAAAAATTAATATAATAAAGATGATATGTCCCCACTCTATTGTTTTTTCACAAAATTTACCATTTGCTACGCTAATAATCTGACAGCGATGTCACTAGCAGTCGTCGTCCTATTTAAAATCTTTACACCTGAGTAAATGCCTTTACATGCAATTGTTTTAAATAGGAAAACTACCAGCAGCGACGACAGCACTTAATATTACATTCATGGGCGACCAGGATCTCTTGCGTCACTAGTATCTTGTGAGATTTTAGAATATAAAACCTCCACGTTACGGTGTCATCACCACTGAACGCTCGATACTGCCTTGCGTACATCCAGCTGACAAGCTCCAAACGCTTCCTAGATTGTAGCTTGAGTAGTGAGCGTGCCCAAAGTATATTTACTATCTTAGAGTACTCGTACCTGTACGCTAAACTACTAATTTTCTCACAATTATTATTTTCTGTATATTTTAGAAATAATTATACCTCAACGATGGGTTCTGGCAATTATTCTTCATCTAGCAATGCTAAATGCCTATAACTTAAGAGTAGTCATAAATGTAGCAATAACTGATATGGTAAAACACACCAAACGTAACTCTACCAAACATGACGACTGTCCAAATCTAATACCGGAACCTGATCCGCCTCAAAAAGTAAGTGGTTCTAGTTTAAAGGGCGGCGGCACTACAAAATATAGTATTTCCCATTAATGAATTGAAGGTTGGCGTTCGCAAATATTTACACCCTGTACTACAGCGGTTAGCTGCCAAATTTGTAATCAGCCTTGTATCCTGTAGGGCCGAAATGTGATTTAGCACAGATCCCCACCTCACTTTTAAGAAGTGGTGCTCCTTGCAGAGCGTTTGTCATACATATCAGGGGTAAAATTCATAAATCTGCTCAAATAGCATTTTTGAATGGTTTTCTTCACTACTATACAAGAGTAAATAAAAACAGTATAAATCCTTCGGTATGTCAGTAACAGTGGTATTGGTGCGATATCTGAAAGTTCCAAGAAGAATTGGCTTATTGGTGTCTCTAAATGCATAGCGTGACTTCTGTTTTCTTCCTAAATAAGTGATATATAATGTCTTTGTCATCATACAAGCCACTATGAACTAGAAAAGTTTAGTTTTAAGAAGGATACCTGCATTGCAGCAGCAAGTCTCGGATATCTGCCAAAACGTAGGTTCTGAGGAACTTTCTTTACAGTCTGTGGTACAAGTTATTACATAGCATATGTTGCTTATATACACAGTGCAACACATAAAATGTAAACTGACTTCAGTTTCTGGAAGTGTCCACCCAAACTAGCAAAACCCTATTTGGGTTTTGATAGTTTAGTTCGATTTTTTTTTTTTTGCCATCATCAATATTTTTGCTCGAGCTTTGGTTTTGCACGGTTATATCTCATAAATTATTGGGAATTTCTCAATGCAATCTTCAAACGAAATGTTCTTCACACTAAAATACACAATTTTTGTGAACATGTCGAAACCAGATTTTCACTCTTTCGGTGTGTTTTTAGTGCTGAAAGCTCGAAAAAATGCCATTTTTTCACATTTTCGGCCATAACTCACAAACCGTGTACATTTTAGCATAACTGTCTTCGACAAAAATGTTTTCTGCATCAACACGAGTAACTTTGCTGAACATTGCAATAACCTACAATCGATCCTTATAGTTCTTTTGGCCGTTGTCAGGAATTTCGCCACCAAATAGTACATTTCACACCAAAATTTCAGCTTTCATCAGCAAATATATCTTTTTTTGTGTTAAAGTTTATTTCGCAAATTTTTATCCTTTTTATAGAGCTATTGAAAATTCAAAATTTAAAAAAAGACAAAAGACGTGTTTTCAATCGATTTCCATAGCCGCCCGAGAAGTCGATGGTTTTGACCTCTTCGATGGTCGTTCTAATTCATCGTCTGAATCTGTATCATCACCATCTGAGCTCGCGCTGGATAAAATATTTAAGGGCATATCTCTTTCGGTGTGTCCTTCATCTTCTTCTTCGGTGCCTTCATCTTCATGTTGGAATATCTTTTGACTCCACCAACATACTTCTGCAAGCAATGCATCCAGCTGTTTTTCTTTGTATCGTTTTTTTTCCATTGGCATGGTGACCTGATGGAATCGCTCCCCTTGTTCGTCCGATTCGCTAGGCAATTGTTGTAAGAACTCATCAAGGTGATGGTGCATAAAATGCAATTTTAATGTCATGGATGAATTTATTTTATGAAAATAAGAGAGCGTTGTTTTCACCAATCTCTTCATTTCGTCTAGCTGTACACGATTCTTCCCTAAAACGCCCTCGATTACAGCTTTTAATGCGTCCCAGGCTCGCCGGTAATTGTGTGTCAGCACGTTTGTAAACTTTTCGCTTTTCATTAATTTTCGAATATCCGGCCCAGTGAGTACACCTGTTTAAAGTGAAAAAAGCATTAACGAAAAATTAATAGCAATGCGAATAGTGTGAAGTGAACAAACATAGATATGAAAATATGTAAATAGACGACAATACTATTTTTAATTTTGTCAGTGCTGAGTTTTGGAAAGATGTCCTGTAAACAGTCATACACTTCTTCAGCATCTTGGACGGCCACTTGGATGAATTTCGAAACAATTCCCAATTTTATATGGTGTAGTGACAGCAATATATCATCGATATTCTTTATTAAAGGTTCATTAAACAAATTTAACTTTTTTTTCGTTTTCACGCTATTTTTCTATTTGAGTGTGCGATTCGCCTATTTGGCTGCCGCGTGACGGACTCGTAGTCGTCTCGTGTTAGTAAGGCATATGGCCATCACGAAGGTGCTTATTCGGCGACGACGGGACACCTCTGATTCCAATATACTCAACTTTCTCCAACAATATGCGGTGAGACACAGTATCTAAAGCCTTTGTTAGGTCCAAGAATATTAAAAGTGATTTATTGCCATTGTCGAGGTTCTCAGAAATATGGTTTACTACCCTTATAAGAGCATCTTCAGTGCCCAACTTCTGTCTAAAACCATACTGCGCATCGGATATTAATTTATTTTTATTTAAGTAATCGTCCAGGCGCAACTATATATATATATATATATATATATATATATATATATATATATATATATATATATATATATATATATATATATATATATATATATATATGTATATATATATATATATATATATATATATATATATATATATATATATATATATATGTGTGTGTGTGTATGTATGTGTGTGTGTGTCGTGAAATACAAATGTGCATGTTTGCGCACCTGGGCAACGTTGACGGATATTATGACATCCTGATCAACCTTGTCAATATGTCTCATTAGAGATAAAGTCAGAAAAAGAGTATAAATGCCTATAGAGTCAGGCAGGTCGATTATAAAAAAAATTCATAACAGCATGGCTGTCATGCAGGGAACGGGGAAGAGATTATCAAGTCGATTATGGTAAGGCAAACGACGAATCATAAGTAATATAATGTAATTTACATTAATACATTAATCTAAAAACACGCAGGCCTTTACAATACGTCCTAACAGCAATAGTGATTCACTTTTAAAACTTTTATAACAGTAGCATCCATCATATGCAGCGCCTATCAAAGTTTTGGGATTATTACTCTCAAGGCTGATAGCTTGAATTCTTCTGGTTTGTACTTACCTGTGTGACGATGAATACGCTACACATCACTAATTTTTTAAAGAAAAAGTCTCTCTTTGTATTCAGACGTATTAGTAAACCAATTCTCCAAACTTGCTATGGGAAGATGAGACAAACCCCTAAAATACAAACAATACTAATACTAATATAGGCACATGGAATAATTTACCCTTTGATTTATTCTTAAAAAACAGAAAGTAAAAAAGTTATTTGAGCAGATTTATGAATTTTACCCCTTGTGGGTATGATACCCCGAGATCTTATTTTCTCTACCTTACTTTGAAAAGTTTTGGCGATTTAGAACCGGAGAGCGTCTAGACTCGCTGACGAGCTCTAATATGATTTAATGTTTAATAAATGGTACACCCGGACTGTCCTACTCTTAAACGTCCGTACTTTCAATATAAGGATAGAACTTACTTAAAGGTCTTGGTTCGATACAACCAACCAAATTTCAGTTTTTTTCTCGGAATTGTTATGAAAGTAACCGATAAAAACTATTTTTTGGGGTCCACAATTGAAATGCTGCAGCTTATACGTTGCCTCATCCTAAACTCTCTAGAATCAGCTCCCCAAATATATGAGCTTTCTTCTTATATATATATATATATATATATATATATATATATATATATATATATATATATATATATATATATATATATATATATATATATATATATATATATATATATATATATATATTATATATATATATATATATATATATATATATATATATATATATATATACAAGGTGACTCTAAAAGGTGCGGAAAAAATGCTACCACAAATTCCTGAGGTCAAAATATGACGATTTAACTCAACTTACCTCAGTCCAAAAGTGGATGATTTCGGAGATACAGAGTATCAAAAGTTCAATTTGGTTTTAGTTTTTCATAAATAATGTGTATTGTCACAATTTTCAGCTAAAAGGGGGTTTTTTGGGGTGAAAAAATGAAATCTGCATTCATTTTCATTGTAAAATTTAGAGGGCGCCACCTGCGGTTCTTTGCACACATTTGAAATGAAATAACTTTTTTGAGCCACATTGTATTTTACATAAAATTTCTTAGTCTTCAACGTCTTTTACCTAAAAAAGGTATACCTGGTAAGACTTGATTTGAGCAGCCGTTTTTGAGATATCTGGATTAAAACAATTCATTTCGTTTATGGCTAGGTCTAGATTATTGTGATAAATGAACACAATTTGAAGCGAAGGCGCTATAATAAATTAACTGTCACTAAAAACTGACTGGTGTCAAATCGAATCTAAAACCATTCAAGCATTACATTTTGATCAGAATAGGATGAATTACGGGGTATTTTTTAGTAGGTGAAATTCGTAAAATTCCTGAAAGGCCCCTGATTGTGAGCAGTGTTGTTCTTGATGTTTTTGATACATTGTCGCTTTTTTTCCGGTGTTTATGTCTTAAATTGCGAGTAGTACTGGAATATCGTGAAAGAGAATTAGCAAGCACCGGTGAATTGTCAAACAATTTACAAATTTAATTTTCGTCATGGCCGTACAGTATACCAATGAAGAAATGACCTATATGTTATTGATTTTTGGATATTGCCAAGGAAATGGTTTAGAATCTTGCAGAGTATACAGTGAAAGATTTCCGAATTGTCGCTTACCGAACCATAAAACCTTCGCGGCAGTTGAAAGACGTCTTCGTAAAACGGGTAAGTTTGCGCCTGTTTCTATTAATTATGGTCGTGCACGTACGGTAAGAACTCCAGAGGTTGAGGAAGATATTCTGAATCGGATTGAAGAAAATCCAAAACTCAGCAGCAGACGATTACGCTTAGAGCTAGGGGTAAGCAAAGATATTGTTAATAGGGTGACCAGAGAACAACTACTGCACCCATTTCATGTTCAACAGGTACAAGATCTTTTACCCCATGATTTTGAACCACGCCGAGCTTTCTGCCGGTTTATCCAAGAACACAGAAATCAAGATAGGAATTTTACACGAAGAATTTTATTTACAGATGAAGCCTGTTTCACACGAAGTGGCATAACTAATTTGCACAATGAACATTGTAACTTGTTAACTTGCCCGCACTTTGTAGCGTCATTTTTTGTACCCTGTGAAAAGTTGTTTGTCCCACGCTTGAGCGCAATTTTCTTGCAGCCCCTTTTTAATTTCTGAGAATGAATTGAGTGAATAAAGATTTTAAAAGAACTAAAGAAATTAAACAAACACTAGCTCAGTTTTCCTTGGTAGAGAAATATGGGTAAGAGATAATTGTTGTACGTCTTTTTGGAATTATTTTTTTATGGTTAAAAACTTTAATTGTACTATTTTTTTTTGGGCACCATTCATTTTAAAATAGAAAGGATCTAACTTCAGCTAAAAAAATGAAAAAACACTGAAGTGTTATACAGTTATTACTAAAAAGAATTAGTCTAGTACAACCCTTCTTATCCTGAAAAGAAAGATAGGTGTACAGTGAAACACTAGCTTTAATCAACAAAAAGAAAATTTATTCATGATTTTAAAATAAAAGTTCCAACCCTTGCAGTTTTAAGAATTACAAAAATTCTAGCCTAAACAGTAGTTATTAAAATTAGAGTTCCTAAATCAGACATTTTACTTCTAAAACTTTACTACACCCGAAATCGAAGAGTCGTGATATTCACTTCACGATTTATCAGTTCAAATTGCTGTTAAAACACTTATTTGCGGGAAATAGATCTACTGATGTATGTTCTGGTGACTTACGGTTTTCCTACGGGCTTCTTGGCCTTAAATTGAACACAAAAACCGATTTCACACATTCCATCACTTATTTTCCAGTATGACTTCACTATGAGAAGAGCCTACTTCGGCTACTCCATGTAGAAAAAACACACAAAGCCCACTACGGCTTTACGTTAAAAACTCGTACTTAATTTGGCTCTCGAAAATACTGTCCGAAGCCTCTACTGCGGCTTGATGGACGAAACCTGGCTGCGGCTTGATGAGAATAAGCCTTCTCGGCGGCTCGATGGAAGTAAGCCTTCACGGCGGCTCGATGGAAGTAAGCCTCTCGGCGGCTAGTTGGAAATAAGCCAAGATCCGCGCTCTCCGGACCCTTAAATAAGCCGTGAGAACTCTGTCTCTAAAATGGCCGACTTCCGGGAAACAAACATTTCACCAATCCCGGCGTACTACGAATTCGATAGATTCGGTCGGAAACCCGCACTGCCCACTGTACCACGAGCGGTCTGCGAAATACACTGCTCGATACAAAGATGAAAAGAAGTACAATATTAAGCGAAAAATCAGTAACATTTCATGTTCTTAAAATCTAGGAAAAAATGAATGTTACATTTACCCCCTTCCAAAAAGAAATAGACTACAGTAGTCTATTAAACTAAGCCTATTCATCAAAAAAAAGGCACAAAGTGCTACATTGTCACTTAATACTAAGGTCAAAACTTAAAACAAAATTACAATCTTCGGACCTTACTACTAGACTTAATTTAATTAAGCACTAATATTAAGTAAAATGAAAACCAAATGAAAGTCTTTGCATGATCACAAGAATCTTATAACTAGACTTAACTTAATTGAGCACTAAGGTTAAGTACATCAAAAAGTAAATAAAAATCCTTGCATGAACATAAGAAATACCTGTCCAGAGTAACAATAGCGGTCTTCTTATATAAAAGAATCAGCTCTATTATTGTTACTAAAACAAAAAAATATAACTTTGTCTAGACTCTTGCCTAAATCAAAAAAAGTGAACTGAAACAAAATATGAACACCCCCTTAAAATAGTTTAAGGATTGTCAGAAAATTTTCTATTTCAGCCAAAGAAATTTAGAAAAATTCTTGAATAAAGAAAAATAAAAAAATAAATGATTCTAGTGCAAACACTAACACTAAAAGGAGAAAGTCTTGTAAGACCATTTAGCACAAGGCTAAGAAAAACATCTGGATGAAAATCCAGACAAACGCTCGGGAAAAATCGCCATCAATGTTCTAGCTCACCGCTAAGAGAACATTCCAAATCTAGTATCACTACTAGTCGCACTCCGAAAATAATCGCACTCTACAGCGCAATGTCGACGTCCTAAGACATCCAGACATGCTAAAATCGCTAGGGAAAACGCTACATCGCGCAATGTCGACGTCCTGAGACATCCAGACATGCAAAAATCGCCAGGGAAAACGCTCTGGTTGATCGCCAGAAAACACGTCAGCTCATCGCCAACAAAACACTCTGGTATATCGCCAGAAAAAAAACCTCGGCTCCTCGCCAAGAAAACACTCTGTATATCGCCAGCAAAAAAAACCTCGGCTCCTCGCCAAGAAAACACTCTGGTACATCGCCAGAAAAAACCTCGGCTCCTCGCCAAGAAAACATTCTGGTACATCGCCAGAAAAAAGCCTCGGCTCCTCGCCAAGAAAACACTCTGGTATCGCCAGAAAAAAGCCTCGGCTCCTTGCCAAGAAAACACTCTGTATATCGCCTTCGACTACACAAAGTCTGCGTTCTAAAAGAACAATCTCGCCATTAACATAGTGAGCAGCTATAAAAGCTAACAATATCACTATAGGTACAGTGAATAGCTATAAAAGCTAAAATTCACTCTAAACTGAATGATCCTGCTTCAAAAAGCAATGTTCACTAAGAACAGAATGATTAGTCCGCGCGCAACTAACATTCAAGGAAACATTCCCAAAATAACTATATGAGACAGCAAGTCTCGAAATAGGACCTCCCTAAAATCATAATTTTATATATAGGAGTCCATAAACAAAACGACTCAAAATCACTCATTTTGAGCACATGCCCTCAGGCAACCAATACACACCGAAATATATACAGAAATATATACAGAAATATATACAGGAGTTCAAATTCCAAACTCTTGGTTATGATAACTCCATATCGAGCTTGGTGAAAGCTCTTAGCAAAAGCTAATCAAATCTTCGGCACATCGCACCAAAGTAGCAAATCTGCCTAGAAACATGAGCGAGAAAAAACGCCCTCCGTCATTCTTCAGGGTGGCTACACTGAAATATAAAACTTAACCAGCATTGCGCTTCTTTAAGTTGCATGAAGAACCCTCGTGTACTGGTCTCGCCCTAGAACAACAACGAAAAACATTTAATCCATCCCACATAACAGGAGACAAACACCTCACCACGATATACTGAAAGGTGGAGACAATAAAATACGGAAATGGTGACCCTGGTGTCCACCAACAAAAGGGAGTAGATTATAGCATCCACTAAACTAAAACGGTGTCTACCACACCACCATAAGTCAAAAAAATTAATCATTAGGGTGTTCCGAAACACACTACTGCCAACAGCCTGTCACCACTAATAGGCTAATTGGAGCTGAGGTCGACTACAGTAGCTAGGCTCTCCTTTGGCTCAAATAGAAATAACCATTGAGTAACAAAACCTCTAAAGGTCCCAAAGGTCAAACGTGCGCCCCCCATAGACTAACCTTCCAATCAGTCTGTTCCTCAGGAAGACTAACTCCCTGCCAAACGTCGTAACGGCATCTGTTAGCACCCGGTGCATCACAGCCTGTAAAAACAGATAACTCATGGGATACAACCTAAAAGGTTTACAAGGTTGACTTAACCAAGCTTCTTACGGAAATTTCCAAAAAAATGAAAATGAGCTTAAAAAGCTACATGAAGCAAAAATTTCTCAATTTTTCGGTGGCAATGCAACAAAACTTTTGAAGACAACAAGAGCTTTTCCAGCTTAATCAGAAACAAGAAGAAAACATCGTTGACAGCTAAAATATTCGATCATGGTGTTAATCGTCTTCCTAGACAATAGCCTTTAGAAGAAACTGCTACAGGTATCAGGCATAACCGTTTTCTGTCAGCCCAAACTTCTAGATTACCTCTTGGAAATCTAAAAATTCGGTTAGGAATCTTCCTTCACTGCGCTTAGCCACTCTTGACAAGGTTCTCATCTCGGTTTCAGATTTTGATCATTTCTTTGTGAACCGACTGTCTTACTCTGCTCTCATCTCCTGTAAATGATCAACCTTTAGTTCTCCTGCAGGACTTCAATTTCCTATCAATCTGATAGTATACCGAAAAAACTCAACATACGCCTATGAGTCTATGCAAAAAAATTTAAAAAAATTAGTGACTCAAAGGTAACGTTTAAACGGCCCTGAAAAGAATAGAAGATACCCTCAGTTTGTCAATTCAGAAGAAGATCTAAATCAAAATAATCCAAGTCTTAAACTTACTGGATAAACCAAAATCAATTTACTCTTAATTGCACCCAAAATATACCATTAAGGTAATAGAAATACACCCACTCGGGTAACAAACTTTGAAATTGCTCAAAAAAATCTTTTGACTTATCATCATACCACACGAGCTCCATCTTGCGCTTGTCCTAACTCAAGATCACCTTGGATTGCCTCTTATCAAGATTTCGCTCCCAAGTGTCAAGAACTGGATATTATTTGGGGTCATAAGCAAATCAAATCCCGCGACCACCGACATACCAGTCTTACGATATATCCTGAGTGTGACTCTTTCGCAAGCTCGCAACAGCTGAGTCGATGCTAAACATCAACCGCCATCAACCTAAGTTTGGATATGATCAGTACCCAAAACCTTAGCAAAAAATAATAAAAGTGAGCCATACTCTGCTCAACTTTTATAACAGTCAAAAAAAACGAGGTCGTCACCTCTACAGAGCAACATCAAAAAAATAAAGTAAAGCAATTAAGATAATGTAAATATAAACTATTCTTCTTCTGACAAACTTTCATTAGGGTTAGGTCCATTGAATGGTTTTAAGTCTTTAATATGCCTTTGTCCTACTTTAGTCCCATCTAAATTAACTAAACCATAAACTAAATCTGAAATCTTTTCTCTTATCACGCAATGCACATACTTAGGTACCAACTTAGATGTGAATTTATCAGCTGCACTGGAAAGAATTTTATTTTTTTCGCCAAACGTGATCACCTATTTTAAAGGAAAAATCCCTTTTTCTAAGGTTGTAAGACTTACTGTTCCGTTCATAAGCCTTATGTATCCTACTACGCACGTCGGTGAAAATATCTTTTAAACCCTTTTCGGCGTACGCACCCCTGTTACCCGGAATTATTTCGCTGTCAACATTGACATCCAAATCTAAATTTTTATAATACAATCCAGCTAGAGGTATGTTATATGTCTGCCGTAAACTAAGAAAGACGGTGTAAACCCTGTTACTTCGTGTCTTGCGGTGTACACGGGATTAAAACGGATGTTAAAACCATAAGTTTCACTTAAGCTCTTAAAACTCTTAGAGGTAAACTGAGTACCGTTATCGCATATCAAGAGCGATGGAACACCGTGGATTAGAAAGACATTATTTTCCAAAATTCTCTCTATATATTCTGCTTTAGAGCTTTTCAAAGGAAATAGCATGGCATACTTTGTAAACCAGCAAGAAACCACGAGAAGCCATTTATTTCCCCTTTTTGAACGTGGGAATGGGCCTACTAGATCAGCTGCTATGACTAGAAAAGGGTAATTAACCGTTTTCTCTTTTCCCATCAGTCCCATAGGTAGTGTATTTGGAGATTTCTGCGCTCCACATACTTCACAAGTCCTCACAAACTTTAAGATATCAAAACGCATTTTTGGCCAATAATACTGTTCCTGAACCCTGTGAAGAGTTTTATAAAAACCAAAATGACCAGAAGTAGGAGGAGTGTGACACATGTCTATAATTTCCCCTCTCTGTGGTTTAGGAACTAGTATTTTCCACTCGGGTACATTAACTTTTAAAGGCAACTGGTTTGGGATAAACTTGTACACGAAATCATTTTCCACCTTCCACTGCGGAAAATTTTGAGGAAATTCTTTAATTTGCTGCCGTAAATTATCGTACCATGGATCAATGCGATCTATGTCTACTGTATCAATTTTTACGCCAATCTGTGCATTAAGACTGTTTTCGTCCACTGTATGATCTGGGATTCTTGACAAAGCGTCAGGAATAACATTGTGGACTCCTTTTCTATGAATTAAATTAAACGTATGTTGTCTCAGCCTAATCGCCCAACGCGCTAGTTTGCCACTAGGTTTTTTAATAGAATTAAGCCACAATAAACTATAATGATCTGTTATGACCGTGAAAGGAACACCTTCTATGTAAGGTCGAAACTTTTCGATGTTAAAGAGTACTGCTAAACATTCTTTTTCAACAACCGAATAGTTACGTTCAGCCTTTGATAAAGTTCTACTGGCATACGCTATCACTCTTTCCTCACCATTGATTTTCTGTGTTAGGACGCCCCCTAAACCGGTATTAGAAGCATCACTAGAAATATAAAACTGTTGGGAAAAATCTGGTTGGGATAAAATTGGAGCTGAAGCCAATAGCTCTTTAATCTTTATAAAAGATTCTTCGGCTGCTTTTGTCCAATCTATCGATTGTCCTTTTTTTCGTCCTCTCAAAAGATCATTAATAGGCGACAACAGGGTAGAAAAATTCTCAATAAAACGTCTATACCATGAACACATTCCTACGAAGCGCTTAACTTCCGTAGTATTAGTAGGTCTCGCATAATTAACCATGCTTGCTACTTTATCCGGATCGGTACGCAAGGAATTTGAGCCTACAATATAGCCTAAAAACTTTAGAGAAGTTTTGAAAAAATCACATTTGCTCAAATTTATCGTTAGTCCGGCCTCTTTCAATTTATATTTTACTTCTTTAAGTAAGCGAATATGCGATTCGTCTTCCGATGTTACTAAAATATCATCGAGATAGGTAAAAATATGTGGCTCATATTTCGGACCAAATATAGCGTCCACTAAACGTTGCTGAGTTTGAGCAGCGTTCTTTAGACCAAACGGCATAGTGACGAACTGAAATAGACCTCGGCCTACTACTGCAAAAGCGGTCTTTTCCTTAGAGGATTTGTCTAAAGGAATTTGCCAGAAAGCCTTTCTAAGGTCTATCGAGGATACATACTTAGCATTCCTGAGTGATGTCAAAATTCTGTCGATGTTCGGTAATGGATAGTTATCAAATTTGCTGACCTCGTTGAGCTTTCTTCCGTCAAAGCATAGACGATGTCACTCCGAGTTTCAACATTTCGTCTAACTCCTTATTTAATACTTTTGACATGTACGGAGACATGGCGAAGGGCCTTGTCTTTACAGGACTGGCATCAGCCGTATCTATAGACATGGTGATTTTATTCGTTCGGCCTAACCTATCTTTACTACTTATTTCATTGAAAGAGCTTATTACTTTTTCTGCCTTTAAGCGTTCCGTCCGCGAGAGATCACCTAGGGTACATAGACGCGAGAAAAGGTTTCCTAAAGAACTTTCTGAATAACAATCTTTAAAACTTGTATGAGAATTGACTTCTAGGGACTGTGGATACCACGAATTATCTTTAAAATTTACCAAAATTCCGAATGTTTGTGCAAAATCACATCCTAAAACCAAAGTATGTGATAGAGAAGGTACTACTAGAGCAGAGATTACTAAACAATGACCATTGCAGACTAGCGGCAACTCAACCGTACCTAAAACTTTTAGACGGCTGCCATCTGCAGTGGTAACACTTCTATTTTTGACATGGCATATTTTTATACTTAAACGACTTAAAATTTTAATACCATTCTGACCTACAACGGAGGCATTTGCACCAGAGTCAAATAAAGCCGAGAAATGGACACCTAATAGATTTATCTTGATATGCGGTCTGTTATCTAAATATTTATGCACGAATAAAGGAGACATGTGACCATTTGGAGAAGCAGGAGTTTTAACTTGAGAAGGAGAATTTTTATTAGACTTAAAAAAAAATCAGAAACTTTTTGTAACTATTTAGTCCAATCTGATGTATTGGAATATTTTTTTACTTAAGATCCTCGTTAGAATCTTTCTTTTATCCGCGACCGGACGTTCTGAGAGAGCACGACGGATTTTCAGTTCATAGTCTAATTCATATTCCAGTAGGTGATTGACCTTAAAATTGAAGGCTTCCATGATAAATGTATTTAGATTTAAAAGAATTGTTTAAAAAGTCGTAAAAATATTTTTCCTGTGCTCCCAATAGTCAAAATAAAAAATATGTAAAGACATCTAAAATATGTAAACTTCTTTACCAAACATTTAAAAAATCTTCAACAATTTCAAAAAAAATTTCTAAGTATTGCCTTGTATTAAAATTCCTTTACTAAATATGTTAAGAATTTTCAACAAAAAAAATCTCCAAATACCGTTTCGTATCAGCAAAGTATTTTTAATATTCATGCAAAATATAGGTGAGAAAAAAACGTACAGTTTTTTTCCAGTTATCTGCAAAGTAAATAAATCCAACAGTGCAAAATTAAAGTAGACCAGCACATCCGCTAATCTGAACTATAAAGGTAGCTTTTAAGAAAAAAAGTAGGAATCACTTAACTTAGAGTCAATTAACAAAATTCAAATATCTATACCACCATCAGATAAATTGAAATAAATAATCCTTCAAATTTCCTGCTTTTGTCTTATTGCTATAGTGTAGTTTCGTTTAATAAATACTTATGAAATAAAAAATATCTGAAAAGTTAGAGCTTTTACTTTGTTCGAAAGCTAGTACACTGAACCCCTTAAAAAATAAAATTCCAAAAGCCCCGCGTTGACAGCGTCATTTTGTAACTTGTTAACTTGCCCGCACTTTGTGGCATCATTTTTTGTACCCTGTGAAAAGTTGTTTGTCCTACGCTTGAGCGCAATTTTCTTGCAGCCCCTTTTTAATTTCTGAGAATGAATTGAGTGAATAAAGATTTTAAAAGAACTAAAGAAATTAAACAAACACTAGCTCAGTTTTCCTTGGTAGATAAATATGGGTAAGAGATAATTGTTGTACGTCTTTTTGGAATTATTTTTTTATGGTTAAAAACTTTAATTGTACTATTTTTTTTTGGGCACCATTCATTTTAAAATAGAAAGGATCTAACTTCAGCTAAAAAAAAATGAAAAAACACTGAAGTGTTATACAGTTATTACTAAAAAGAATTAGTCTAGTACAACCCTTCTTATCCTGAAAAGAAAGATAGGTGTACAGTGAAACACTAGCTTTAATCAACAAAAAGAAAATTTATTCATGATTTTAAAATAAAAGTTCCAACCCTTGCAGTTTTAAGAATTACAAAAATTCTAGCCTAAACAGTATTTATTAAAATTAGAGTTCCTAAATCAGACATTTTACTTCTAAAACTTTACTACACCCGAAATCGAAGAGTCGTGATATTCACTTCACGATTTATCAGTTCAAATTGCTGTTAAAACACTTATTTGCGGGAAATAGATCTACTGATGTATGTTCTGGTGACTTACGGTTTTCCTACGGGCTTCTTGGCCTTAAATTGAACACAAAACCGATTTCACACATTCCATCACTTATTTTCCAGTATGACTTCACTATGAGAAAAGCCTACTTCGGCTACTCCATGTAGAAAAAACACACAAAGCCCACTACGGCTTTACGTTAAAAACTCGTACTTAATTTGGCTCTCGAAAATACTGTCCGAAGCCTCTACTGCGGCTTGATGGACGAAGCCTGGCTGCGGCTTGATGAGAATAAGCCTTCTCGGCGGCTCGATGGAAGTAGGCCTTCACGGCGGCTCGATGGAAGTAAGCCTCTCGGCGGCTAGTTGGAAATAAGCCAAGATCCGCGCTCTCTGGACCCTTAAATAAGCCGTGAGAACTCTGTCTCTAAAATGGCCGACTTCCGGGAAACAAACATTTCACCAATCCCGGCGTACTACGAATTCGATAGATTCGGTCGGAAACCCGCACTGCCCACTGTACCACGAGCGGTCTGCGAAATACACTGCTCGATACAAAGATGAAAAGAAGTACAATATTAAGCGAAAAATCAGTAACATTTCATGTTCTTAAAATCTAGGAAAAAATGAATGTTACAACATGTCTATGCAGAAGAAAATCCTCATGCGACTAAAATAACCCATTATCAGCATGAGTTTAAGATCAATGTTTGGGCAGGAATCATAGACACTTTCATAATTGGTCCTGTCATTTTACCACTTCGACTAAATGGCGAAAATTATGTGGAACATCTGCAAAACGAACTACCAGACTTATTAGATCCCCTGCTATTGGAACTTCGAAGAAGAATGTGGTTTATGCACGACGGTGCTCCTTTATATTTTACGTTAAACGTACGTAATTATTTAAACGAACAGTATCCAAATAGATGGATAGGTAGAGGCAATGATGCACCCGCAAATTGGCCAGCTCGATTCCCTGACATGACCCAGATGGATTACTTTTTATGGGGAACTTTGAAAACCCTTGTGTATTCTAGGCCAGTTGGTACAGAAGATGAATTAAGAAGACGTATTCAAACTGGAATTGAGGTTTTGAGAAATGATGCCGAAATGCTCCAGAGAGTCCAATTTAATTTTTTACGACGTATTAATTTTTGTACACACGAAAATGGAGGGCATTTTGAACATTTACTATAAGCATTTTTTTTTTTATTAACTTTTTGTTGTTGATAAATCTTATTGATTGTTTTTACTAGAGAATAAAATTAACAACACATTTACTTGTTTTTTTTAATTTTTGGTGTTATTCTTGTGGCAATGCAATGCAATGGTGAGTTTGAGGAAGAAATCAGAAATTTACATCCAAATATCCCAAAAACTCAGCTCATACCAGGTATATCTTTAAAAGCTGGGAAAGAAGAATTTTCATTCAAAATTCAGACAGTTCATTTTCGCTTCAAATTATGTTCATTTATCACAATAATTTAGACCTAGCCATAAACGAAATGAATTGTTTTAATCCAGATATCTCAAAAACGGCTGCTCAAATCAACTCTTACCAGGTATACATTTTTTAGGTAAAAGACGTTGGAGAATAAGAAATTTTATGTAAAAGTAAAATACAGTGTGGCTCAAAAAAGTTATTTTGTTTTAAATGTGTGCAAAGTGCCGCAGGTGACGCTCTCTAAATTTTATAATGAAAATGAATGCAAATTTCAATTTTTCACCTCAAAAAACCCCCTTTAGCTGAAAATTGTGACAATACACAAATTATTAAAAAAAATATTTATGAAAAACTAAAACCAAATTGAACTTTTGACACTCTATTTCTCTTGAGTTAGATCGTCATATTTTGACCTCAGGAATTTGTGGTAGCATTTTTTCCGCACTTTTTAGAGACACCCAGTATGTATATATATATATATATATATATATATATATATATATATATATATATATATATATATATATATAACACATGGGCTGAAAAGTCCCGGGCCTAACATATAGATGGCGCTAGTTTTATTGCAGTCACCATTTTTTTCAGTTAATACTAACCTTCAAAAGACAGCTGTTAAAATTTCATGATATTCTGTTCATTAGTTTGTGAGTTATTGTGCTAAGAGTGACGCTACTTTTGTTATTTTCAAAACAATGGATCAAAAACAATTTCGTGTTTTAATTTTACACTGCTTCTTGATGGGAAAAAATACCGTTCGAGCGAAGCAATGGCTTGAAAAGTGTTATGGGGACTCTGCTCCATCAGAAACAACAATAAAACGTTGGTTTGCTGACTTCAAACGTGGTCGTAGAGACACCGATGATGCAGAAAGCAGTGGACGTCCAAATGAGGCGGTAACACCAAAAACATCAAAAAAATCCATAAAATCGTTTTGAAAAGTGAAGTTGCGTGAGTTAGCTGACATCGTAAAGATATCAAAAGAACGTGTTGGCTTTATATTGCATGAGCATTTGACTATGAGAAAGCTCTGTTCAAAGTGGGTGCCGCGTTTGCTCACTGTTTATCAAAAACAAGAACGTGTTGATGATTCTGAGCAGTGTTTGGCCATTGTTAGAGCGGCGCTGGAATGATTGCGTTGCTCTTGATGGAGATTACGTTGATGAATAAAGCTAATTTTGAACCAAAAAAACCGTGTTTTCTTTGTTAGGCCCGGGACTTTTCAGCCCATGTGTTATATATATATATATATATATATATATATATATATATATATATATATATATATATATATATATATAATATTTTACGTGTTCTTGGAATTAGATCATTAAACCTGTTCTTGGTTCTGTTATATATTAATTAACGTTTCGACGTTTCGACCTTCGGAAGAGGTCTTCTTCAAAATTTGCTCTTAAAAAGTAGTTCATTTTGTGGGGTGTTGAGTTTAAAACACTATTAATATCACATTTTTTCTTTCTACAAACAAACCACTTAACTTGAGGGACTTTATATGACACACCAGTCAATATATAGGATCGGTAGCTATCCAAATATCTTTTTTCATAAAAAAAAAGGTTTATATTAAAAAATAAATAAAAAAAAATCAAAAGACTTGGTACTCTTTAAAGTACTATTATTACTAAAATAAGCATTTAAAAAAATATATTCCAAAATTATATTGCAAACAGAATTTTGTCCAAGTTAATACTACTTCATCCCACTATGCGAGACCACGGAGAACAACTTTAAAACCCACCTAAATAATTTATTTATTAGGCTACATTTTTCCTTTATTCTGAGATGAGCTATTTTTTATTTAACTTTTCCGAGATTAAAGTGAAAAGACGTATTAATTTGATCTACCTTAAATCGGTACCTTATTATTGATGTGTTGTATCATTATTCCTATTTTTGTATAATTCATTTAGGTAGTTTTATTCAAATTGTGCTGTTTACAATGTACATCCTTACGAAATAAATAAATGTACCTTAAATGTGCAATCGTCGATCCCATATAAAGTATCCTAAGTGGTTAGTGACACAATTATAACTAAATAACAACATCGAATGACACAATTTATCACATTTGCTGCTATATTCTACACTTTCTACAAATTTAAACACACATCTTTAAAATAATCTGGAATAACATTGATCGTTACCTCGCATTGCCCACGACATATTGCAAAATTTGTAAACATTCCCTGACAAGAAAATAAATAAACTAAACCTGAATTTGAAGTTTCCCTAGAAAGCGGCCACTTGCGGCATAAACTCTTTCATGTCCGCGTGTTCCAATTAATTAGTTAAACAGTTAAACATAACAGAAAGATGGTGTAGAAAGCAGGTGGTGTATGGAGACTTTATGGACTGACTGTATATATATATACAGTAATACCCCGCTTTACGCGAGGGATACGTTCCGAAAAAAATCGCGTTAACTGAAATTCGCGTATATCGAGGTTTATGATTAAACATAGTCAAAATTTAATACAAAAAAATACAAATCATTTTAATCAATCACTTTAATTCTAAGAACACTTTATGCAATACATACTCTTATTTTTTACGGAAAAATACATCTATTGTCTTTTGGGTAACGTTTTGTTTACGTTCTTGTAAAATACGTTCATAACACCCAACACTGTTTTTAATTGTTTGACACACGGTCAAGACACGGTCATCATTATTGTCTATACTCTGCAATATGTCCAAACCTGAATAAATTTTTGAAAGTGCATTTTGTATTTCCCCTGAAGATAAAACTTTCTCTTCTACTTGTTCTTCCTCATCGTAGATAGGATTATTCTGTAACTCGATCAGATCTTCATTGCTAATAGGATCGTCGTGCGTTGCTACAAGTTCGACGAGATCTTCTACCGTGACATCTTCAAGTTCAGACCCCTCAATCATTGCAGCAATGTCTTCAAGCACTTGTCTCTGCATCTGGACAATTCTTCTAGGTGCTTCCACTACATCTGGCCAAAGATTACGCCACACCCCATTCATACAACTCATTTTAACTTCCTTCCAAGCCTCTTCTATGTTGTGAATAGACTTCATAATGTTGTATGACTTCCACCACTCTCGCATAGACTGTCTTCCTTCCCCGTCAGTTTCATGAATTAGTTGGCTAAAAGTGCGGCGATGGTAATAAGCTTTGAAGTTTGCTATTGCTCCCTGGTCCATAGGTTGTAATATTGACGTAGTGTTTGGTGGAAGGAACTTTACGTACACTTTTAAGTCTCTGGGCGTATCAAGTGAGGTTGGATGTCCTGGGGCATTGTCTAAGAGTAATATAACTTTAGGTTCAAGCCCATTTCTGTCACAGTATGATTTGACTGATGGGCAAAAACTATTAGAATACCATTCTTGAAAAATTTCCCGTGTAACCCACGCCTTTCTGTTTGATCGCCACACAACTGGTAGACTTGTCTTGTCTGTGCCTCGCATTGCACGGGGTGTTTCTGAATGGTACACTAGTAAAGGTTTCAGTTTGAAATCACCAGTGGCATTACCACCCAGCAGAAGTGTTAGTCGATCTTTCGCAGCTTTGAAACCACTGGCTTGACGTTCTTCCTTAGAAATGAATGTTCGAGATGGCATTTTTTTCCAGTAAAGTGCGGTCTCATCAACATTGAAGATGAGACAAGCAGGAATTTTCTCTCGTCTAACGAAGTCTTGAAACTTGTCTGGAAACTCAGCTGCAGCTTGAATGTCCGCGCTGGCCGCCTCGCCTGTTATGTGGATATTGTGAAGATTAGAACGCTGCTTGAACCGATGGAACCAGCCTCTGCTGGCAGCAAAAGTCGGAGTGGCACTCCCTTCTCCTTCTTTTGTTTTCAGCATCTCATACAAAGATTTTGCTTTTGTGCATATGAGATCTTGACTTAGTGGTGTGTTCTTCTTATTCAAATCTTCGATCCAGACTGACAGTAATTTCTCCATTCTTTCTAAGATAGATGATCTCGAACGAGAAAGTTTTGTTGCACTTATAGGTGTTGAACCTTCGCTGGAGATTTTAATTTTTTCCCGATTTTTATAAATCGTTCTCACAGTCGATTCTGAGAGTCCAAAATCTCTCCCAACAATTGTTGCTTTGCCTCCATTTTCCATTCTTCTTAACACTTTCATCTTCAATTCCAAAGTGACGCTTTTACGCTATTTTTTCTTTACAGGCGGCATTTTTAACGTAGGGTTAAATTATGTATGTATGTATCTCCAATAAATATTAAAACAAAACTGCCAGCCGACCGAACTAACATTACGGAACAAATGAACACACGAAACGAACGAGGAAATCCCCATAGAACAAAGTCGAAGGACAGGGAATTCCCAATTCTTCAAAGAGAATATTCAGAGAAAGCGGGGATCCCCCCGCGACCATAGAGAAGTTAATGACTACATGAGCGCGAAATTTGAAATTCGCGTTATAGTGAAACCGCGCGTAACGGGGTCGCGCTAAGCGGGGTATTACTATATATATATATATATATATATATATATATATATATATATATATATATATATATATATATATATATATATATATATATATATATGTATATATATATATATATATATATATATATATATATATATATATATACGAGGCATGTCCGAAAAGTATCCGTCCTGTGTTTATAATTTCGCGCCATGGCACACCGCGTGCCATCTATGTGCTTCGAAAGTCACCAGTTACACCTTATGAAGTCCTCGGCCAGCCACAGAAGCCGCACGCTCTCTAATATTCTAGCAGCGGGTATTTATTGACAGTAGTTTTTTTCACTTTAGTCGCATTTTTGTTATTGCTAAGAATATCGGAAAGGTCGAACAAAAAATTTGCACCAAGTTTTGTTTCAAAATTATGTGCGGAAACGTTTGAGATGATGCACCAGACCTTCAGAGATGAATGCATGGGCAACACGCAGGCAAAACAGTGGTACAGGCGATTTAAAGATGGCCAAATGTCTGTTGGCAGTGATCCTCGTTCCGGCCGACTTTCGACCACAAAAATATCGGAAACCACCGAGCGTGTGCGTTTCGCGATTGAAGAGGACCGTCATTTGACTGTTGTCGCAACTGTTTGGGTCATTTTTTGGCTCAAATTGTAGCTGATGGACGCCCCAAGAAATTGGGGTGGTAAGTTGACAAAATCCAACATGGCGGATTCAATATGGCGGTCAAAAATCCAATATGGTGGCCGAATTTTCGCAAATGAACCGATTTGCACTAAATTTGGTAAACGGGGGTTTTTAGGGTCACTGATCACGAATCCGAGGTCTGATTTGCCAAATTCAAGATGGTGGATCCAAGATGGCGGATAAAATTTTCGAGAATCTATCGATTTGTACCAAATTTGTTATACGGGGGTTTTTGGGGTCGCCGATTATGAAACAGAAGTTTGATTTTCAAAATCCAAGATGGCGGACCCAATATAGTAGATTGCCTTATTCAGTTTCCACCATATTGGGTCTACCTTCTTGAATTTAAGAATTTTAGAAATTTGACCCCAAAAACCCCCATATAACAAATTTGGTACAAATCGATAGATTTTCGAAAATTTCATCCGCCATCTTGGATCCGCCATCTTGAATTTGGCAAATCATACCTTGGATTCGTGATCAGCGACCCTAAAAACCTCCGTTTAGCAAATTTAGTGCAAATCGGTTCATTTGCGAAAATTCGGCCACCATATTGGATTTTTGACCGCCATATTGGGTCCGACATGTTGGATTTTGTCAACTTACCACCCCAATTTCTTGGGGCGTCCATCAGCTACAATTTGAGCCAAAAAACGACCCAAACAGTTGCGAATTTTTATTTTTACAAGCTTTTTTGCTGCACACTTGATTTTTCTCCGGCTACCTGCCGCCATATTGGATTTTTCAAAGGCGCACTCGGCATTTAAAAGTAGACGCTCTAAGCTTTAAAATGAGCCCTTGGTCAAGTTTTTTGGTTGCTTCTAATTTTGGTCGTAGCTCTAATCCGGTTGACGCGGATCGTCCCATATATATATATATATATATATATATATATATATATATATATATATATATATATATAACATATATATATATATATATATATATATATATATATACATATATATATATATATATATATATATATATATATATATACATATACACACACAGAATGTTACAGAAATCACTGGCACCTCCTTGTAGCAAGCTTGATTGCAAAAAATAATAGCGGATTTCAAAAATAAAGTAAAAAAATTGACCCTAAAAAAAAACGATGAAATGAAGACATTGTCAGTCCGCCAGTGGTGAATAAAATAACTAAACAATATGGCCGATTGTTAATAAGAACGTGACATCTACAGATTTGGTAAGATTCAACTCAGCGCAGACGCATTGTACGAACACCATCAATGCGCCTTCGTCTAAGCTAGTTCGTACAATAGCGGCCTTTCAGGTGTGGGTTAGTTTGGCAGTAAAATCCAGTTTTGCCCTTTTTTGACTTTTTCAAGGATTTTCGATTTTTTATAAAAAAAGTATTGGATGTGCTGACCCCCTATTGTGCCTTATTGCTCCCGCCACGCCTTTTTTCGAAGACGAGGCGAGAGAAAAAAAGAAATCTCAAACTTGTGACATAGTGCTGAAATAAATCTATATATTTGTATTAGTAATCTCCCTTCAACGCACACTGGGTAGAAAAAAAAAAACATTACCGTTCAAAAATTCCTAGAGACCCCAAATTTTATGGTACCACTACTCGTACATATATATATATATATATATATATATATATATATATATATATATATATATATATATATACATATATATATTTAAATCATCGTAAGAAGAAGATGAAGATGAAACCATCTTTCGAAAATATGTATTTTAATTGGCCATTTTACGCAAATATTGTGGTAAAAAATTGATTAAACCGAGAAAAAGAGATACTATTGACTTTAGTAATGATTTACTATTACCCAGACGTATGTATTCCTAAGTGTTTTTGGTCACTGAATCCAAATATAATATCCGATGTGCTAATAAACCTATTGAATTCGAGTAATGGTCCAAAAACGGCCTCAAAGTAGGCAAAAGTCGTCAAGTTAACAATAATAACGAGAAATACATACTCCGATGTATTTTTAGTCACTAAATCTAAATATGATATCTGATTTTTTCATACATCTATTGATTTCGAATTAAGGTCCAAAAATTGTCTCACAATGGTCAAAAGTGGTTATGTCAGGAAACATGTTTCGATGTATTTTCGGTCAAGAATTCAAATGTGGCCTTCATCATCGCAATTGTTTCTGGGAAACCTTTGAAGTGAACACAGGACATGGTCCTAACGTAGGAAGAAGAAGAAGAACAAGAAAGAAGAAGAAGAATTCAAATGTTATAAAAATGGCCAGATATGTTATAGCAACGTAATACTGGACACTAAATTCAAATCTAACGTCTGATTTGCTCATATATCTATACGATTTCAAGGTCATAAAGGAGCAGAATCAAATATATAACGAGCCTTAAGCCTAACTTAACCTAACGGATTAAATTATAAAAAAGGAGAAGACGAGAGACTTTTTATATCTGGGTGTCAAATAAAACTTTATTGTAGGTGAAGTGCTAAGATATGAATCAGTAAAATAAAAATTTTTAAGACTAAGGATTCAAATTTAATATTTTTCTTGGAAAATTTCAAGAAAAAAAGTGAAAAATTGAAAAAAAATTATAACTTGCATAAGAATGAATAATTTGCATAATAATTTTCTCTCGCAATTAAGATACTTATGAAAATATATAAGCAATAAGTGATAACACGAAATGATATTTTAAATTTTTCAAATTCAAAAAATTTTCGCAAAAGAAGATTCTTCATCATTTTTATACCCCAAGCTGTGAGAGGCAAGAGGACTTACGTTAATTAAGCACCCCAAACCGTGAGAAGCAAGGGTACTCACGTTAATCAAGCACCCCCAGCCGTGAGAGGCAAGGGGACTCACGGTTATCAAGCACTCAGAGTCATTGGAGGTAAGGGGGCTCACGTTAACTAAGTACCCCAAGTTGAAAATAGCAATATTCCATAAATCGAATGCATGATTGCAAGATAGATAAAACGCACTTTTGGCCATTTTGAGCCCATTTTTGGACACTAACTGAATTCAATAGATATATGAGAAAATCAGATATCATATTTGGATTCAGTGACTAAAAATACATCGGAATAGGTATGTCTCGTTATTATTGCTAACTTAACCAATTTTGACCATTTTGAGGCCATTCTTGGACCTTAATTCGAAATCAATAGGTGTACGAGCAAATCAGATACGATATTTGGATTCAGTGACCTCCTTATTGTTGTTAACTTGCCGACTTTTGACGATTTTGAGGCCGTTTTTGGACCATTACTCGAATTCAATAGGTTTATTAGGAAATCGGTTATCATTTTTTTTTTTGTTTTTTATGGGTCTAGCACACGTGCTGCAGAGAAGTCCCCAAAGCACTCCAGAGCGGCACGTGTACGGAAAAAGCAAGTCACGTTGTTCTTGAATCACTGTAAATTGTACTCGGTGGGAAACACAGCCCTGGGCAAGATATTCCAAAGGGATGATGTTCTCCATATAAAAGACTGCTTGAAAAGCGTTGTACGCGGAGTAACAAGCTGAACCTCATACGGGTGTGAAGTATTAGCGCGACGTGTATTTCTAACATGTACCGCTTTGGGAGGAATTAAGCGGACTACATCCTTCGAACACTTTCCATGAAAGTACTTGTAGAACAGACTCAAGTCGCCAACCGTTCTTCGATGTTCCAGCGAATCAAGGCCGCCGGTCAGTTTCGGGTCTCCAATCAGATGAACAGCCCTTCTCTAAACAGAATCCAACAAATGCAGTGTATGTTTGGGAGCGGAGCCCCCAACATGGGAGCAGTTGGTCCAATTTGAGCTTTGTAAAGAATTAACAGTTGTGGAGTGTACAGCTTTCTGGTTCGAAATAATATTCCCAACTTTTGAGAAGCTCTCCTTGCTATGCCTGCAACATGTACATGCCAGGACATATTTGCTCTCAAATTAACGCCCAACAAATTGAGTGATGATGCTAGGGGAATGGAGTGCCCCGACATAACTATGTCGGGTTCAGCAACGTTACCTTTTTTAGAAAAAACCGCGGCCTAGGTTCTTGTAGCGTTAAATGCCACTTGGTTACTGTCACCCCAAGATATTATTTCTTCCAGATGTTTGTTAAGTTGAACGACCTCCTATTGTCTGCGCCTTTTTTAGGTATCGGCTGAACTGTGGCACATTTCCAGCAGGGGGAGAAAATATTCCCTTTCGGTAGGATAGGTTGAAAAGTCTAGAGAAAACTGTTGTTAGTTCCCTTGCACAGTTTTTGAGAACTATGGCAGGTATTCCGTCAGCGCCAGAAACCTTTTTGGTATCTAGCTTCATTAAAATACGCTTTATGATACGCTGTCTGAAGATAACATCAGGCATCCTTGACTGCAATATGGGAATATTAGGTGATGTTTTTCCTTGGAAATCGACAGTAGAATATGAAGCAAGGAGTTCAGCCAACAAGTTTGCTTTCTTAACAGGTGTCGTTGAAATGGAATTATCTGGCCGTGTGAGTGGTAGTATAGTGGATTTAGTGAACTGCCTTAGCGACTGCCCAAAAGGACCTGGAATTGTTGTTACAAGCGAGAAGTTTGTTTCTAATTCGTTGATTGTGTGCCTCCTTGGTTTCGTCGATAATTCCTTTGCATCTGTTCCGGGCACGAACAAAGGTGTTACGATTTATGGATTCAGTGACCAAAAATACGCAGGAATACATGTCTGGTCAATAGTAAATCAATAGTAAAGACAATAGTATTTTTTTCTCGGATTGATCAATTTTTTATCGCAGTATTTGCGTAAAATGGCCATTAAAAATATATATTTCCAAAATCGACAGTTCTTTTCTAAATTTTCTTACGATAATTTAAAAAAATATATGGTGATCCGATGAGGTCTGTAGGGATTTTTAAATGGTAATGTTTTTTTTTCTACCCACTGTGCAACGGTTCATTAACAATTCACGTCATTAGCATGTTAGATATTAGTCGTTATTCTGTCAAGTAGTTCTTATTCGAACAAAGCTGAAATTTTATTTTTAGGATGGACAATACGAATGGAATTCTCAAGATCAAGCTCTTATTAAGTATGTGTTTTTTGGTGGATATTTTATCGGTCATTTACCTGGAGGCTGGTTAGCTGACAAATTAGGAGCTCGCCATGTCCTTGGATTTAGTTTATTGAGTTCAGCCATTATCAATTTAATAATTCCTTTGGCAGTTGTCAAGGGCGGTGAAACAATGGGTTTTTATTATTGTGTCATCATTCGTTTTATCATTGGACTGTTGCAGGTACAAAATACGCTAGTCCGTTCTTTTAAAAATCATGGCAATCTGAACATTTTTTTGTACGACAAAAAGTGTTTTTTGGACTACAGCTGAAAATACAATTTTCATGCGAGGTTACCAGACAATAATAATCCAGGAAATCCGTTTTTTCTTGCTAAATTTATCAAATAAAAAATTATTTACTCATTAAATATTATAGTGTTTTATGCGAATCCGCATTATTACGAAAAGTATTATAACTATCAAAACTCTAACTAAATCTAAATTTCCTAACTGATCCCACAAAATAGCACTTTCTGAACCGGACAGTTAAATAAAAATTTGCATATGCTTCAAATATCTATCTTCAAAAACTTTGTTTTTTTCGATATCGGTCCCAACAGATTATCCTAATTTTGTCATATTTACCATATTTCTTCAGTAATATTTAAAAAACCGTTGTCTACCCAGAAAACACAGGCTAAGGTCCAACACACTCTGTTTTTAATTAATTAAAGGCCATAATGACAATAAAATAGTACGAAACTGCAACATATAATGCAAGAGCATTAAAATAGCCTGCAATAAGAGGGAATATGAAAAAAGAACCCCAAGCAGGAGAGTACACCAGATGAAGTCCGAAACACACTAAAAACAAATATCCAAGCAGCAGGCAAAGCAGTTCTGGAACGGGAGAAGAAGCTAAATTATTGATGACTGGTTCATGAGACGAAATCCGGAACACACTAAAACCAAACATCCAAGCAGCAACTGAAGCTGTTCTTGAATAACTGAAAAAAGGAAAAGATAATCATGGATGACTAATGGAATGTTGAACTTGATGAGAGAAGGTCGACATTCTCAACCAACAAGATAAATAATCCAACTTTATTGCACTGTAAAGCGAAAAATAAATGGAACTAGAAAAAAATGGACTAGAAAACAATGGTAGATAGACTTTACACACTACACAATTCACTTCCATAAGGAGAAGATAAACTACGTTACTGAATCGTTTTGAAGAGCATTACTACCATGAATAAGAAAAAAAGAAGAAAGGTACATTTTAATTATTAAAAAGTTTACAGGGACTTGAGAGAACTACCCAGGAACATTACTCAGCAATTAGTGTATAGCAAACCCATTAATAACAAAGGAAATATGACTGGTTCAAAAATTCTTGAATCTGCAATAAAGAATATGATGACCGATAAAAGTCCAGATCACGAAGTTATTTATACAGAAATTTTAAAGCTATATATATATATATATATATATATATATATATATATATATATATATATATATATATATATATATATATATATATATATATATATATATATATATATATATATATATATATATATATATATATATATATATATATATATATATATATATATATATATATATATATATATATATATATATATATATATATACCAACTTGCAAATACCAGCAGATTGATGAAGTCAAGTTTTATTACCATTCCTGAGAAAACAAGTCTTAAAAATTATAAATTTAAACATTGGCTTATGAGCCGGATGCGCCACCCCGTTAAAGCGTTTCCCCGGTTAAATTAAAAATATATAAATAGTGCAAGAATATGAGTAGTAAAACACACTTCAGCTTCAGCAAGGGACTTGGTTCTAGGTCAACTTTTGTTTCTATGAAAGTATTAGCACAAAACCGGTACGATCAAGGAAAACAAGTATTTATTTAATTGGTCCCCTATCAGAGATCTTTTTGACAACGTCTCTCTCTTTTTCTCTCTCGGCTAAAAAGGCTTCACAGATATTGAAACTTATGATAAGGAATTCAGAATATAAAAGCAGTTACAGTGGCTTCTGTGAGCTGAATATCGCATTTATTGTGATCTATCAACGGAGACTCTCGATGTATTGAAGGAAGTCAATCTGGGTGGGGTACATTATGTTTAATACCTAATTAGAAAATAACTCAAAAAAAACTTTTTGATTTTTACAAATCCCACTGATAGGTTCTTTTTTTGTTCTATTTTTTGGTAACACTCTTTGTCAGATATCCACCATTTTCAGCAAACTCCTTACCCTTTTACTCAATAAAAATAAAATATAATTGCCATTCTTAATTAAACGAAGGAAATAAAACTTCATAAAGTGATAAAAAAGATATAAATTAATATATTCCGTTAATCGCAAAAAAAATTCGTGCCTCTAACTATAAAAGACAATTTCATTGCTGTCACTCTAAACGAAAAACCAAGAAATATAAGCAATATGTAATAAGTATAACTCAATATACAAAACGTAAGTACACAAAATTAAGCAAGATTTTGGAGTCCTCTCTAGTGTTAATTCATAACATTTAACGCCGAGAATTAAATAATATTCATAAACTTATTAGGAATACTTAACACAAAATAGGTTACGTATCATATCCGTATTTCAAAATAGAATATATATATATATATATATATATATATATATATATATATATATATATATATATATATATATATGTATATATGTATATTTGTATATAATATATATATATATATATATATATATATATATATATATATATATATATATATATATATATATATATATATATATATATATATATATATATATATATATATATATATATATATATATATATATATATATATATATATATATATATATATATATATATATATATATATATATATATATATATACAGGATTACAGGGAAAGTCGTCCTAGATAATTAAGAACGTTATAGTTTAGGTCGTTTCTGACCGATTTGATTCTATGACATGATGTCCTAAACTCAACCGTTTTCGAGATATTGAAGTTTAAAGATTTTCTAAAAAAAAAAAAAAACATGTTTTTTTTTTTGCTTTTATATCGATTTTTTTTTATTAGAAGTTCTCGAGTGCGATTTTTTTTGGTTATTTTTAGTTAGTCTGTATGTCAAGTATCAAAAATCATCAAAAAAATTTGAACTAGTTACTAACAGTTTCAAATGGCGGCTTGTTAATGTCTCTAAATTACGAATTTTTACCAAGTGTTTCCTACTTTAAATCAATAAAGAGAAAAAAAAAAGTATGGAAGTTATTCTGCAAATTATTTTAAAAACTTTTACGTCTTTTTAGCTATCTAAAACGGTATAATATCTACTGGATCTATTGAAAATTCTAAGAAAATGAGATTTCGATAGGACCAAATGTAGAGTAACATAATAATAGAATTTAGATACTACCAATTACCGGTTTACTACCTGCACCTTCAAACAATAAAAAGGGTTGGGTAAGCATTTTTTTCGGTCGGGGTACTCTCTGTTCGAGTGACATTTTCTGTTCACTAAACATTATTAAATGATTTTTAGTCTGCTCATGCGATTCGCCCGTGGTAGATGTGCTATACCGTGCTTTTCAAAAATATCTGTGTTTCATCTTCTGACTGTGTGAATTGGCTCGTAACTGGATTTTGATCTCTGCTTGTGAATATGGCAACGTATACCAACGAGGAATATGCTGACATCCTAATGTGTTACGGATTTTGCGAAGGAGTGTCGTCGCGTGCACGTGACGAATACAAGCTGCGATATCCTACTCGTCGTGTACCTGATGTTAGCTTATTTGATGGAACTTATCGAAGACTACGAGAAACTGGTTCCGTACAAAAACGGCGGACTGACATCGGACGACCACGTATCTTTGAGGAAGACGAAGAAAACGAAATACGACGTTTCTTTGAGGTGGACCCAACCACATCTACAAATGTTGTCGCACAACAGCTTGGTATTTCGCAGTGGAAGGTATGGTTTGTAATGCATACTGTTGGGCAACACCCTTACCACTATACGCCCGTGCAAGTCATTGAAGAAGGGGATCCGTTGCGACGATTAGAATTCTGCAGATTTATGCTCAATACCGATGTCGAAGATGCATCTTTTTTTAAGAAAATACTATGGACTGACGAGTCGAAATTCGACAAAGACGGTCTTACAAACTACCACAATGCCCACTATTGGGCTTCTAAAGAGGAAGGCAACCCAAACAAAAAAAAGAACGAAGGGATCACAAACAAGATTCAGCTTAAATGTGTGGATGGGTAAATTATTTGGTTGGGCTATTCTTCCTGCCAAATAATTTGAATGGCGAGGAATACGACAATTTTTTGCGGAACGATTTACCTAATTTGATGGAAGACCTACCTATTGGTTTGAGACAAAACATGTACTTTCAACACGATGGCTGCCCAGCTCACTACAGAGGAAGTGTTCGTGCATGGCTCAATGACAATTATCCCAACAAATGGATTGGAAGAGGCGGACCCAGACGGCGAGATTCCCAGACCTAACACCGATGGATTTTTATGTGTGTGGTCACATGAAAAGTCTCGTATACGACCAGATGACTCCTATCGAAAACGTAGATGTCCTAAGACAAAAAATAATTGAAGCGGGTGACGAAATGAGGCGGCACCTCACAACCAGCGCCAGCGTTGTAAAAAGTAATTTAAGAAAAAGAATGAGAATTTGTGTGAGAAATAGGGGCGACCATATAGAACATGAATTATAATTAATAAAAAATATTAAATTGCAAGGTTTTTTGTTTTATTTATGTATTTTTCGTATTTTCACCTAGAACTAAAAATTTACCTTTTGCTACCCGAGCCCGCTTTAGGTGTCCTTCTGTGTACAGTTTTCCTATTAAACTCCTAGTATTATACCTTTTTTGATAACTAAAAAGACGTAAAAGTTTTTAAAATAATTTGCAGAATAACTTCCATACATTTTTTTTTCTCTTTATTGATTTAAAGTAGGAAACACTTGGTAAAAATTCGTAATTTAGAAACATAAACAAGCGGCCATTTGAAACTGTTAGTAACTAGTACAAATTTTTTTGATGATTTTTGATACTTGACATACAGACTAACTAAAAATAACCGAAAAATCGCACTCGAGAACCTCTAATAAAAAAAAATCGATATAAAAGCAAAAAAACACATTTTTTTTTTAGAAAATCTTTAAACTTCAATACCTCGAAAACGGTTAAGTTTAGGACATCATGTCATAGAGTCAAATCGGTCAGAAACGACCTAAACTATAACGTCCTTAATTATCTAAGACGACTTTCCCTGTAACTCTGTATATATATATATATATATATATATATATATATATATATATATATATATATATATATATATATATATATATATTTATATTTTAATTTACGTGTTCTTGGAATTAGATCATTAAAACTATTCTTAGATTTGTTATATATTTATTAACGTTTCGACCTTCAGACGAGGTCTTCTTCAAAATTTACCCTAACAGATGACATTAAAAGAATTAAATTTAGATAAGTAATTAATCTATTTGTCGTGCATTTCAGGGTTAAAATAATAAAAACACAAAAAGAGGGATGTTAAATCCATACAGAAAACTATGCATAGACTTTGCCGTCCTCCGATACTGGTACCATTATTGGCCGTAGATCTGAATTACCATTTTAAAAGTTAGTAACTAGAGTTATTCGTTTTATCGACGGAGCAAAAAAAAAACTTAACCATAACTAATATATATACATATATACATATATATATATATATATATATATATATATATATATATATATATATATATATATATGTATATATATATACATATATATATATATATATATATATATATATATATATATATATATATATATATATATATATATATATATATATATATATATATATATATATATATATATATATATATATATATATATATATATATATATATATATATATATATATATATATATATATATATATATATATATATATATATATATATATATATATATATATATATATATATATATATATATATATATATATATATATATATATATATATATATATATATATATATATATATATATATATATATATATATATATATATATATATATATATATATATATATATATATATATATATATATATATATATATATATATATATATATATATATATATATATATATATATATATATATATATATATATATATATATATATATATATATATATATATATATATATATATATATATATATATATATATATGTATATATATATATATATATATATATATATATATATATATATATATATATATATATATATATATATATATATATATATATATATATATATATATATATATATATATATATATATATATATATATATATATATATATATATATATATATATATATATATATATATATATATATATATATATATATATATATATATATATATATATATATATATATATATATATATATATATACATATATATATATATATATATATATATATATATATATATATATATATATATATAATATATATATATATATATATATATATATATATATATATATATATATATATATATATATATATATATATATATATATATATATATCCATCGTCCATCCCTAAACCTAGCAACATACTCAGCCCCTTGTACCCCCGTCCTCTTCCTGATAATGTGATTTGGGATGTGATCTCTAAGGGTAACGTCTAATATTAACCTCTCTGCATGACATATATTTTGATGATGGTTTTCTTCGTCATTGTGCATCTGTCAAAAACTTTTCTTTTTAAACACATAGGAAGGTTAGATTTGAAGATATAGACCAGTTTACCATATGCCGCCCAGGAGGGACCTATTTTCACTGAATTTCATGTGTTTGGTTGTCTCGTCCTATGCGGATTTCATGTCTTAGGTATTTATATCGGTGTACTTGCTCGATTTCCACATTATTCAGTTTTATAGGATCGTTTAATACAAGATTTGTCATAATCTGGGTCTTGGATAGGTTAATTTTTAAACCAACCTTTCCTGAAGATTCTTGATACATGTGCAGCATAATTTGTGCTTCTTGCACATTGTCTATTATTAAGACAATGTCGTCGGCAAAGAAAGATGATTTAACTTCTAACTAAGTCTAATTTTTTTCCAGTTTCTTGATTGTAGTATACTTTCTAGTAGTGTTACAAAAAGCTAGGGAGAGAGTATAATCACCCTGTCGCACTCCTCTTTCAATTTGAAATTTGTTGGTGGATTGGTTAGTTTCTGTTTTGACATGAGAAGTAGCATTTTCATATCTGTATTTTTGTATCGTACTTAACACAAAATAGGTGATTTTGTGTTAAGTAGTCCTAATAAGTTTATGAATATTAGTTAATTCTCGGCGTTAAATATTACTAATTAACACTAGAGAAGACTCCAAAATCTTGCTTAATTTTTTGTACTTACGCATTGAGTACTTATTACATATTGCTTATATTTGTTGGTTTTTCGTTTAGGGTGACAGCAATACAATTGTCTTTTACAATTAGATAGGTACGAATTTGTTTAAGATGGAATATATTAATTTATATCTTGTTTATCACTTTTATGAAGTCTTATTTCCTTCGTTTAATTAAGAACGGCAATTATATTTTATTTTTATTGCGTGAAAGGGTAAGAAGTTTCCTGAAAATGGTGGATATCTGACAAAAAGTGTTACCAAAAAATAGAATAAAAAAATAACCTACCAGTGGAGTTTTTAAAAATCAAAAAGTTTTTTTTGAGTTTTTTTCTAATTAAATATTAAACATGATGTACCCCACCCAGATTGACTTCTTTCAATACATCGAGAGTCTCCGTTGATAGATCACAATAAATGCGATTTTCAGTTCACAGATGCCACTGTAACCGCTTTTATATTCTGAATTCCTTATCATAAGTTTCAATATCTGTGAAGCATTTTTAGCCGAGAGAGAGAAAGAGAGGAAACGTTGTCAAAAAGATTTCTTGTCCTTGATCGTACCATTTTTGTGCCAATACTCTCAAAAAAACAAAAGTTTACCTAGAACCAAGTCCGTTACTGAAGCTGAATTGTGTTTTACTACTCATATTCTTGCCCTATTTATATATTTTTAATTTAACCGGGGAAACGCTTTAACAGGGTGGCTCATTTTGTATATATATATATATATATATATATATAATATATATATATATATATATATATATATATATATATATATATATATATATACAGTCGACACTGTTTATAGTGAAACTCTATATAGTGAAAAACTCTTTATAGTGCAATTTTTTCAAGACCTAGAATATTTTAATGAAATTTCATGTAAAAAGCCCTGCATATAGTGAATCTGTAAAATAGTAACACTCTATATAATAAATATTTACCGGAATTTTATGTATAAATTTTTATGCATTTCTTGAGATCCTGGCCTTTTCGGGTTTCCCATTTTTATCTAACATTAGCACGAATTCCATTTTTATGACGCATTCTTTTGAAAAAGTTCTTAACGCGTTTATAACGCCTAATGGTTGGCAATAAATCAGGTAGATTTCTGTGAGAAACTCGGGGAATAACCCATTTTATAGAAACCCGGGGAAAAACCCATTTTATAGTCGAGGCCTAGTAATTCGCAAATTCAGGTTCAGTTTAGTTAAGTTTAGCTGAGAAAATTAAAGTTTTGGAGCAAGTTGATAAAAGGCTGCAAAAAAATTGATGTTGCTGCAAAATTTGGTGTTTATCCAAGTTGCGTCTCTCTGATAATAAAAAGTCGTGACAGTATCATCAAGAAACCTAGTGTTCCAAGCAGTCGAAAACGAGTACGGATGAGTACTTACGAGGATGCAAATGAAGCAGTTTTACGATGTTTTCAAGTGGCCCGTACGCATCAAAACGTACCAATATCGGGAAATTTAATAAAGCAAAAGGCTCTACAATTTGCTAAAGAATTTAACTGCGTTAATTTTCAAGCTAGTGAAGGGTGGTTGAGTGCCTGGAAGACTCGCAATTCAATTGTTTTCAAGACGGTGTCTGGCGAGAGTGCAAGCGTTAGTCAGGAGGACTGTGACATTTGGACTGAAACTGTTTTAAAAAGTGCATTGAAAAAGTACGAGCCAAAAAACGTTTTCAATTGTGATGAAACCGGTTTATTTTTTAAATGTTTGCCAAATAAAACTTTTGCTTTTAAAAGTGATAAATGTTTTGGTGTTAAAACAAGTAAAGAAAGGGTGACACTTATGGTTGGAGCAAACATGGATGGCTCAGAAAAACTGAAATTACTGCTCGTAGGTAAAAGCAAAAATCCCCGTTGTTTAAAACGAGTTAAATCTCTGGAGTTAGAGATTTTCGAAAGATGGATCAAAGAACTGGACACGAAAATGAAAAGCCAAAAGCGAAAGATTGTGATGTTTATAGACAAGTAAGTAAAAAATTAAGGAATATTGAATTGATCTTTTTTTCACCAAACATGACCTCCAAATTGCAACCTATGGACCAGGGTATTATAAAAAACATAAAACATCATTACCGAAACAGAATTGTTCACAAAGTTGTTAATGCGATTGATAACAACCTTCCAGTCCAAAAATTGATTACCCTTAAAGAGTGTATAACCGAAGTCGCTAAAGTATGGAGTGAAAATGTTTTTCAGAAAACTATCAAAAACTGCTTTTCAAAAGCAAGTTTTAATGAAAAAATTGACGAATGGGAAGAAGAAGACGAAATGGATCTCGCTACCTTAAAAAGGCAATGGGGTATTCTACAAAAAACTGCTACCGTCGACGCAGATTTTTTACTTGAAGATTTCTTAGAAACCGACAATGATGTTGGCACGACAGATCTCCCAACTGACCAAGACATAATTGACGATATAAAAAGTATAGAAGATCATGAAGAAGAAACTGAAACCGGGGAATGTCCTGCTAAATTTAGTGAAAATGAAATAAGAAATGCATTTGACATTGTGCGAACTACTCTCAGGGGCCAGGAAAGTGTACCTGATCAAATCTTTATGCACTTGAATAAATGCGAGAATTTTGTTGAGCAACAATTATTTTTCAAAAGTAATGTTCAAAAGAAAATAACTGATTATTTTTCCTAGCACGTATGTACGTAGTATGTACATATGTATTAACAGATTTTGTATTATTCTTTTTATTTCGTATGTAGTACATACATACATAAAGTCCGTACGTTATATCTTTACACGTGCGTCATAGTTTTCAGGCAATATCCCGGACGACTATTATATTTTTTGTCTCTTTTTACCAATACCTACGATTAAATGGTGAAAAGAGACAAATAATATAATAGTCGTCTGTTATATGGCCTGAAAACTATGACGCACGGGTAAAGATATAACGTACGGACTTTATGTATGTATTTAGCCCTGTACATGCTATGTACTATTTAAACTTTTAAATGTTTAATAAAATCTTTTCTAATAATTCAATTTTGCAATTTTTTTTGTTGCTTGTACCTTATAAAATACAAGTAAATGATTACCAATATAAAATACATACTCGTACATAGCAATATATACGGATTTTTTTCTTTATATAGTGAAAAACTTTCTATAGTGAAATTTCGGTCAACATTTTGGTCTTTTACTATATAGAATGTCGACTGTATATATATATATATATGTATATATATATATATATATATATATATATATATATATATATATATATATATATATATATACATATATATATATATATATATATATATATATATATATATATATATATATATATAGATATATATATATATATATATATATATATATATATATATAGATATATATATATATATATATAGATATATATATATATATATATATATATATATATATATATATATATATATATAATGTTAAAACAATTCAAAAGTTATATATTTCGGGTTAACCAATTTTTCAGCTAAAAGTATTTAAAACTAATAATTACAATGCAGCACACAGCATAGAGTTAAGAAAAGAAAGTTGTTAAAAGACTGTGTTAAAACGACATGGTGTTTATGCATAAACCTGCAGTGCTCGGTAAAGGGTGACTCAGTTGCAAACGACGTGATGCCCAAGAGAACATGTCTTGGGCATCATGTCCTACGATTACCGCCCCCCGTAGTCACACTTTTCTTTTTTCATCATTTATACTACAAATTGTGTCGTATTGTCGTTCCTGAAAATATTACCATTTAATTGCCATAACATGAAAAAAATCAATTAAAAACTTAGTGTTTCGAAGAAGAGTATTTTTTTTCTAATTCAGTTAATAAATTAATTGAATGACAATCGTTGCGTTGAAACTGGACTATTAGAAATATCGGTTTAAGGTTATAATTTTTGTGCAGTGATAAAAAATTTGAATTTTTATGTTTGTTACAGAAATTAATTTACATATAAAAATGTGTTAAGCAAAACATAGATGACAATATAAGCGAGGACATCATTGAAAGAGACTTCAAGGACTAATATAAAGAAAAAACGTATTCCGTTGCTATCTATTAATTTATTTGTTTTTTAGGTTGATAAAACTGTTCTTATCATTCAAAAATATTTTTGCATGGATTAAAAGTTTTCAGGTGATACAAATGGTCTAAAAATAGTAGAGAAGCGGTTGAAGATGAACTGCGTTCTGAAGGACTATCCATTGGAACTACAACAGGAAACATTAATAAAATCGAGGACCTTGTACTCAGTAATCGCCACTTAAGTATTTAAGATCTTGTAGACTTCACTGAAATATCAATTCAATCAATACAATCGGTTTTTAAGAAGGATTTGAACCTGTCTCGAATGTTATCTTATCTTGTTCTAAGACACCTAGATATTCTTGAATAATATCGTCATGCGAAGAATATCTGGGTATAAAAGTTTCAGAGGATGGAAAACTAAACAAAGCAATAAGAGAAATAAATACAGCACCACTAAACTGCTAAACAACATTCTATCGGATAAGTCTATAAACCAACAAAAAGAGGGTATATGAAACCATAGTGAAAAGTATTGCATTATATACCTATAAACTATGGCCTCTGAAGGAACGAGAGCATTAGCCACTCTGAGAGCAACGGAAATGGACTTCTGGGGAAGAGAAAGAGGTAGATCCGGAAGAAACAAAGTCACCAATGAGCGTATTAAAGAAATCATGGGAATTAAGCACAGTATTACAGATGACATCCTAACCAAACAACTTAATTGATTTGGGTACATCCAAAGAATGAACGAACATCGAATCCCAAAACAAATACTAAAGTGGCAACCAGAAGGCAAGAAAAAGCGATATTGACCGAAAACAAGTTGCAGAGAAGGGATATACAGAACGATTAAGAAAGGAATCTATGGAACGACCGAAAAAGATCAAGATTAGAACTCGGAAAACGTCGAAGAACGTTATAAACCAATATATATATATATATATATATATATATATATATATATATATATATATATATATATATATATATATATATATATATAAATATTTATATATATATATATATATATATATATATATATATATATATATATATATATATATATATATATATATATATATATATATATATATATATATATATATATATATATATATATATATATATATATTGCTCCGTCGATAAAACGAATAATTCTAGTTACTAACTTTTAAAATGGTAATTCAGATCTACGGCCAATAATGGTACCAGTATCGAAGGACGGCAAAGTCTATGCATAGTTTTCTCTATGGATTTAACATCCCTCTTTTTGTGTTTTTCTCTATGATGCACCGATTTTCGAGCTCAATTTATTTATCATTAATTTGTTGTAGGGCGCAATAGTTCCAACATTAGCTACTTTTATGAATAACTGGGCTCCTAAAAAAGAACGAGGTAAATTGGGTGGCGTTATGTATGGAGGTGGAAACTTAGGCAATATTATTGGCATTATATTCACAGGTGTAGTAATATATTACACACAGAGTTGGGCATCGGCATTTTACTTATGGGGTTTGGTAACTATGGCCTGGTATGTCTTGTTTTTGTTTACCGGATTCTCTTATCCTACTACCCATCCATTTATAACAGAAGAAGAAAGGACCTATTTAATTGAAAATACAGCTAGTAAGTGAAATATAAATTAGCAATAAATATCAAAACAGTTACAGAAGTGAAACGGTAGCTTTCATGGATTTTATTAGATAAGATATCTTTTGATTAGAGCGTATATTGAAGTCATTTTTTTTCGACAACATTTCCTCTTGCCTTTATAAATCTTTACTAGTCAAAATTTTATATATATATATATATATATATATATATATATATATATATATATATATATATATATATATATATTTATATACCGTATTACGACTCATCAGTCGGGCCAGGATCGACAAACAAGAGAACAGAATTCTCTCTTCTGAAGCCTGTATTTACGGCAAATTGTGGTAAAATACAACGAATTGTACCAAAGATCGTATACCTAGTACTCCATCGGAAGCTGACTCGCTGCAGCTATACAAACCGACAGAGTGGTTAGCAGATTGCCAACTTCAACGCAGGCAGCGCTATTTTCGAGGAATTCACCTCAGGCATATGTGATTACATGTAAAACAACTGAAAATGGACAAGGAGCCACATTTTAACAGTCGAGCCGCGTTTCGCCGTATCACGGCTCATCAGTAGGGCTAAGATCGGCAAACAAGAAAACAGATTTTTCTAGTACTTATGGCAAATAATGGTAAGATACAACGAACTGTACCCAAGAGCCCCCGATGGAGTACTAAGTATGTATATGAATATCGTCTAAAGATGAACCAAAACTACATCAAAGACTCTTAAAAACAAGATCCGTGTGTATAAGAAGTTTCTTCCACCTGACCAAGTTAATAAGAAGTATTATTTAAACTGATGCTTTTTGATTAAAAATGAAACGATGTCAGTGATAAGCATCATTCACTAGATGCGACACCATGTGACTTTTTCCTATTTCTCGAACTGAAATTAGCAGTCCGTGTACACCGTGTACTGGTAGCCTTAATAGTAATACGGGAAATCAAATCTCCTTAATTCTCCTTAATTTTTGAACACGCATTGACATTAACCATTCACGGAAAAATTAAAGAAAATAAGAAATAAAACGACACAACGTTGATATTTATTAAAGGTAAACTGGCATTCTGGTAGGCCGCTTAACTACAGAGTATGGGATATTCTCAAAAAATTCTTGTGGAAGCAAACACCAAAATTCTAAAAACAGTATCGTTCGCCAAACTACCAAAATTCGAATTCAAATGGCGCGCTTCATCACCGATGAATATCCTAACAGTTTAAATCATTCTTGCGACAACAATGCGGACATTTTAAATAACTGTACGTGGTTTACCTTTTTAAAACTAAATTTCTGTGAAGTATTTTTTAACTTTCTTCCAATAAGTCTTCAGTTTAATATTTCTGTTAGAAGACTAACAAAATTAATGGCTAGACTGTATTAGTAATTATTTATTACTAGCAACCGCATGAAAGCGTTATTTTTTCAACTTTTTTTTTAATTTAGGCACCTATATTAATTGGATAGAACTTCTTTGTATACTACCTTTGATGTTTTATGATTTTCTGGTAGCAAAATATATTGGCTTTCTGGAATTCCGACTCTTGATTATTCGACATTTATTTGGCAATGAGAAAAACATTCCCATCTCAAATCGATTCCCACCAGTTTAAAAGTTTGTCCCTGGGACTTGTTTATTGTGAGAGCAAATGATACTTTTACCGGAAACTGCAACCGCTTGAAATGAATCGATAGATCCGTTAGGATCATAGGAATATGAGAAATAGACCCTATTGTCACAGTAAACATAAAACACAATAGCGATGCTCAAGCAAATTTTTTCTTCTTCTTCTTCTTCTTCTTCCCACTTATAGCTAGGCACTATTGCCTGTTTTCTTTGTTCTCTGCTCTACAGATCGTCGCTCGATCTCTTTCTGGACGTCCCGTCGATCTTCTTCCATTCGGTGACTTATCTCTTGCTATCCGTACTATCCAGTTGTTTGCCATTCTTCCTATGTATTGATCTCACTCCATTCTTCTTCCTCTTATCCACTGGTTGATATTTTCTATATTACATGTAACTCTTACATCTTCACTCCTTTCTCTATCCCTCAATATCTTGTTTGTACATCTCCAAAGTATTATCATTTCGGTTAATTCCAGCATCCTCTGTGTTATACTTGTATCGAGTCTTGTTTCAGATGTGTAAGTCATTACTGGTCGTATTATGCTCTTGTATATTCTTGTTTTGGTCTCCACGGAAAGGAATTTATTTCTAAATATGGTATTATTGAGGCATCCCGCTATCCTATTGGCCTTGTTAACTTGATGTTTTATTTCTTCCTCGATTTTTCCGATACTAGATATTTTGATGCCCAGGTAATCGGCCTCCATCACCTATCCTATTGGTTTATCTTCCACCACCAGCTTGCACCTAATCGGCTCTATTGCTATTACTATTGTCTTGGTTTTTTCAGTTAAGTTTATATTATATTGTTTTGCTGCCATATAATAGCCTTTGCAGGCCGTTCTCGGTCTCAGCCATTATTAACGCGTCATCTGCATAACATATAATTTTAAGTTCTATGTTACTCATTCTATATCCCTTCTTTCTTTTGACTTTCTTTATAATTTCATCCATGACAATATTAAGTAGAAGAGGACTTAAAGAATCTCCCTGCCTGATTCCAGATTCATAGTTGATTGGTTCTGTCATTCCTGCTGTTAATCTTGCAACTTTTTTTTTTTTTTTTTTTTATGGGTCTAGCTCACGTGCTGCAGGGAAGTCCCTAAAGCGCTCCAGGAGCGGCACGAGTGCGGAAAAGGCGATTCACGTTGTTCTTGAATCGCTGTAAATTGTACTCGGTGGGAAACACAGCGCTGGGCAAATTATTCCAAAGGGATGACGTTCTCCATATAAAAGATTGCTTGAAAAGCGTTGTACGCGGAGTAACAAGCTGAACCTCATATGGATGCGAAGCACCAGCGCGACGTGTATTTCTAACATGCACCGCTTTGGGAGGAATTAAGCGGGCTACATCCTTCGAACACTTTCCATGAAAATACTTGTAGAACAGACTCAAGTCGCCAACCGTTCTTCGATGTTCCAGCGAATCAAGGCCGCCGGTCAATTCCGGGTCCCCAATCAGACGGACCGCTCTTCTCTAAACAGAATCCAACAAATGCAGTGTATGTTTGGGAGCGGAGCCCCAAACGTGGGAGCAGTATTCCATAGTTGGTCGAATTTGGGCTTTGTAAAGAATTAACAGTTGCTGTGGGGTGTAAAGCTTTCTGGTTCTAAATAATATTCCCAACTTTTGAGAAGCTGTCCTTGCTATGCCTGCAACATGTTCATGCCAAGACATATTTGCTCCCAAACTAACGCCCAACAAATTGAGCGACGATGCTAGGGGAATGGAGTGCCCCGACATAACTATGTCGGGTTCAGCAACGTTAACTTTTTTAGAAAAAACTGCCGCTTGGGTTTTTATAGCGTTAAATTCCATTTGGTTACTGTCACCCCAAGATAGAACCTCTTCCAGGTCTTTGTTAAGTTGAACGACCTCCTGCTGTCTGCGGATAATCGCCTGAGCAGCCGATGTCCGAGCGTTCAAGGTGAATGAAGAGACAAGCGTACTGTCATCTGCAAAGCTATAGATTGGATTCCCGGTCTTTTCCAGCAGATCGTTAATGTAAATGAGAAAGAGAGTAGGAGACAGTATGGAGCCCTGGGGCACACCGGCGTTGAAAGTGAGGGTGTTAGAAAGAAATCCGTCGACCGCCACTCGTAAAGAACGCTCTCTGAGGAAACATGAGAGCCACAAACAGAACCTTTCAGACATACCACAAGAGCGTAACTTAGCCAACAGTCCATCGTGCCAAACACGGTCGAATGCCCTGGATATGTCAAGAGCAACCGCTCGAGATTCTCCAAAGTGTTCAATTGCATTGTTCCAAACATGTGTTACATAAGTCAGAAGATCTCCTGTTGATCTATGTTTACGAAAACCATATTGGTGATCGCTAATAATATTGAATCGTTCAAGATATTTTAGAAGATGCTCATTGATAACCTTTTCCATGACTTTCGATATTATTGAAAGCTGTGCAACTGGTCGGTAGTTATTTGGCAAGGTCTTCTTACCTTTTTTAGGTATCGACTGAACCGTGGCACATTTCCAGCAGGACGGAAATATTCCCTTTCTGTAGGATAGGTTAAAAAGTCTACAGAAAACTGGTGTTAGTTCCCTTGCACAGATTTTGAGAACTATGGCAGGTATTCCGTCAGCGCCAGAAGCCTTCTTGGTGTCTAGCTTCATTAAAATACGCTTTATGATGCGCTGTCTGAAGACAACATCGGGCATCCTTGACTGCAATATGGGAATAGTAGGTGGTGTTTTTCCTTGGAAATCGACAGTAGAATGTGAAGCAAAGAGTTGAGCCAACAAGTTCGCTCTCTCAACAGGGGTGGTTGCAATGGAATTATCTGGCCGTGTGAGTGGTGGTATGGTGGACTTGGTAAAATTTTGACTAACTGCCTTCGCGACTGCCCAAAAGGACCTGGAATTGTTGGGACAAGCGAGAAGTTTGTTTCTAATTCGTTGATTGTGTGCCTCCTTGGTTTCGTCGATAATTCCCTTGCATCTGTTCCGGGCATGAACAAAGATGTTACGATTTACGGTGTTAGGATTTTCACGCCATTGTCGGTAGGCAATATGTTTAGAAGCAACAGCTTCTTTGCATTTTCGGTCGAACCAAGGCTTCCCGTTGGAGGAGCATTTCTTCGAAAAAGGGATGCAAGCTTCCATCCCAGCCAAAATAACATCGGAGACCTTCCTGGCGCAGTCAGATGGGTTATCGGATCGAAAACAAATGTCCATCCAAGGGAAAGTTCGAAAGTATTCCATGAGATCTTCCCATTTAGCAGATTTGTAGTGCCAAATCTTGCGCGGCCTAGGCGCCTCTCTGTCACTGATTGGCAGGGTACTCGATGTCGACAACTACTCTATTGTCGTTATATATATTCTCGATAGTTTTAATTAGGTCTAATGGGATGTTCTTGTTATATAATAGATGGATAACGTCTTTCATTGACACATTGTCGAAAGCTTTTTTTAAGTCTATCAGGTACAAGTATGCTGGAATGCTGAATTCTATGGATTTTTCTTTTACCTGTCTCACAATGAATACGGCGTGGGTGCATGAGTGCCCCCTTGTGAATCCTTGCTGTTCTTCTTTCATTTGTATTCTCGTTTTTATTTTTGTTGTAATAATCTTTGTTGTTAATTTCAGTGTACTGTTTAGTAAATTTATGCCTCTATAATTATTTAGATCTTCTTTTTCTCCCTTCTTATGCATTAATATAACTGTTGCTGTTCTCCATTCATCTGAAATTCTATTCCATCATATAATCCTCTATATAGGTGTCTTTAGTTGCTTAACCAGAGAGTGTCCCCCATATTTTAGTAGTTCATTAGCTATTTGGTCTTCGCCGGGAGATTTACGGTTTTTTAATCTTTCCAGTGCTTCTATTACGTCTGCTTCCGTTATATATGTCTCTTCGTTTATTGATATATCTGGTGTTTGTGGCAATGTGATACTCTGTTTCTCTTTTATATAATTATGTAAGATCTGTTACCCACGTTCCTTTTTTCACGGGTGTATACTCAGTTCTTTCATCTCAGTTCTCTGCTGTCTTATGAATCTCCAAATTTGTTTTTGTTAACCATAAAAGTCTGATTATAATTTTCTTGTATATCTCTCCCAGTATTCCACTTTCGTTCTTCTTACTAATTCGCAAGTTTCTGTTCGTATTCTTTTATATCTTTGGTAGGCTTCATCTGCCTTGATTGACCTGTCCTTTAGATGGCTTTCTTTCTTTTCACGGAATTTCTCTTTGATTTCTGCACTGAATCATGGTGTTTTTGTTCTCCATTTTTTTATTTTTATGGACGGTTTTAGTGCCTAATACCTCATATGCAGCTTCTAATACATTTGTCTTTATTTTTAACCAACCATCATTTATGTTATCATGGTCATTTATTCTGATTTTTTCTTTCAGTCTTCTCTGGTAAAGGTCTCCCGTTGATTCTTCTTGTAGATTTTCTATTCTTATCTTTGTTTCCAGCTCCTTATTTTGGTGTTGCTTTGTGTTTCTTATGTGCCACCTTAGTCTACATATAACTAAATTATGATCACTTCCTACATTTGGTGATGACAAGCTTCTTACGTCTAATATATGGCGTGGATATATTTCTCTGCTTGTTAGGACATAATCTATTATTGATCTGTTACCTTTAGTGTTCTCAAATGTATATGTATGTTGCTCCTTATGGTCAAAGTATGTATTATTTATTCTCAACTCGTTTGTAGCGGAAAAATTTGTCATAAGCTCCCCGTTGTCATTTTTTATGTTTTCATTAAATCTCTGTTTAACTCCTCGTATTACTTCGTTTCCAACTCTTGTATTATAGTCACCCATTATTATTATTATTTTGTTGATTGGTATCTCATCTATCATTTTCTAGAGTTCTTCATAAAATTGTTCCCTATCTTTTTCTGGTTTACAATTTTCAGGTGCATAAAATCCCACTACATTAGTATTTTTGTTGTTTATTCTTAGTTTAACCATTATTAATCTCTCCGATATGTACTGACATTTCATTATGTAGTTTATGTATTTTTTGTTAATTATCAGGGCTACTCCTTCCTTTGCCCGCTGGTCTTTCGCCACACCACTGTAAAGCAGGATATATTCTCCTAATACCATTTGTCCTATCCCCTTCTTTTTTGTTTCTTGTAAGGCGCATATGTCTATTTTGGGTTCTCGGATTTCCTTTTCCACTTCCTGGCCTCTCCCACTTATAGATTTTATATTCCAAGCCCGAGTCTCATTGCAACTCTTCCTTTCCAATTTGTTCATATTCTCCTTGCATGTGTCGTCCTCGTTAAATCCATCCTATTCCGAGGTGGGACTCTCATTCTGTGAGCGTTTTTGGTTTGTTATCCCAGGTAGGTTGCTAGCCTGATCTGGGAACCCTCCTCCTTTACTCGGGCTTGGGACCGGCAACAGGCCACTAAGCTACTCAATCCACCCAGCGACGTGCAGGCGGAGTTAGCAAATTTTTAAGTCCTGTTTTTTATCACGCATGCGTCCCCTACCATACAAACATGGTTGCCAGCGCGGTCGCGGGTTGTGTTTACATCTGGTTTTCAAGGAGAATCTTTTTTTATAACGTGCTTCGAAATTCATTACTAATAATTTTCCAATAAGTAAATGCTATGCGGTTAGTGCTTGTAAAAATATATGTGGTATCTCCAAAAGAGTTAGTTTTTTTAGATTTCCTAAAGGTGATTTATTCATAATTCTTTATTTCTTTTATACAATATATTATATAAAAATTATCTTTCATATTAAAATTATTTACTAGATTTAAGTTATATTATCTGCAAAAATTCGCTAACCAAACTTTCAAAGCTCAATCTGGGTATGCAAAAGTAGCAAATCTCCAGCACGAATGAGTCTGAATAAATCAGTGCATGGATTTAATTTTTTTATATAAGTAGTCAAGTCAGTAGGTCCTGAGTTGTATAAAAATTATTATATTAGATTTGACTAATGATAAAATGGAGCAAAAAGTGTGTAGTTTTAAGTTCAGAAGAAGGACGATCTCATCTTAGGGTATTTCTTACGAGAGCATTATGAGAAAGACGCGAAATAATTTGGTTTTCAAAGTATAATGAGTGTGGCAACGTAGCTTCTCGCTTGCTTCCCACCGCACGCAATCACGTGTTATTGCATTGCATATATTAGTCCGGGAGCTCAGTACCAAAATGCCTTATCGAAGAGTGGCAGATAATAGTATTACTTTGTTAATTATGCCCCCCCCCCTTAGTCCTACAGGAAGTTTAAAGCCTCAACTCTAGTTCCTGGAAATACGCTTTAAAGCTGCAAGAAAAAGTTGTTGGACGAACTTAACCCTGAGTGGCAGATATTTTGGGTATAACTTCATTTCTGTGAAATATGACTCAAAAATGACTATCTGTCATGGATATTGGGTCAATCCAAAGTTATAACGGTCCAAAGTTGCAGAGAAATGAACCCATAGAGGAGCGAATGTAATTTGTTTTAATATGTTCGTTGAGGTTTGTAAATACTAAAAATAATATTATCTGCCATAGAGTATAGTTCTTTATTAAAATGCGTGGGCCTGCCCTACAACGCGCGCGCCCGTCCTGTAATTTGTTCTTCTATCAAATATTATACACAGGCGCCAGTGTCTCGAGATATGCTCAAATCACCATTGAAACAGTGCAATTTCGCTCTATATAGTTTTTTATATGGAACCTTTAAATTTTTATATATTTTTATATTTATTATTTAAAATTTATATTCAAAAGCCCTAAAACCCATTTTAATTGGTAATTACGAAAATTTAGGAAAAAAAAAATTTGGTAGCTACACTCCTGGACAAAATTAACGCAACAATCTGAAAATTAATTTATCTTTTTCTTATGTCAGTTTTAAAGTTTATCGAGTATTTGAATAGTAGGCTATGCATATTTTGTTTCGTTGTTCATGACAGAAATCAAAACAATTCGTTTAGATTTACAGTTTTAAAGAATTTTTTAGAAAATAAACAATTTTCTGTAATAATGCGCTAGATTTTCTTTAAAAGTAAGCTTATAAATTGTTCCCTTTTTCAAAGTAATATGTGTTTGTAGTAGACTGTTTTTTTTTGGACCCCGAAGAATTAGAAAAATGAATCGAACAAGGAATTTAACTGAACACGAGTTAGTGTGAGCCTCAGTTTTATTGGACGAGAGATATTGTCAGAGTTATGTTGCCAATTTGTTAGGCAAACATCGTTCCACAATAGGTCGTATGGTAAGACGCTTGAATGAAGTAGGAACTTATTCCAGAAGGCTAGGGCAAGGGCGAAAAGGATGCACTAGCGACCTAGATAAACGTTTTATAAGACAATATGCTTCAAGAAACAGGACTGTCACTAGTTCTATAATATGAAACGAACTCGAAGCTGTTCGCAATGTCACAATTTCTTCTAAAACAGTTAGAAAACGGTTAAATGAAGCTGGATTAAACAGTAGAAGACCAGCCACTGCGCCCTTGCTTACTAGAGAGAACAGAGTTGCCAGGTTACGTTTTGCTCGAAATCACGAAAACTGGTCTGTGGATGATTGGAAACAAGTTGTCTTCACAGATGAAACTAGGGTTAGTCTAAAACATCAAGATGGTCGTGAGCGAGTATGGCGAAGACCAGGAGAGAGGTTTGCTCCTTGCAATATCTCTGCAAGGATTCCATTCGACGGTGGCTCTGTTATGTTCTGGGGTGGCGTTTGCTTTGATGCTCGCACATAATTAGTTCCTGTCCGTACGAGATCCATGAATGCTGACTACTATCTTAAGAATATTGTAATAGAACATGTGATGCCTTTCGGTCATTTTATGGGGCCGAATTTCCTGTTTATGCAAGACAACGCTCGACCTCACGTGGCTAGGGAGGTACTCGATTATCTTAATCAAGTTGATATACCGATTATGCAATGGCCACCAAAAAGCCCGGATCTGAATCCGACAAAACATGTATGGGATCACCTTAAGAAAAATGTGAAACGTCATATACCTGCACCTAGAAACCTGAGGGAACTTGAAAATGCAGTTATCACAGAAGGGAGCAAATTCCTCAAGATTTTATCCAAAATTTAATTAGAAGCATGCCTAGGCGCATAAACGCTGTCATCCGAAATAGAGGAGGCAACACACGCTACTAGTGTCCCAGTTACACCATTAATTTTGCTACTAGTGTCACAGCTTATTTTTTTCATTATTACATAATTTCAACGATTTTGTTATAAAGTCTTAAGAATAATTTTAATTCGAATCTTATAGAGAAATTTGGTAGCTAATTCACTTTTAAAGTATCCGAATAAGTTTTTTCTAACCTTTAGTGTAACCAATGATCATAAAAAATTATTAAAATTAATTTATTATAGAGATTTGTATGAATTAATATATTGTTGCGTTAATTTTATCCAGGAGTGTATATTGGATAGTATATATGAAATTTTTGATTTTTAACATGACAGACAATAAGAGTGATCCAAAAAACCTCAAGAATTAAAATTTTAAACATTGAAAACGTGCAATAATGTTTGCTGCATTCGGTTAATTCCAATACAACAATGATCGAATATTAGCCACCCGGGGTTTCACTGTGTTCTTTTTAAACTTTGAGCGTTGCGGCTCCACTCTAGTGTACGTTATGTGTTTTTGGGTCGGAGAATCCGATCTGAAATTAGTTTTTTGAAAAAATGACCTATTAATTGTTATTAACAATTTATTAAACAATTATCTATGAAAAGTAATTTGATATAATTTATTTTCATAATAATGAAATCTAAGTTTAATAAGCGCTCCACCCAAATTTTTTTAGACGTATTTTGACCCACTGAATCTATTTTTGCAGAAACTTAACCTTTTTATTTATATTTGTGGTTCCTATGTATGAGATTGTCCAACTTGTTCGTCTGGTGAAACGATTGAAATCTCTACTAGCAGAAGAATTGAGGTGAACTCTAATGATACATTAATATCGGAGCTGAGCAATGTTAATATTGGTGTACTGAGTAAAAAATTATTGGATTTACAATCAAAAGAAAACGTCACTAACAAGGATCTAGCTTCGATGATGCTCTCAATCTTTCAACTGTTGATTGACCAAGAGAAGAATTTCACAGAGACTCTTTCCCAGTTGAAAGTAAGTTACAAACGGATTGACCTGTTGGAAGTTGAATTGGCTGAAATAAAAACAAAAGTAGGAAACTTGGAATCTGTGGCAAATGACAAACATCAGACATCACTCAATAATCCAACAAATGCTGGCAACTCCGAATCTTTGCTCGATGAGATTCAGAGTCGTTCATTAAGAGAGAAAAATGTTATTATGCATAACATACCTGAGAACACTCCAAGGGATATTAAGACAAGAATTGAGTATGATTCCCAAGCGGTAGGAAAAATAGTTAATTCGATTGGTGTGGTTGTGGATGACTTTAAATGCATTAGATTGGGCCGACAATGACAGACCACGTCCTCTTAAAGTGATACTAGAAAATAAAGAAGTGGTTAAAAAATTATTCACCAATAAACGCAAGCTCGCCGAGTTGGGTTCTTCAGCTAGTGCAGACATGACTATTATACAGAGAAACCATATTAAACAACTACATGAGGAACTGGCTATACGTAGGAGGGATGGTGAGACCGACATTACAATTAGGTACATATAGGGAGTCCCTTAAATTGTAAAATCAAAACCACCTTCAAAAAACGACAAGAACTAAACCTATACTACCAAAACGTAGGAGGTATGCGGACTAAACTGCGTGAATTCAAGTTAGTTTTGAGCACATCTATTTATGACATCGTAATAATTATTGAAACATGGCTCTCTGATGACATATGTCCTGGCTTGCTGGATGTTGATGGGTATGATATATACAGGACAGATTGATCAGCTGAAACAAGTACCAAAAAAAGAGGAGGTGGTGTGCTTATTGCCGTACGTTCCAACCTGCGTTCCAAAAATATCTCCTTTTTTAATACCAACGTTGAACAATTATATATTATAGTACAATGTAAAATTAAAAAGTATGTCATTGGAGCTTTGTATATCCCGCCTCGTTCGGAACCATTGTTTAACTTTATCTAAGACCAGATCTGCATATCCTAATCACAAATTTCTAATATTTGGTGATTACAACTTACCGGAGACAGCTTGGGTGAATGAGGACTACGGCGTGAATGTTGTGTGTCGGCCAGACTCCCATGCAAATGTCTTGTGTAATGTGATTAGCTATTTGAACCTTTTCCAGGTGAATAATGTTCCAAATGTCCATGGAGTTTTTCTGGACCTATGTTTCTGTAATGATGGCGGTCTGGTGATGTCCCGAGCGATTGATTTATTGTTTCCCAATGATCATCATCATGTTGCCTGCTCCTGTATCCTGAAAGATCAATTCGATAATAATATTAAATACGACCTGACATATTTCGATTTTAAGAACACTGATATGTCGCAGTTAAACTCTTATCTTGCATCATTTGATTGGGGTTCTTTATTGAGCAAGGTCAATGTTGACCTTGCCGTTGAGCAATTCTACGATGTATTGTACCATGGTATTAGCCTGTACCATAAAGCGTTTTAAAAGTTCCAATTTTCCCTTGTGGTTCACTCGCGAGTTACAACATTTAACGATCCAAAAGAAAGTTGCTCATAAACGTTTTAAGGAAACTGGTTCTACGGCTGACTATGACATTTTTACTGCTCTTCGGGCTTCGTGCGAAACTTTGTCCGCCACATGCTATCCAAAATTATCTCACGTTGGTTGAAAACGGTATCTCATTCAACCCCAGATTGTTTTGGAAACATGTGAATAACATGAAACAGTCTCAGGATTATCCCCACACTATGTGCTACCGTGATAGAATAAGCAATTCTGGTGCAGAATGTGTGAATCTTTTTGCTGACTTTTTTGGGGAAGTTTATTCAGGCTACTATTCCTGGCTATTACAGTGACATAGTTGAATGCACTAATTTAAATGTTAACTCAATATCAGTCAGTTTGTCTGACGTCTATGAGGGGATAGATAATCTTAAAGATACATTTTCGGTGGGCTCCGATGGAGTATCTGCGGGAGTATTGAAGGCTTGCATATGCTCTATTGTAACTCCTCTGAAATTAATTTTTAATTTATCCCTGTGCTCAAGTACATTCCCTATGTACTGGAAAAACTCATTTGTTACCCCTATTCATAAGTCCGGTAATAGGAGTGATATATCTAACTACAGGGGCGTGTGCATTCAATCCGCAATACCCAAATTGTTCGACAGTCTAGTTGCGGGACTTTTGTCATGGAGCTGTAACAGCATAATAATTGACGAGCAGCATGGCTTTAGACCTGGTCGGTCAACTGTCACAAACCTGCTTGCATATCATGACTGTCTGTTGAGCGCCTTTGAGAATCGCCAGTGTGTTGATAGTGTATATACTGTCTTTTCGAAGGCGTTCGACAGAGTTAATTATACGCTCTTGTTAGGCAAGTTGCGGAAAATAGGACTAAATAGTGAAGTCCTTGGGTGGGTTGGCAGTTTTCTGGAGGGTCGTACACAGTATGTGCGTATTAATAATTGTATTTCTAAAGAAATGAAAGTTCTTTCAGGTGTGCCTCAGGGGTCTCACTGTGGTCCTTTACTGTTTCTACTTTTCGTTAATGACATCGGCAAGTTTATACAACATTCTAAATTCCTCATGTTTGCAGATGATCTAAAAATGTTTAAAACGGTTAACACGTTGCAAGATTGTCACTCTCTTCAGGAGGATATTCATGGCATCTATAGATGGAGTACCCTGAATGAGTTAAACTTGAATATTAAGAAGTGAGTTAGCATTAGTTTTGGTAGAGCTAAACGGAACTTTACTTTTGAGTATAACATTAATGGCAGCAAGCTGAGGCATGTTAGTGAAATTAATGATCTGGGCGTTCTTCTTGACCAGAAACTTACTCACAATAGGCACATTTTGTCAATTGTTCAGAAAGGTTATAAAAATCTGGGGCTCATCACGAGATATTGTAGGGACTTTTCCTGCTCTACATTTAAACTGTTGTATTGTGCAATTGTGAGATCGGGGCTTGAGTATGCCGCTGTGGTGTGGTCTCCCCATTACAATGTATATATAGAAGCGATTGAGGCGGTGCAGCGCCGGTTTCTGCGGACTTGTGCTTTTAAATTGGCCATACCCCCAGATGGTTACCATATAGACCACCACAACTTTAAAGGCATTTTGGATATTTCGACCCTGGAGACTAGAAGACTCCATTGTGACCTGCTTCTGGCTTTTAAGTTAATAAATGGGCTGGTTGATTGTCCCTATCTCTTAGATAAGTTAACATTTAATGTTTCTCGTCGCATTAGAGGCAGAGACCTGTTTGGTATTCCCTTTCATGCGACTAATTGTGGCTATTATGGACCCATGTCCAGAATAATGAGACATTTCAATTAATTCGATCTCAGGATTCATGGCTCCATTGATAGTTTTAAATTGATTGTTAAAAAGTTTGTGATATTTGCTTGCTGTGAAACTAGTTTTAATGATTTTGTGATGTTGGATTCTATGTATGTTTATGACTTTTTGTTATGTTTAGTTGTTTTAATTACGTTTATAATTGTGTAAATTGGCGCAACGCCTTTAATAAATAAATAAAAAAAATAAATAAATAAAAAAATAATTTATTATAAACAGTTATGCTAGTAAACAGAATTTCATAGAATTTATCTCCATAACAGCAAAACCTAAGCTTTTTACGAGCTCTACTCAAGATTTTTAGATAAATTTTGTCCTGATATCTGAATTTCTAATCCATTTTTCCAATTTAATTAATTAAAAATTAATAGCTAATAAGTTTATTTATATGCAATGAAATAAAAATATTTGTGTTAAATTCCCAAAGAAAAATTAATATAATTCTAATAAATTGTCAGTAAAATTATATAAAAACAACACTATGTTTTAATTTCCAATATATTTAAAGTCACTTGACAATTGTTTCACCATAAAATGGCTTCTTCAGAAGTAAATAGGAAAGAAAAATATTTAGTAGTAATCCTGGTTAAATAGTGCTTAAAACTATCCTTAATTACCTAAGATTATGCTAATCATTTTATTATATTATTTACAGACAAAATTATTTTAAGAATGCAAATCTGTGGTACTATTTCCGAGAACTAATAAAGATTAAGTAAGGGTGAATGGTTTAAGTCTACCTGTTCGTTTAGTAATTAATTGGAGTTTTTCCGTTTGTAAATTTCAAGACATTCACGCAAATTTAATTTTTTAGATTTATTTTCTACATGTAGGATTTTTAACGTATCATCAAAATTATGGGATTCGTTTATTATATGGGTTGCGTAATGTGAATTGTTCTTATTTTTTAAATAACTATGTTTATGTTCTTTAATGCGAGTTTCAAAAGATCTACCAGTTTGTTCTACGTAGGTTTTAGTACAAGATCCACAATTTAATAAATAAACTCCTGATTTTAAGGAATTCTTAGATTTGGTTTTGTTATTCAAAATTATACTCCCTAAGGAATTACTGGTTTTGAATGCTATTTTATTGTTCTTTTTTATTAAATGTTTGGAAATTGTTCTAGTTATTTTCCCTGTGTATGTGAGTGTACTAAATTTTCCTTTTTTGTCATTAATTGTGGGATAAATTAGAGATATTGCTTGTTTACAGGATTTTTTATTCAAGATATTATCTATAATGTTGGGGTCATATCCATTATTAATTGCTCTTTGTTTGATTATGTTGAATTCTTTGTTAAAATTAGTTTTAGTCATGGGGATATGTAACAATCTATGTATGAAAGAGTTAAAAGCTGCCATTTTGTGAGGATACGGGTGGGATGAGCTATTGTGTATGACTGTGTCACTATGTGAAGGTTTGTGAAAAATCGAGAAATCGTGTTTATTGTTCACTTTTGATATAGATATGTCTATAACTCTATAAATTTCTTACTTAATCTTTATTAGTTCTCGGAAATAGTACCACAGATTTGCATTCTTAAAATAATTTTGTCTGTAAATAATATAATAAAATGATTAGCATAATCTTAGGTAATTAAGGATAGTTTTAAGCACTATTTAACCAGGATTACTACTAAATATTTTTCTTTCCTATTTACTTCTGAAGAAGCCATTGTATGGTGAAACAATTGTCAAGTGACTTTAAATATATTGGAAATTAAAACATAGTGTTGTTTTTATATAATTTTATTTTGAATTTCCAACAAGTATCGGCTAATACAATCAAAGTAATTGTCAGTAATAATAAAATAATTTAGTTTTTGAAAAATGAACAGAGAATTTAAGTTTAACGAGTTAAATAATATTACATTAAGTTATTATAGAAAAAAATTATTTATTTGTAACAAAAATTAATAATTTTTTAGCAAAAATGGATTAGAAATTCGACTTTAACGTGTCAAAAAACATATAAACTCATGCATCACAGCTAAATGATGCATGAGTTTATATGTTCTCTATGAGAATAGAGAAAATCAATTTGTTTATAACTTAAGCTTTGCATTAAAAATAGAGAAATTCTGCTGATAAAAGCAGGGACTAGACTTCATGGCACATATTCGGGATTTCACCACGTATTATAGTATTCGAACACTGGTTCATTTATCTGCCGCTCTCGAATGGGTTCAGGTGGGTCCAAAAACTCTACAGGTTCAAAAATTCGTAGAAATTCAAAGAACCAGGATCTATAGCAAATAATACTTTTTCACTTATTTTTGAGTCCCAAACTAACGATGCCTCGAATATCTGCCACTCAGCGATGAGTTCATTTTTTGAGCCCATTGTTTTCCAGAAAAAAAGTTTACTCCCGCAGGAACCATACTCTGTGGCAGATACTAAAGCTATAGTATCCTCATAACATATAAAACTGCCACTCTGCAGTGGGTTCACTTACTCTCAATTTTTTACAACTTTCTCCCTCCATAACCACGGCAGGAACCGGAATTTGGATCTATAAGTTGTATTTTTTGATTCAGTTTGTCACATTTAATAAGTGATATTTTTATCTGCCGCTCTTAGATAAGTCCAAAATGTTGGTTATGAGCCCTCGGACTATATACGATTTAAAATTTGAAAGAACTCCCGCATCCGCACGAGCTGTCTTTTTCAAGCTACGTTGCCACAACGAAAATTCAATCCATAAAATTCTATAAAAAGTAATATTTATCTAATATTTTTGCGACAACTAGGTGGTAAACTGCCTTCATATTTTAACAAACGATAGCAAAGTAATTTTTTTATGTATATACAATTTTTTGTGACTTTTTACTTTTTAATGCACATACGAAAACAGAAATTGTAAAAAACGCATGCTTTTGATCGAAGAAAAAGTATGGATTCCTATCTTATACGATCTGAAACTTTTACAATTAATTATGTCAAAAAGGCGTGGTAAACCATCTTTATATTGGAGCAGTGAATGCATGATGCTAAAATCTATTATTTCTCAAAATTTCAAGCAAAACTACTTTTAACAGTTACTTGTAAGAAATACCTTAAAATGATAATTATAATTATTTTCAATTTCTCCAGAATGCTGGGATTTGCTAAAATATACAACAATGAGATATTTAAATGAATAACGTGCAAATAACGTTGAAGCCAAATGTATTTTTTCCTTGTATTTTTTGCTTGTAATTAGCAAAATTCATTTTTTTTTTTTTTCTACAGAATAGGATTTTTCTTGGAAGAAGTAATTTGAATATTTCAAATACTTGCGAGATTCATACCAGTAACATGGCGACAAGTCATGTGATCATTACAAACTCGAATCCGTTGGGATCAAAGGTACCGAGTCGAACTGTCGCTACTGTGTTTTATGTTTACTGCGCTATTGTTTTTATATTTTGCCTGTCAAACCGCTGTGAGCGTTGAACGCTAGACTCTCCAATTCGACATATCCTAGTCGCCTTCGCCTCAGACGTATTTATAATATAAAAAATTATAATTTTGTTTTGGGCCCAATGTTGTCTTCAGATACTACTTAACCTTTAATAGCAGCCACACATGCACAGTTTCCTAAAAGTAAAAAAACTACTTAATAAAAATTAAACAATTGAAACATATACCTCAAACTGAAACTAACTACGTAATAACTGTGGAAGGAAATGCAATAACGGCACTCAATTTTTAGTAGATATTTCAGAACACGTTTACTAAATAGCACAAAACTTAAAACTGAATGAAGTAGGTAACTAGTGACAGTGAAACAATAGGTATACCCAAATTAAGGAAGATTTCTAAAATAATATTTGTTATCTAAATAAATCTCACACAGGTACTTATTGAACTAAAATACACTAATAACAATAAAAAAAAATGTAAATAAATGTTTTTATTATTTAGTATTGCGAGCAACAAAGTACTTACAATGTGCCTACAAAAAGAATCTTAAAATTACGAATAATAAAAACTATAACAACAAACCTTTTCATCTTCAAAAACATAATATCATAGGAAACGAAACAATAATTATTCACAAACAGAATATTATGTACCAAATCAAATTATATCTAGTTCCTGTCATATAAACTTTCCAAACGAAGAATCAACTCAATCAAATTATATATCGCAGGACATAGATCAACAAAATCGAACGTAAATCCAGCACGAACAGCGAGTACGTCGGCTAGTCTGTCGGTCGCAGGGCGCGCGATACGGCCTTGCTCCCGCAGGGCCCGCTCGCTCTTGGCCCTTTCTTTCCCCAACGCGTCAGCTCCCTTTTGTCACAACCTCATAAAATCTAGCTTATGTTCACCACAAAAATCCAGGCTACATACTAGTAAAAGATTTTTAAAATTGGATTGGTAGTTCAAAGATTACCACGAACAAACAAACATACAAACTTTTCTTCTTTAATATATTATTATAGACAATTTATAAACAAGAAATTTTGATTTGATCATTTTGCTAACTTTTATCGAAATACAAGCTGAATGGACTAATTAGTATAACACTTTTGAAGTAAAATTCAGTATTCAGTTTCACTGAATATATTCAGATCACTCTGATACGTGTTTCGGTCTCGCGACCATTTTCGAAGAAGTTTACAATAAGTCTTATTGTAATCCTCTTCGAAAATGGTCGCGAGACCGAAACACGTATCAGAGTGATCTGAATAAATTCAGTGAAACAGTTATACTGTATTTTATTTGAAAAGTGTAAATATTAAGATGTTTCACCTAGAACCGACCACAAACTCCATTAAGGGGTTACACCACCTTGGCGCTCGGAAAATTAGGTATAAAAATAAAACAAAATTTTGACGCAGCCATTAAATATATAAAATATTTTTTTCTTTTACACATATACATAGTAGTTTTGTAAATAATTTAAAATAATAACGAATAAAAAAAATCAAAAAATGACGGAGATATGAGCCATCAAGTAGGCCTCTCTTTTGAAAAGCCTTGCTGATTGTACACTTATTTTCTCTGTCAGGCATTATCTGAAAAATAGAAAATATTTTTTTCTTATTTAGAAAGATGTAGCATAGAAAAAAAAATTAAAATTTTTTTTATAGAAATGACAGCTGTTGGAAAAAAAAACTCTGATTTTTATCGAAATTTTGAGTTTAAAAGATGTATGAACGTGGCACCCCCATCAAAAAATCCTATAATAAACCTTAGATAATATTATAAAGAATATATAAATTTGTAAATTTTAACAAAATCGGTTAAGTAGATGTTAAGATATCTTGTACACCAGTTTGAAAAAAGTAGTTTCAAAAAAATCGCAAAAGAAAAAACAGTACGGCGTAAGCGTTTTAAAACTTTTTTTTTTTTAATTACCTTCAATCTGCGATTCCTGGACCGTACATGAGGTCTTCCATTGTTGCCTGGCCTCTTTAGTCTCCTATTGGGCTCTAATGTTGGCTATAGATTTTCATTGAGAATCCAAATTCGGGGTAAATCGCAGCGCGCTTGGGCAACTACAAGGTTTAATAATTGCATCATTTGTAATACACTAGTACAGGGGTCGGCAACCTACGGCACGCGTGCCATCTCTGGCACGCCAAGCAATTTTGAATGGCACGCGTACCTATTCAAAGTTTATACATTAATTCTGTAATCTGTGACATGTTTCGAAATTAAGTAAATAATCGAAGACAGTATTACTTTAACGATACAAACAAAAATGATATATTATATAGGTCCCTAGGTATTATTACCAAAAAACTACAAAATATATATTTTGTAATTTATAATTTTACTGAATGCATTGGTTTGGCTTTAATTTCGGCAAGTATTAAAGACGACGATGGTGCAGTAATAGACGAAATTCTTAAATATATGACTAATTTAAAAGAGGAGTTTATCGAGAGGGGTCAGGATTTTGAGAAACATGGTCCTATGTTCGCTTTTTTAATCAAACCAGATTTAATGGATTTTTCCAGCAGTTGCTTTGACATATCTCTTTTCTCATGGATGGACATTAATGATTTTGATCTTCAATACATTGAATTTAAAAACTCCGAGTTATGGAACACGAAATTTGTAGAATTAAGAAGGGTATTAGAGGGTGACTGCCAGAACCATTCAAACGAGATACTCAGTTGTTGGATGAGTTTACCAGAGAAATTTATTTGTCTTAAGAAAATAGCGTTTGCCATGCTTACAACTTTCGGATCATCCTATATCTGTGAACAACTTTTTTCCATATGAGAGTGATTTTAAACCCGTACCGAAGCAGGCTGACAACAGACAACTAGGAAGCATGTGTGACACTGAAAATAACCAGACATGAACCGGATATAAGAAAACTCTCTAAAGAACTTCAAGCACAGAGTTCACACTAGGTCCTAGGACTAGTATAATAAAATTAATTGTTAAATGTTAACATTTCTTTGTAATTAGACCTTCTAAAAGCAATATTTTAAGTAAATTTAAGTTAATTTTTGTTAATTTTAGTTGTAGTAAGTACCTATGTCGGCACGCAAAATGTTGTATGGATGAAAACTGGCACCCCTTAGTTAAAAGGTTGCCGACCCCTGCACTAGTATATCCATCATTAAATATATTAGCTGCAATATAAGATGCAATCTCAACAATTTTTGTGCCACTGTAGTGCCCTTTTGGATCTATAGACGTTAGACGTTATTCTGAGTATATCCTTCTAAACAGCGTTCTAACAAATCGGTATCATTTAATCTATCGTATACCGGTTAAATTACTTTTTGGACAACTACAGGAATAGAATTTTGATGCTTATAAGAGTCCAAAGTTCCAGAGAACTTCGCTTTCTGATACAAACACCAGGTATTTTCGCCGGACAGGCACTTATCATGCTGTGGCTTTTCATCAGTGGATATTTTATGGTAATAAGTTGCCCATATCGCAATTTTCATTGTTTCCACTGATGTATTTATACTCCTTCTAATTGCAAGACCATAGTAAACTATTAACTCATCAATAGGCTTGGCTGCCCACTTCCCTCTGCAACCTAAACTAGAATTATCTTTTTTACTTTTCGTAATTGCGTGCCCATTCACTTTTGCACGTGACCTATACATTCCTTTATTAACAACTAAATTTTCATATGGATTTGAGTCAACAATTCCTTTATAAGTCTTACTATCTCCATCGCCTACGCAGTTGCCATATCTTACGTTATAAAGTGTTTCGAATCTTTTGAACATTTCTACAACCAGGGTCAGCTGGAAAAATGGAAGTAGATAGTATTGTAGAAATATTCAAAAGATTCGAAGTACTTTATCACCTGAGTGTTCATTGCTCCACTCATCATACTCCTCAGTACCTTCAAAATTTTTCCAAAATTCACAAGCTTTACAGTATGAACTTTTTACTATAAGATCAAGAACTTTTCCTGAGTAAAATGATATGAATAGAAACGCCTAAAAGGGATGAGAAACCACCTTTTATCCAAGTTCCACCCCCTGAAACTGTGAGTTCTACTGCGTTGTTCAATTCTTTTGCCTCTTGAACAGCAGTCATGGACAATTCACAAATAGTTTTTTGTAGCAGTGTTAATGTTATTCACAACTTTATCGTAGAACGATTGGAAAATTGGTTTAGGTAAATCCATGATTCCACAGAATTTGTCTGTTCCTACTAAACCAATACCAAGAATTCTGAACGCAAAAACTAATCATCTATTCACATCATATGCTGTACCACTGATAAGAGGGCATAAGTTTATTAGAACTGGTTCACATTCAGCAGAATTCACTTTTAGTTTAAAACCAAGACCACGAAGAGGAGTTTCGATAAATTTTATATCACCGCCGCACTCTTTACACTTTATCACTTCACTTATAGCAGAAAAAACAGATACAAAATTAATTAATCTGTACCCGAAAGAAGCATCCACAGCAAAATCAACGGTTTCACTGCTCTTTAATTTTTTAGCTGATGTACTGGTGCTAGCTTCCTTTCTTTCCATTAAATAACGATATATCGGGTAATGTCGTTTCTTCCTGCTCTAATAAGGACGTCCAACTGCTTGCCGACTACCTTTTTTTATCAACATATACTTATTTCGACATTTCAGTAATAGTTGTCTATTAAAAAAAAAATTTATAATACACGTGGCGATATGTACACTACTGGGTCACAAAGCAAACTGATTCTGTGAAGTTGAAGGTTCAGCAAGTCTAAATTAGTTCAAACTTTGTGTGCCTGAGTTACTTTTAGTTTCCAAAATTCCCCAAAGGCATTATTGTTGTAAAAAACTGACTAAAAGAACAATACCCTTTGTCAATGCTTTGACCGTTCTTGCCAGTCGGATCGCTACCTGAGTTTCGGGCCGACTCTCTGCCGCACTCACTTCTAATTGGTATAACTTCGGAAATAATTTGAATTATGAAATGGTTAAACGTTTAAAATATTCTTAAAAATATAAACAATATATCTAGCCAAAAAAAATAATTCGTTTTTTTGAAAATCTTAAAGTGGTGTAACCCCTTAATTTTAATTAGTTTAAATCTTAAATCTTTTTTATAAATTCATCTATATTTTTTTAATTTTAGAAAAAGGCAAATTTAAGGTTCCTTGGTTCGACATATGCAAGAGCTGTTCGGTTTGGGCCATTCTAGCGGGACAGTTTGGACACAATTATGTGCTATTTGTGATGAATACAGATTTACCAAAGTTTGTAAAAGATTATTTGAAAATGAACATAAAAAGTAACGGATTTATAAGTGCTCTGCCTTTTATATTTTGTTGGATTTCTACTATTTTTAGTGGATTTGTATCCGACTTTTTGATTCGCAGGAAGATAATGAGTGTATTGAATGTAAGGAAACTTTTAACCATAATCTGTAAGTAAATTTCATAATTCTTTCCTTTATCTTCATATTTAGAAATATTGTATAATAATTAACTATAGACTATTCCTATCTCATTAAAACTTCTATCTCTTTTTACCTCTGTCTTGACATTATCTGAGCTTGGCCTTCTTAGCTCGATCTATATACTCTTTCTAAGGCTATCTTCACACAGACGACCTCCTTCTAGCCCTCGGGAGTATTTTGGTTGAACTTCGAAAAACTTGTGCTCTTTTGTTTTATAAATAATTTTTAAGTTTTTAAAAGGCGTTTTTTGAGTTTTAAATGTGAATTACTCCGGACACTTTTAAAGGTAAACCTCAAACTCAATTTTTATGATAAACTTAATGGTGAAAACCGCATATCGATATCTATTACCGTTTCAGATATACAGAGGGTTTTTCAAAAATCTGCATTTTGGAAAAATGTTTGTAATTCTTTTCCTATTGAAAATTTTTGATTTCTGTAAAAACATTCTCAGAGCACTTTTTTAAGTGGCTTTCAATAGTGTAAGTTACATTTTTTTACAACTAATACTTTAATAGTTATTAACGCAAAAGTATATTTTTTAAATAGGATACCCTATATATTTTTCCTTATCCGAATAGAGCTTTAAATTACCATTCTAAAAACCTAGCACTCTTTATATTTTGCGTAAATCTACTTCAAAATATAAAGGTTTTCAGTTTTTATGCTAGTTTTAAATGCACATTTTGTGAAGTAGGCTTGGGATAGAGCGGCAATGTCAATTGTTTACCGATAGCAGTCAAATCATAAAAAAAAAATTCCCAGAAGTAACTCTAAGAATCATAACTACAATAAAATTTACTAAATGCTATAGAACTTTAAACTATGTAGAAAATAAAACAAAACAACAATAAAACAATTTATTCCGAGTAGAGCAAACTAAAACAAAACAATTTTCTATAAGAGATCTTCGAAATGTCGACCAGTTTCATTTACACATAGGCGGCACCTTTTCTGGACACTTCTTACCGAGTTGATTAGTTCAAGAGGAGTGAGAGCTGCAAAACTTTGTATCACTGCAACTTCTAACTCTTGTCTGGTGTTTGTCGGCAATTTAAAAATTAGGTCTTTCAATTTTCCCCAGAGATAGAAGTCCATGAGTGTTAAATCCGGTGACCTTGCCGGCCAACGGTTCGGACCTTGGTTGGCTATCCAGTTGTTGTCGAAATTAGCCGATAAAAAATTACGGATAACTGCAGCGTTATGAGGGAGTGCCCCTTCGTGTTGAAAAAATATATTTCTAAGGTCCATTAACCGCAGTTCATCAACAAGAGGTTCTTTTTGATGGCCTAAAATTTCTAAATATCTCTGAGAGATGAGTGTTCCTTCCTAAATAAATGGACCTATAATCCTGCCTCTAAAAATTCCTGCCCACATATTAAATCCAAATCTGCCTTGATTTCTTTGCTCCACAACTTGTTCTCAACTTCGTAAGTGACAATTGCCTTTTCTAGATATTTTAATTACTAAAAATAATAATAGATTAGAATTTGATATCTATAGGAAGGATACAGTAACAGATAGATATATTCCTAATGATTCATTTCATTGCAAACAACATAAATTAGCCTCATTACATTTTTTAGTTCATCATTTGGTCACTTTCCCTCTGAACAGAGTAAACTTCAATAAAGAAAGGAATCGTATTAGAAATATAACTAGAGTTAATGGTTACGACGATGACTTAGTAAATAAGCTAATAAATAGACATAAATTTAGGTTTAATATTCAGAATTCCACCTTTTTTACACGCGAAGAAAATAACACCAAATATGTCTCCATACCATATAATCCGAAATATAGCAAGGGACTCAATAAGGTATTTAATAAGGTAGGCCTCACCTTAGTCTATAAGTCATCAGACAATCTGAGGAATATCTTAGGAAATCCCAAAGATAAGATTCCTAATTGTGAGAAAAGTGGAATTTATGAAATTAGTTGTAATGATTGTGACAAAAAGTATGTTGGGCAAACTAAAAGGTCAATTAAAACACGATTTAAAGAACATTTAGCACACTTAAGATACAATAGAACAGAAAAGTCTAGCATTGCCGAACATGCCCTTGAAGCTGATCATACTGTAACATTAGATAATCTAAGATTAATAAAAAATATATCTGATAGGAGATTGTTGAACGCATACGAAAGTATGGAAATCTTAAAATGTTAAAGTAGTTTAAATAAAGACAGAGGGCCTATTCCTTATAGTCCCCTCTACTGGGTACTTGACCGGAACTGAGGGCCTTGCCTATGTCATTAGTTCCGCTTGAGTAATTCAAGGGTTAGGCTAAGTATAAATAGGGTAGATTTGTAGTTTAGCTTTAGTCAATCATCGCTCCTGATGAAGCTAACATGGTTAGCGAAACGCGCGTCGAGTGCAAAAATAAAGTGTTTGGTGTAGTGGTGATATATACTGAGCAGTATCATTGTGCCAAAGATTCCACATTCCCAACTAATTTGTCTATTAATTCAATAACAACAAATGTGTTTTTCGGTCATTTTCACATTAACAAAAATGATTTTTTTTTAAATAAAGTTCTCGCGATTCTCTACCATAAAAATTTTTCAATCCCTTTTCTCAAAATGATCGAAAAAACGCATTTGTTATTATTTGATTAATTGTAAAGAAAAATCGGTTAAAATAACTCCAAAAAATTTTTTTAATGGCATCGGAAAGCTAGCGTCGACACCTAAATTGTGAAAAAATAAGTTCCATTTTGGAATGGCGGGTAATTCAAATTTTAAATGACAAATTTAACTGTACTCACTGGGTTCAATATTTTTGTAGCAAAATTTCAGGATATTTTTACTGTAGAAAAAGACATATTGTCTGAAAGTTTCACTTAGTCGACCTGTTGGTACTTTATTGTTAAAGTGAAAAAAAAAGTTTTTTCCTCTTTTTCAGAATTTATTCGAAATTTCATTACGAAAAGTTTGTTTTTTTTTTTGTCTCGATCTAACTTATACAACCGGATTTATTCACATTTTAAGCTCAAAAAACTCGTTTTGAAAACTTAAATTGTTTATAAACAAAAGAGCACAAGTTTTTCGAAGTCCAATACTTAGGACAATACTGGGGTGATACCCCAAAGAGGATAAAATTATAATAATGCTGTATCTAGACTGTGCAATTTCAAAGGCTTTTTTTACTGCACTAAAATACATTTGAGAATATTAAGATTTTTTATTCATAATTTCTTTAGAACCAAAATACTATATTCTACTCAAATACACTCCTGGACAAAATTAACGCAACAATATATTAAATCATACAAATCTCTATTATGAATTAATTTTAATAATTTTTTATGAACATTTGTTACACTAAAAGTTAGAAAAAACTTATTCGGATACTTTAAAAGTGAATTAGCTACCAAATTTCTCTATAAGATTCGAATTGAAATTATTCTTAAGACCTAATAACAAAATCGTTGAAATTATGTAATAATGAATAAAATAAACTGGAACACTAGTAGCAAAATTAATGGTGTAACTGGGACACTAATAGCGTGTGTTGCCTCCTCTACTTCGGATGACAGCGTTTATGCGCCTAGGCATGCGTCTAATTAAATTTTGGATAAAATTTTGAGGAATTTGCTCCCATTCTGTGATAACTGCATTTTCAAATTCCCTCAGGTTTCTAGGTGCAGGTATATGACGTTTTACATTTTTCTTAAGGTGATCCCATACATATTCTATCGGATTCAAATCCGGGCTTTTTGGTGGCCATTGCATAATCGGTATATAAACTTGATTAAGATAATCGAGTACCTCCCTAGCCACGTGAGGTCGAGCGTTGTCTTGCATAAACAGAAAATTGGGCCCCACAAAATGACCGAAAGGCATCACATGTTCTATTACAATATTTTCAAGATAGTAGTCAGCATTCATGGATCTCGTACGGACAGGAACTAACTCTGTGCGAGCATCAAAGCAGATGTCACCCCAGAACATAACAGAGCCACCGCCGAATGGAATCCTTGCAGAGATATTGCAACGAGCAAACCTCTCTCCTGGTCTTCGCCATACTCGCTCACAACCATCTGGATGTTTTAGACTAACCCTAGTTTCATCTGTGAAGAAAACTTGTTTCCAATCATCCACAGACCAGTTTTCGTGATTTCGAGCAAAACGTAACCTGGCAACTCTGTTCTCTCTAGTAAGCAAGGACGCAGTGGCTGGTCTCCTACTGTTTAATCTTCATTTAACCGTCTTCTAACTGTTTTAGAAGAAATTGTGATATTGCGAACAGCTTCGAGTTCGTTTCTTATTATAGAACTAGTGACAGTCCTGTTTCTTAAAGCATATTGTCTTATAAAACGTTCATCTAGGTCGCTAGTGCATCGTTTTCGCCCTTGCCCTAGTCTTCTAGAATAAGTTCCTACTTCATTCAAGCGTCTTACGATACGACTTATTGTGGAACGATGTTTGCCTAACAAATTGGTAACATAACTCTGACAATATCCCTCGTCCAATAAAACTGAGGCTCGCACTACCTCGTGTTCAGTTAAATTCCTTGTTCGATTCATTTTTCTAATTCTTCGGGGTCAAAAATAAAACAGTCTACCACAAAAACGTAATACTTTGAAAAAGGGAACAATTTATAAGCTTACTTTTGAAGAAAATCTATCGCACTATTACAGAAAATTGTTTATATTCTAAAAAATTCTTTAAAACTGCAAATCTAAACGAATTGTTTTGATTTCTGTCATTAACAACGAAAGAAAATATGCATAGCCTACTATTCAAATAGTCGATAAACTTTAAAACTGACATAAGAAAAAGATAAATTAATTTTCAGTTTGTTGCGTTAATTTTGTTCAGGTATTTATCTAAATGCCTACGAGAGATTTCTGAAACCAAATATTAAACTATTGTTGTTCGACGCCTGAAATATAAATTTTGGCTGGCGTCTGTAGACAAATAACAATTTGGGTAGACAACTTGATATTTTAGGAATAATGGAATCTAGTATAATACAAATATTGAATTTTGGAAATTTAATAATACTACGCATGACAAATTACATATCTTGATCAATTTCTCGATTTCCAAAATATATTTAAATTTCCGCAAAAAAAAAATTAAATAAGGTTTGTTGAAAAGAAGAACATAAACACCTTTTCTTTTAAACTTTTTACTTTTTTACTGGAGCTGCACGCGCGTGCAAGAGCTACGCGTGCCTGGAACTAGAGAATTATATTGGTTTTTAATCAGATTTACTAAAGGGATGATATTCTCACGGTAGCTCATTAGAAGGAATAGTTTTCCCTAACCGGCTTATTCCAAAGGAATGATATGCTCTATATTCTTAAAGAGGGAGTGTGAAGCTCAACCTAACACAGCTGTAATGTTTTAGTACGATGTATATTTCGAACATATATCGCCAGCGTAAAATAAAAACATTTATAAAATGGACTCAAGTCACCAACTTCTCTTTGATGTTCCAAAAAATTAGTGTTCCCTATAAGTTTCGAGTCCCCAATCTGGAGAATATACCTCTTCTGGATAATATATGAGTATGTTTGGAAGTAAAACCCTACATATTAAAGCAACAATTGTCGACTATGTTGGGAATATGAAATCTTTGGTACAATGACACTGCTCAGAATATATCACCAATACACTAAACACTTTATTTTTGCAAAAATAAAGTATTTAGTGTAGTCGTGATATATACTGAGTAGGAACAATTATCGAATTCGAGCTTTATATAGGATTAAAAGCGATGGTGTTGTATGAAGGTTTCTAGGACGATATACTAAACTAATTTTGTTTTTCTTTTATGGGTCTAGCACACGTGCTGCAGGGAAATCTCTAAAGTGCTCCAGGAGCGGCATGTGTGCGGAAAAAGCGATTCACGTTGTTCTTGAATCGCTGTACATTGTACTAGGTGGGAAACACAGCCCTGGGCAAATTATTCCAAAGAGATGTGATGTTCTCCATATAAAAGACTTCTTGAAAAGCGTTGTACGCGAACTAACAAGCTGAACTTCATACGGATGTGAAGTATTAACGCGACGTGTATTTCTAATATGCACCGCTCTGGGAGCAATTAAGCGGGCTACATCCTTCGAACACTTTGCATGAAAATACTTGTTGAACAGACTCAAGTCGCCAACCGTTCTTCGATGCTGGGAATCAAGGCCGCCGGTCAGTTCCGGGTCTCCAATCAGACGAACAGTTCTTTTCTAAACAGAATTCAACAAATGCAGTGTATGTTTGGGAAGGAGCCCCAAACATGTGAGCAGTATTCCATGGTTGGTTGAATTTGAGCTTTATAAAGAATTAACAGTTGTTGTGGAGTGTAAAGCTTTCTGGTTCGAAATAATATTCTCAACTTTTGAGAAGCTCTCCTTGCTATGCCTGCAACATGTTCATGCCAGGACATATTTGCTCCCAAATTAACGCCCAACAAATTTAGTGACGATGATAAGGGAATGGAGTGCCCCGATATAACTATGTCGGGTTCAGCAACGTTAACTTTTTTAGAAAAAACTGCCGCCTGGGTTTTTGTAGCGTTAAATTCCACATGGTTACTGTCACCCTAAGATAGAATTTCTTCCAGGTCTTCGTAAAGTTGAACTACCTCCTGCTGTCTGCGGATATTCGCCTGAGTAGCTGATGTCTGAGCGTTCAAAGTGAATGAAGAGATAAGCATACTGTCATCTGCAAAGCTGTAGATTGGATTCTCGGACTTTTCCAGCAGATCGTTAATGTAAATGAGAAAGAAAGTAGGAGACAATATGGAGCTTTAGGGCACACCGGCGCCGGCGTTGATAGTGAAGGTGTTAGAAAGAAATCCGTCGCCGGCCACTCGTAAAGAAAGCTCTCTGAGGAAACATGAGAGCCACAAAGAGAACTTTTCAGACATACCACAAGAGCGTAGCTTAGCCAACAGTCCATCGTGCCACACACCATCGAATGCCTTGGATATGTCAAGAGCAACCGGTCGAGATTCTCCAAAGTGTTCAATTGCGTTGTTCCAAACATGTGTTACATAAGTCAGAAGATCTTCTGTTAATCTATGTTTACGAAAGCCATATGGGTGATCGCTAATAACGTTGAATCGTTCAAGATATTTTAGAAGATGCTGATTGATAACCGTTTCCATGACTTTCGATATTGTTGAAAGCAGTGCGACTGGTCGGTAGTGATTTGGCAAGGTCTTCTTGCCTTTTTTAGGTATCGGCTGAACTGTGGCACATTTCCAGCAGGAAGGAAATATTTCCTTTCTGTAGGATAAGTTTAAAAGTCTACAGAAAGCTGGTCTTAATTCCCTCGCACAGTTTTTGAGAACTATGGCAGGTATTCCGTCAGCGCCAGAAGCCTTTTTGGTGTCTAGCTTCATTAAAATACACTTTATGATACGCTGTCTGAAGACAACATCGGGCATCCTTGACTGCAATATGGGAATAGAAGGTGGTGTTTTTCCTTGGAAATCGACACTAGAATGTGAAGCAAAGAGTTCAGCCAACAAGTTCGCTTTCTCAACAGGTATTGTTGCAATGGAATTATCTAGCCGTGTAAGTGCTGGTATAGTGGATTTGGTGAAATTTTGACTAACTGCCTTAGCGACTGCTCAAAAGGACCTGGAATTGTTGGGACAAGCGAGAAGTTTGTTTCTAATTCGTTGATTGTGTGCTTCTTGGTTTCGTCGATAATTCCTTTGCATCTGTTCCAGGCACCAACAAAGATGTTACGATTTATATATCTTGATCTATAGTTGAACCATGAATCATGGTATTTTTGCCACCAAGTTAACATCTATAAAGTTGAATGATGGTTCTATACCGTTAAATTTATAGAAAAACTGCTTTCTGCGTTTTTGTTGCGTTAAATTCTACTTGGTTACTGTTACTCCAAGACACAAGTTAAGTTGTACAGCTTCCTCCTGTCTGAAAATATGCTTAAACTAGCTTGAAATTCAACATCGATAGTGCAGGTGTCGGACGGCGGTTATTCAACTGCCACTTGCAAAGAGTATTTATCTCTGGAGAATCTTGATAATTGTTAAGAGAACTTTTGAGATATACCATAGGCGCACAGGTTAGCCAACAATCAAGTACAACCTCTCGAGCATTTGATGATGATGAGATTCTATGATGTTCAGTTGCATTGGTCTATATGTGATAGATTAGGAAGTCTCCTGTTAATATTTGGTTATGAAAGCCATATTACTGATAGTTACTGATATTATCATTTGAGATATTTCAAATAAAAATAAAGAACCGGTCAAGTGCAAGTTGGACTTGCGTAATTAGTGTTCCGTACGTTGATTGCTTTTAAAATTAAAATTTTTGTTATGGATCAATTTTTGTTATGGATATTGATAATGATCAATGACTTCACAAAACACATCCCAAATGAGTTTTCGATAAAGTTTTTTCCGATCTTTACTGAAAACTGATGACCTTGAAATTGTTTTTTATGTACCAGATAAATGATTAAAAGTAATGCACTCGTTATAATTTTCGTTCAATCTACACCCTATGGAGAATATTCCAGAAATTTTTCAAAATTTTTTGATCAGTACTTCTCGAGATGATAAGACAGCGATTTTTCGCAATTTTTTAAAAATAATCCAAAGAAAAGTGTGCGCAGTATTACATTATATATATTTTTGAACTTTTTTCTACAAACTTTTATTTGACCCACACGATGACCTAGTAAAAAAAAAATTTCACTTCCGATTTTACACCCCAAAACTAATCCCTTAAGTCAAAATTTAACTTTCAAAACTACCCGGCTCGGATGAGGCCTTCAATCCGCCCAAACCATTTCTAACAGCTTCAACAAACACCAGAAAGTTGGAGCTGTGTTTCTCGATGTATCAAAGGCCTTCGACCGAGTCCGGCACGAAGGCCTCGTTCTGAAACTGATTCGACACGGCTAACCTGTCATAACAAAACTCATTCAGTCCCTCGTCTCTGGCAGAATCTTTCAAGTCAGAGTCGAAACGGCCATTTCCGAAGTCAAGGCCATCAGAGCCGGAGTCCTACAAGGCTCCGTCCTCTCCCCCCACCTCTTTAACATTTTCACAGCCGACATTCCCAAATCGGATCAGACCAACCTCCTCCTTTATGCTGATGACACCGCCATTATCACCCACTCCTGAAGTAGCCGCCTCATCACCAGCAGATTTCAGCACCACCTCGACACCCTGAATCCCTGGTTTGACACTCAACCCCGCCAAGACACAAGCCATCGTCTTCTCGAAGGGCAGCGGCACTTCTCATGGACATCAACTCCAAGGCTCCCGTATCCAATGGGCCAAGACTATCAAATACCTGGGCGTCCATTTCGACCGACAACTCGTATGGAAGGACCAGGTCTGCACTGCTACCAAGAAGGCGAAGCAACTACTGCGGAAACTCTACCCCATCCTTAACCGCTCCAGTAAGTTGCTCCCCCGAACCAAGCTCTTAGTATACAATTCCGTCGTGAAGGCAGGCCTCACCTACGCCTGCCCCACCTGGTGCCAGCTCTCCAGAACAAGGAGAGCTCAACTTCAAGCAGTGCAGAACAAGGCCCTGAGGATGATCACGGGAGCCCCGTGGTTCATGAGGAACCGGCAAATTCACAGGGACCTCGGTGTGCTTACCATAAAGGCACACATGAGGCAAACACAACAGAAGTTCCTCGAGAAGGCGTCCCAGCACCCCAACCCGTGCATCAGGGACGTCTTCCGACTCCCACCTCAAGTCAACCGCCAGTTCCCTAGACCGTCGGACCCGCTGCTGCTCTCGGACGAAGACGATGACTCCCCACACCCACCGTGACAAGAAAAATGTCATTCTAGGTTAAGTTTTAATTTAGTCCTAATTTAAGTCTTGATGTCCTAGCTTAAGTTAGCATAAGTCTTAGTCTAAGGTAGTTTTTAGTCTTAGTTCTAAGTCCTAACTTTAAGAAACTCCATGTATATATAAAACACATTTCCTAGGTTAAGTTAGTATAGGACCCCTATTGTAAGAACTTAGGTTAAGATAGAATAAGTTAACATTTATGAGTAGAATAAGTATACTTTTACAATTATAAGAAAGAGGCTGTGCCTATCTTAGATTCAATAAAGACAATGACCCCGCCTTCAATTCCTATATTAGTGCCAAATTTGAACTTTCTATGTCAGGTAGTTTCGGAGAAAATCAAGTGTGACAGACGGACACCGAAGTGTGTGAAGTGTAAGGAACACTAAAAAAGAAATATATTTTTTTTTAGGATGAATTAAAATCTTTTAAACGATAAACCCCACAATAATGTAGTTTTATAATTTAGCTACTTTTTATGATTACCCCTCTCCCCTCAGATACAAAAAAATAGGCAGAGTACCTATGTCATTCATAAGATGGTTTCCCGCCAAATCACCGATCCATTAGAAACTGCGGTGAATATGGTAAGGGCATGTAAAAAACAGTAGACAGAATTCTAACGTTGTCTTATGGATAGAACTTACCGTATTCCGCGCCCGTACAGTGACGCTAAAAACCGGAATGATCGCACGAGGTCTAGTAGCAAAATTTGTTGAGAATGCGTACTACTGTTTAATTACGGTACAAATTTAGAAAATATTCGGTTGTTTCTTCTAATAATATAATTCGTAATATTCATAATACCGGTTACCGTTAAATCAGTGATCCATAGGAACTTTCCTTGAGTGCCGTAAGGACAAGTAGAAAACAGATTTCGAACCCTGTCGTACGGAAAAAAATTACGGTATCTCGCGTCCTTGCAACACCACTAAAAACCTAAATGATCACACATGTCCTGCTAGTAAAACCGGCTATGGATACGTCGGTGTTGTCACCTATATTTGTTAATTTTAATCACAGGTTATACGTAATTTATTAAAGTATAAATTAAAAAAATATTCAGGTGTTTCCTATAAATATAATATTAGTTGATTTCTTATTTGTTAACTAAAACTATAGACGACAATTTTACTTCTTTCGATTAGAGTTTTAATCATATAGAGAAAGCCAGTGAACCACTGAATATTTTAAATTTTAGAAATCTGACAACATTTACATTCAACCAAATCGTTCCTCATCGTTTCCAGCTCGAGGTCCACTGTTAATCTTGGATGGCGTTTAGATGTATACAAGCGGAGCCTTGATTACCCCTTAGATTAGGCGTGCACTTTTTTATTGTCGCAGCGCAATTTTTCAATCGCTTAAATAAACTTAAATTTATTTAATATGATATGTTAAGGACAGGTGATTAAATTGGCGTTACAGTTGAGGACCGTAAGCTCCCGGCCACAGATTTAAAAATATATATGGAATTATTTTCTGAATACTTTAAAGTGTCGACTCATAATGGAATTGCAGAATATTTGAAAGATTAACCTATTGATGCCAAATCACGGAGATATAATTTCTATTATAAAAACTATATATTCTGATAAGCAAACAACCTGGAAATTTGGAGATTATCTAGGGGTTGTACAAATAATCTTCCAATTTATTCAGCCAAAAAAAGGCCGCCATTTTTCTAATCAAAACTGATGTAAACATTTTTATTTATTAAAATATTTTTATTTTCAAATTTGTGTTGTGGTGTTTTTAAGATATTGATGCCGGGCGAAGGAAGACGAATTAAGGAGATCGACCCTATTATCATTGTCGGCATCCCACTCTATAAACGGATTGTGGCTGTCAATAGTAGTGCATTTGATATACCAGACGAAGCTTTCATTGCTTTTTGAAAATTAAAGAATAAATCGAGGCACCGGATTGCAGAATTGCCTCTAGGCGTGACCCCTGTTTCCTTAGTAGGCAGGAGAGAGGATAACTCTGTGAACGCGTCGATCGACGAACAAAATCATGTACAACGCAATAATCATCTCGTCGTTTTTCTGTTAATAATCAACGAATTAAGTTGATTTTTGCATAGAAACACTCTATAGGCTTGTGCGCTTTTAATGATATAGACATTAAATAAAATTGTTTGTTTAATTTGTTATTAACAATGAATAAACTTTATGCACAAAAATTTCAATATTAATTATAGAATTGGCCAAAATGACCAATGTCAGCTTATTTTTCATACATTTGCGAGTATCACACGGATCAAAAATTCAAGTATATTAATTTTTGCAGCATTGATGTGGACGCGCGCGAGCTTTTAGCGCACGGGCACGTTTTCATGCAGCCAATCGTAGTGAAAATTTGTTTTGTTTTTTTTTTTACGGGTCTAGCACACGTGCTGTAGGGAAGTTCCTAAAGCGTTTCAGGAGCGGCACGTATGCGGAAAAAGCGATTCACATTGTTCTTAAATCGGTGTACATTGTACTCGGTGTGAAACACAGCCCTGGGCAAATTATTCCAAAGGGATGATGTTGTCCATATAAAAGACTGCTTAAAAAGCGTTGAACGCGGATTAACAAGCTGAACCTCATACAGATGTGAAGTATCAGCGCGACGTGTATTTCTAACATGCAGCGCTCTGGGAGGAATTAAGCGGGCTTCATCCTTCGAACCTTTTCCATGAAAATACTTGTAGAACAGACTCAAGTCGCCAACCATTCTTCGATGTTCCAGCGGATCAAGGCCGCCGGTCAGTTTCGGGTCTCCAATCAGATGAACAGCTCTTCTCTGAACAGAATACAACAAATGCAGTGTATGTTTGGGAGCGGAGTCCCAAACATGGGAGCAATATTCCATAGTTGGTCGAATTTGAGCTTTGTAAAGAATTAACAGTTGTTGTGGAGTGTAAAGCTTTCTGGTTCGAAATAATATTCTCAACTTTTGTGAATGCTTCCAGCTGCCAAAAAAACATATTGTTTTCTTATTTGGAAAAACACTGAAGTTGAGTGTACGAAAATACGCTCAATTGGTTAAGTGTTTTTGGGTGTTTTTGTGAGTATTTTTCAAATAAAGATTATTAAAAGATATATACACGTTTTAAAATAGTTGTAACTAATTTTCACCCCAAAATTCAAAAACTATTTAAAGGAATATACGAGGCTGGTTTGAAAAGTCCGTGCAAAAATAAAAACTATTTATGTGTTTGGGGTAAACCTTTTTTATTTTTCAACATAGTCTCCTTTTAGGTTTATACACTTCGTCCAACGATGTTCTAGTTTGTTGATCCCTTCCGAATAATAGGATTTGTCCAAGTCTGCAAAATATCCATTAGTGTCTGCAATCACCTCCTTGTTTGAATAAAATCTTTATCCCCCCAGCCATTTTTTCAAATTGGGGAACAAATAGTAGTCCGAGGGAGCCAAGTCTGGAGAATAGGGGGGATGTGAAACGAGTTGGAATCCTATTTCCATTAATTTTGCGACCACAACTACTGAGGTGTGTGCTGGTGCGTTGTCGTGATGGAAAAGGACTTTCTTGTGGGCCAATGGCGGGCATTTTTCTTACAGCTCGGTTTTCAAACGGTCCAATAACGATGAATAATATTCACCTGTAATAGTTTTACCCTTTTCCAGATAGTCAATGAGGATTATCCCTTGCGAATCCCAAAAGACAGTCGCCATAACCTTTCCGGCCGAAGGAACGGTCTTCGCCTTTTTTGGTGCAGATTCCCTCTTGGTAACCCATTGGTTAGATTGTTGTTTGGTCTCAGGAGTATAGTTATGTATCCATGTTTCATCCACAGTGACGAAACGACGCTTAAAGTCCTCCGGATTCTTCTGGAACCGCTGCAAACCATCCTTGCAACACTTCACACGATTCCGTTTTTGTCAAGCGTGAGCAATCGCGGCACCCATCTTGCGGATAGCTTTCTCATGTCCAAATGTTTATGCAAAATATTATGTACCCGTTCAGTCGAGATGCCCACAGCACTAGCAATCTCACGCACCTTAACTCTTCTGTCATCCATACCATATCTTGGATTTGATCATTGATTTCTGGAGTCGTAACCTCCACAGGCCGTCCAGAACGTTCAGCGTCACTTGTGCCCATATGGCCAGTCCGAAAATTTTGAAACCACTTATAAACTGTTCTAATCGAAGGTGCAGAGTAACCATAATGTTTATCAAGCTTCTCTTTAGTCTCCTGAGGCGTTTTTGTGCCTTTCATAAAGTAATGTTTAATCACCACACGAAATTCTTTTTCGTCCATTTCTTGAAAATCACTCGACTTCCTTGATTCACACGAATGCCAAACACAAAGAAATAGACCAATATGGCTGAAACTTGGTGTGCGTTCATTCAAGAGATGCTACTAACTAAATATGACCTCGATACGCGCCGGTGGTGCCATCTCTCGGACTTTGCACGGACTTTTCAAACCAGCCTCGTATAATAAGTAATTATTATTGTATGTTTAAAAAACAAATGTCTACACAAACATTTAGATCGTATTATAATATATTTTTTCATGACTTCTCTCTAATTACACATCACTATCAATCCTAAAATATATATTTGCACAGCTTTTCTGAAAAGAGAAAAAAGTTTTAAGTAAAAACTTTTTTTACGTTAAAATAGTCTTGAGTCCAAACTTCTTGCTCTATACAGAAAAGGTTTTCGTTCCAAACTTTTTTTTCCATTTAATACAGATGAAATCGAATATTGAAGAAACTTTAATAGAAAAAATTTGATTCTTTCAAAAATAGTAACTATTTATTTCTCCAATTTGATTTTCTGAATAGTTTAAGCAAACGGAAAAGCCAAATTGTAAAACCACTTGTTTTTTAATTTTGGCGTTAAAAATTGTAAAAACGATTTCGAAGCGTGCATATACCTTTTTATAATTTTTACTTTGAAAATTTATATGTACACAGTTACATCATTTAGTTTTCTTATTTGATTTTGGTACAACAAATTAACAAATTAACATTAATATTTCATTATTTCATTTTCAAATGGAATAACCAAATAAGAAAATGAAATGTCTTTTTGGCAGCTAAAAGCATTCCAAAAACAAATTTTCACTACCATTGGCTGCATGAAAACGCGCGCTTGCGCTAAGAGCTCATGCGCATTTGTTTATTTATCCATTATTGCTGCAAAAATTAACATACTGACCTAATTTTTTAATATAATACTCACAAATGTATGAAAAATAAGCCGAAATTTTTTATTTTGGCTAATTTTTTAATTAATATTGAAATTTTTCAGCGTAAAGTTTATTCATTATTAATAACAAATTAAGCAAACAATTGTATCAAACCACTATATCAGTAAGAAGCGCACAAGCCTAAAGAGCGTTTCTAGGCGAAAATCAACTTGATTCGTTAATTATTAACAGAAAAACGACTAATTGATTATTGCGTTGTAAATTGATTTTGTCCGTCGATCGACGCGTTCACAGCTATATCTTCTCTCTTAGGGAAACAGGCGTCACCCGTAGAGGCAGTTCTGCAATTCGGTGCCTCAGTTATATTATAAAAAAAGAATAATTTGGTATTTCTCTCACCAACCAGTAAAGAACATATACCTTCTTCTTAAAGGGCCATAACCGATACGGACATAGGCGGTCCTCTCGCCTTTTCCTTTTTTAAGTATTTCCACAGACAAAGAGGACTTACAGTTTAACGCCAGTTCTGAACGGCCAAAGTGAGTTAGCTTTACTAGGCATGATACTACGGGTTGTTGGCCATTGCCCTTCCGAGAGGTGACCATCACGTTGTAAATTTTATTTCTATTTTATTATTTATTTAATCTTTTTTATTATTATTATTATTTCCCAAACCGAGATACAAGTCGAGTCGTTGGCAGACACCTTAACCACTACGCTATGGCCGCCTCTAATATAGACCATTCCAAGTTAAAACAGCTGTAGTTAAGCAGATTTTTGATAATAAATATGGCGTTTCTTTCTGGGATAGGTTGTCTTTCAGCAAATCGTATTTACCCATCAATCAGCAGTACTTGTTGATTTGCAACGTTGCAGTTGCAAATGTACTGTAACTTGAACAAAAAATCTAAAGTAAACTGTTGTTAAAACGGCCGTTCTCTCTAAACTATTGTATATCTTATTTTTCAGCAATAGTATTCCCGGCAATGGGCAACATTTTCTCAGTACATATTGGTTGTAGCAGAATTCCGGTCATATTTTTTTTCACTTTTGGCATGTTTTGGATGGGACCATTTTGGTGTTCACTAAAAGTTAATGTTAATGATATATCCCGACACTATGGTGGCATAATCATGGCTATAGTTAATGGTATAGGTGCCTTTGCTGGCATTTTGGGACCATGGATTACGGGATTTTTCACAAAGCAGGTCAGTTTATTTTCCTCTTTTATCGTAGGAATCGCCCAGAGTGAATTATATATTATCAAAAATGCTAAGTACCGGGAAGATTCCGGTAGTACCGTTCCAATATGGAGATAAAACTACATAAATTAGAGTAGGACACATAGTCTGTAAAAATTATGGTCATACGGCGCTTATACATAGCTCTCTAATGTTACTAATATAAAGTATTCCAACACTTACTATATGTATTAATAACGATTAGTGAGTATTAATAAAATACTCCAAAAATAGAGGAAGCGACTCGGCGTAAAGACGATGCATAAGTAACCACTGACCTGCTGTAGGATGAGCTCAAAAAAAAATAGAAATAGAATGAAAATAAAAGACCCACAAAAATGTATCAACGGACGCCAACCTACTAGATATATATATATATATATATATATATATATATATATATATATATATATATATATATATATATATATATATATATATATATCAGAGGTGTCAAACTCAATTTTGCAGAGGGCCATATATTAAATTTAGAATGTGTAGGCGGGCCAGATTCAAATAAAAAAAATGTACTGAATTATTATAACATTTTATTTATTTAATTATATAGTATATAATATACGGTTGTTAAAAATGATATCAAAGTTATAAAAGAGGGTAATTATTTTGAGCTCGAGGATCCAGATACCTGACTTCTCTTGTTTTTGACAAGCTCATTGATGTCAGGTATCATATTCGTTGTAGTTATTTTAAGAAATGACTGGAGATGTTCATTCGAAAGTCTTGTGCAATGTTTGTTCTTATTTATTTTCATGACGGAAAACATCTGTTCACATAAATAAGTGCTACCAAACATGCAGAGAATGCGTGCTGCATGCTTTTTTAATTCCGGGTAGTTATCCAAACTCTTGAAATATTGTGCATAAAATGTAAGAGCGTTAATCTCTTTAAATTTTTCTTTCAAAATACTGTCCGATTGAAGATCTATCAACTCCATTTGCAAATAAACTGGTGCCTGTGAAGCTTTAAAATTGAATGGATTGTTGAAAATTGGGAATTCCATTTCATTCATTTTGTGAAAGTCTTCAAAACGCTTGTTGAATTCCGTGATCAAATTTTGCAGAAGTTGAGAATATTGATCCAATTTTTTTTGGTTCACTGTGCCGAATGATTTTAAATGAGGGAAATGATCCAAAGTTTGATTTTTTACCTGATTTTCCCACAGCCTCAACTTTGTTTCAAAGGCTTGAATACATGAATACATTTGAGTGACAATCAGATTTTTACCCTGTAACTTTACATTCAGATCAGTCAACTGTTTATTCATATCTACCAAAAAGGCACAATCAACCCACCAGTCATTGTCATAATCAATTGGGTAGCCTTTTTCTAACATGAAAGCTTGAATAGGGTCACGTAATGCAAAAATTTTTTCTAAAACTACTCCTCGACTGAGCCAACGAATTTCGGTGAAGTAAGGAACATCAGAAAACTTTTCGTCCAAATCTTGTAAAAACTGCCTGAACTGTCGGTGATTTAGTCCTCTGCTCCTTATAAAATTTACTATTTTAATTATAGGTTGCATGACATGGTCCATTTTTAAATGTTGGATGCCAATGATTCCTGATAAATTATACAGTTAAATCCCACAAAATTCCCTGATGTTTTCTGTTTTAATTTAGTTACAATGCCCGAATGTTTGCCAGCCATGGCAGGAGCGCCATCCGTAGTTGTGCTGCTAAGTATATTCCAGTCGAGTTCATATTCTGCTATCAAATGCTCAATTGCAGAATAAATATCATTTGCTGTTGTAGTACCTGGCAATGGAACGCACTTTAATAGTTCTTCAGTTATTTCAAAGTTACTGTTAATACCTCGTATAAAAACAGCAAGTTGAGCTGTATCAACAGTATCAGTGCTCTCGTCAACAGCCAGTGAAAAGTTTGTAAATTCCTTAATTTTCTCCTTCAGTTGAAGAACCAAATTTTGAGATAAATCATTTATTCTTGAAGCAACAGTGTTTCTTGACAGCGAAATATTTTGAATTATTGACTTTTGAAATGGAAATGAAACATCGGCAACTTTCAACATACAGTCTTTAATAAAATCACCATCAGAGGTTTTGATCTCTTCGCGATTTCTAATGCAATAATAAAACTTGATTTCAGGGCATCTTCGCTCTCAGTATTAGCTTTAGTAAACATCGATTGTTGACCTTGAAGTTTAGATTTTAAAGATGCCAATGTGTCCATTCTTATTTTTTCAGTGTAACAATCGAATTTTGATTTATGATTCGTATCATAGTGTCTCTTCAAGTTAAACTCCTTACAAACAGCAACTGTTTGATTGCAAATCAAACACGGTGGTTTACCTTTCCATTCTATGAAAAAATATGCAATTTCCCATTTAGACTGAAAAACTCTGCACTCACTATCAACTTTACGTTTTTGTGACATTATGCCAAAATCGTAACAATTATGGAACTCGACACAACAATTATGGATATCGTACGCGCACGACACAAACAAATGCACAATACCTTCACAATCACTACTTCGCAGTACAACTAAAATCCTTCTCCGACCGTATCGCTTCGATTACTCGACTCACACTCAACTGACTCACGTCGCGCCGACGCACTCCTTTTATAATATCGATAAGGAAGGTTCTAGTCTAGACTCGAAGCGCGTGGAAGATTCTATTGTTCTCAACAAAAATAATAGGGTATTTCCGCTTGTTGAGATGGCGTTACTGTCTATCTCTCTCGCTTGTCAAGGCACGCGCTGCCCTTGAAATTACTTATAAATGTAGTGTGCGCATTTTAAAACTTCCGTAGAGGAATCGAGTGAAGTCTAAAAGCTCTAAAAAACATGATTCTTCTTTCTGTGACACATTGCGATCGCGGGCCTTATTGATACGTCCCGGGAGCCGGATGCTGCCCGCGGGCCTTATCTTTGAAATCCCTGATATATATGTATATACAGTCATATAAATATGTAAACAAAATTAATGTGAGACAAGTCTCCATACACTTAACAATTACTAATAATAGTGTGACGGAGTTTAACGGAAAATAACAACTTCGTTTAAACTAATATGTAATGGGACTGCCGTTGGCCTTGATAATCTCCTGTAACCTTTTTGTCATGCTTGCAACCAGCTTTCTAGTAACTTCTGCTGGCATGTTCTCCCATTTCCTGTTTTTTAATTCTTCTCTATTTGAAACATTATGTTTGCGAACGCATCGTTTAAGTTCCTATCATAAATGCTCGACGATGTTAACATCGGGTGATTGCGGAGGTGTATGAAGCTGCTGTCGCACATTATGGGTCATCCATTCTCGCACGAAGTTTGCGGTATGTTTCGGATCATTATCCTGTTGGCAAATGTATCTTTTTTCAAGTACTAATTTTTGGATACTGTCTCTTAAATTTTCTCACAATGTTCAGAGAAACATGCTGATCCGTGGTACCATTAATAAAACGTAAATTTCCAGCTCCTCCAACGAACATACATCCCCAAAGCAGAACACGGCCACCCCCTTGTCTCACCGTGGAACAAATGTTTTTAATATCGAATGCGGTATTCTTCTTTCTCCAAACTTTAGTTCTACCATCAGACCCAAAAAGGTTAGTTTTAGTTTTATCACTAAAGATTACGAATTCCCAAAATTCAGGAGGTTTAGTAATGTATTCCCTAGCAAAAGCTAACCGCTTTTTGCGATTAGCTTCTGAAATTAATGGCTTCTTCCTGGCTGCACACCCCTTATAGCCTGCCCTGTGTAAACAATTTCTCACTTTTTGTGAACAAACATTTTTCGAAAATAGTTTCCGTACTTCTTCTTTTAATTTTGGTGCAGTTTTCTTGGGATCCATAATTATTTGTCTAACAATACTTCTTCATATATATATATTCATATATATATATATATATATATATATATATATATATATATATATATATATATATATATATATATTTCCAAACCGGCTGACTGAAATTTTACAGATGATAGTTTGAAGTTAGCAACGAGATGATTCAATATGTCAAACCATTTTATAGAGGCTACACATAAGTTCACAGATTGATATTTAAGTTACTCAGAAAGCAATGTTTAAATATAAAATAAAAAATAACCGGTCAAGTGCAAGTTGAACTTGCACAATTAGTGTTCCGTACGTTGATTGCTTTTAAAATACAAAATTTTGTTACGCTGGTATAAAATGATCAGTGACTTTACAAAACACACCCCAAATGAGTTTTCAGCAAAGAGTGTTTCCAATCTTTACTGGAAACTGATGACCTTGAAATTTTTGTTTTTTTTTATATACCAGATAAATTATTAAAGGTAATGCCCTCGTGATAATTTTCGTTCAATCTACACCCCGTGAAGAATATTCCAGAATTTTTTCAAAATTTTTTAATCAGTACTGCAGGTAACTGAATCGAAGCATTACAACTCGAGATTTTAAACAATAGGTAGTTGGTAGTATGAAAAGGTAATAAGAAATCTATTACCAAGAATGATAACAGAGGTTAAATATTCTTTAAAGAAATGTAAGAACCTTATCTCCGATTCGCTAAAATTTAAATTAAATGTAAATAATCCGACCATACCAAAGCTGTATTGCTTGTCCAAAATTCAGAAACCTGGAAAAGTAATGCAACCTATTGTTTCATCGGTCGGATCACGTATATATTTGATATCCAAATGGTTATCAAAAGAACTTGAGAATTTACCATTAAATACTTTCGCAGTGAAGAATTCTTTAGAATTCATTAATAAAACAAAAGATCTAGTTCACAATGAAGGTGAAATCTTAATTTCTTTTGATGTCAGTTCTTTGTTTCCAAGTGGGCCAATACCACAAACTTTACAATATCTCCAAGAATTACTTAGGATGAATGACTTTGAGGACGAAATTATTCATAAATACTTAACATTATCTAAACTTTGAATGAAACAAAATTATTTTCAGTATAACAGTCAATTTTATGTTCAAAAAGAAGAAACAGCTATGGGTAATTACCAGGTGTACAAGTATGAAATGCGGATTTCAGACAACAGATGGTGCACCAATGCAGTTTGTGCTATAAAGATTTGACACTGCGCCATTTTGTTGTGTCATCAACAACTGTCAGACGCACACGAGTGATAAATTGGAAAAGTGTGTGCATAGTGTTGTGTTGTTGTGTTCAATAAATTTATACCGAACAAAGAGCATTCGCCGACAGCATTAATTTTTTGTTTTCGTTTGAAGAAAACTGCGGTTGAATCATACCGATTACTTCGAGAAGCTTATGGTGAACATGCTCCAGCACAAGATACGTGTGAACGATGGTTTCCGCGTTTCAAAAGTGTTGACTTCGATGTTGCAGACAAGGAATGTGGAAAACCGCCAAAAAAGTACGAAGATGTGGAATTCCAAGCATTGTTGGACGAAAATGATTCACAAACACAAAAACAACTCGCCGAGCAATTGGGCGTTAGTCAACAAGCTGGTTCCAATCGGCTACGAGAGATGGGAAAGATTCAGAAGACCCGTAGATTGGTACCATATGAATTGAACGACAGGCAAATGGAAAAGCACAAAAACACGTGTGACATTTTGCTCGCAAGGTACAAAAGGTACTCGTTTTTTCATCGTATAGTTACAGAGGATGAAAGGTGGATTTATTTTGAGAATCCCAAGCGCAAAAAATCATGGGTAGACCCAGGCGCACCATCCACATCGGCTGCAAGACCGAATCGCTTTGGCAAAAAGACGATGCTCTGTGTTTGGTGGGACCGGAGGGGCGTGGTCTATTATGAGCTGTTAAAACCTGAACGCTTAATACTAAACGTTACCAACAACAATTGACCGATTTGAACCGTTCGCTGCTTGAAAAAAGGCCTGAATACCGAAAGAGGCAACACAAAGTCATTTTTCTTCATGACGATGCTCCATCACATACGGCAAAACCAGTTCGCGACACGTTGGAAGCACTCAGCTGGGAAGTTCTAACCCATGCGGCTTACTCACCAGACTTGGCTCCTTCCGATTACTACTTGTTTGCATCGATGGGTCGCGCACTTGCTGAGCATCGCTTTGGTTCGTATGAAGATGTGAAAAAATGGCTCGATGAATGGTTCGCAGCAAAAAGGGAAGATTTTTACTGGCGTGGTATTCACAAATTGCTCGAAAGTTGGGAAAAATGTATAACAAACGATGGAGCATACTTTGAATAAAGCACTTTTTATCATTCTTCCGAATTTAACATGTTTTTTTAGAAAAAAAAATCGGCATTTCATACTTGTACACCTGATACTTATCACCTTAATTATTCATGAGTAAGTTTGAAATCGAAGCCAGTCATCAATTTGAATATTTCTCAAGGGTATAGTATAGATATGTGGATGATGTCTTCGAGATTTTTGTTACAAAGAAAGCAAATATAGATGATTTTGTCTCCAAATTAAATAAGATTGATAAGATTCCATTATATTTACTTACGAAATTAACAACTACCATTTCTAGATATTTCAATTATTAAAAATAATAATAGGTTAGAATTTGATATCTATAAAAAAGACACAGTAACAGATAGATATATTTCTAATGATTAATTTCACTGCAAACAATACAAATTAGCAGCATCACATTTTTTAGTTCATCGTTTAGACACTTTTCCTCTGAATAGAGTAAACTTCAGTAATGAAAGGAATCGTATTAGGAATATAAATAGAGTTAATGGAAATGACGATGACTTAATAAACAAGTTAATAAATAAACATAAATTCAGGTTAAATATTCAGAATTCCACCTTTTTTACACGCGAAGAATCCATTCAGCCTCTATCAGTACGTCCTAATATGTATTTTTAACATAGTATCATAACCTCTTATTAGATCATTGAATGCCTAATGTACTTCACCAATAACTACACTGGTTTTTTCGTAAAGTTGTGGTAACGAGTATATATATACATATATATATATATATATATATATATATATATATATATATATATATATATATATATATATATATATATATATATATATATATATATATATATATATATATATATATATATATATATATATATATATATATATATATATATATATATATATATGTATATATATATATATATATATATATATATATATATATATATATATATATATATATATATATATATATATATATATATATATATATATATATATATATATATATATATACATATATATATATATATATATATATATATATATATATATATATATATATAATAAATAAATGTAGATTTATCGACCGTACTTTGATAGCGAAAAGGGTTTTTTTTTTTTTATTTATCGGGTTTGCGGTCTGTGACAATTAACACTCGATTGCTGTTAAACTCTCTATATTTCGTTGTAGTTCACAACTTCATCGGGAGAAACTATAATTTTTAGAAAAAACAGTGTGTCAGGAAATTTATTTGTAAATAAATAGTTATTTTAAAAACTAAGAGATGGTCACAACATTTATAAAAAATAAAAGAACATCTACTACATTAGACACGTAACAGAAACAAGGTCATTAGAACTGAGGATAATGTGTTAATTTTGAATTGGTATCAGAAACCTACAGTTTCCAACAGGTTTATTAATTATTTTTCAAATCACCCTATGAACCAAAAATATAATAGCGTAATAGCAATGAAGAACAGAATAACACATATTAGCCACGAGAGTTACCTGCCTGCCAATCTGACCAAGTTATATAAATTTTTTTCCAACAATGGGTATCCAAAACAAATTTTGAAAAAACGTATTTACAATTCTAACAATTTTGATGGCCCTACAGAGGAAACTCACAATGTTCTCAGATATAAAAAGTTTGTGCGCGGATTGACAGATTCAATGGTTTCCATCTTCAAAGATTCCCCACACATTAAAATAGTTAAATATAACAGTCTCAGTAGCCGTACCTTGTTTACCGAACTCAAACAGAGATCCCCTCTACTTTATAATACCAATGTAGTTTACAAGTTGTCCTGTTTGGGTTGTGGTTCATGTTATATCGGACAGACATCGCAGTGGATAAAACAAAGAATTACACAACACAAAAGCGATTGTCGAATAAATAAGAGGTCATGCGCCTTAGTTGACCATGTTTTAAAAACGGGACATCAGTTCGATTTTGCCAATGTGGAAGTTTTGGAGAGAGTAAATAATTACAAGGATCGGCTTTTTCTTGAAATGTGTCACATAAACAAACATAAGGACTGTGTTAATTATAGGGCAGATACCAGTAAATTAAGTGTAATGTATTGTAATATTTAAACTTATAAATTTTACAAGTCAGTAACTGAACCACCTTATGAATGACTAAACCACTGTATTTGATAATAGTTTTTTCGTTTTTGGTCCGATTTCGGATTTATAGCCTAGATTAGTTCATTGTTAACTGTTATTTGTCACTGTGCTTAAGTATTTTCGTGTTTCTGTTACGTGTCTAATGTAGTCGATGTTCTTTTATTTTTTATAAATGTTGTAACCATCTCTTAGTTGGTAAGTTTTTAAAATAACTATTTATTTACAAATAAATTTCCTGACACACTGTTTTTTCTAAAAATTATAGTTTCTCCTGATGAGGTTGTGAAGTACAACGAAATATAGAGAGTTTAACAGCAATCGAGTGTTAATTGTCACAGACCGCAAACCCGATAAATAAAAAAAAAACCTTTTTGCTATATATATATATATATATATATATATATATATATATATATATATATATATATATATATATATATATATAGTATTCCATCATAGCTAAATAATAAACAAAAAATTAAAGAACAATAATTTTAGGGGACCATAGCCCAGTGGCGAATAGTATTTTGGATCATGATGGGGGTAGCAGTAGGAACATCGGCAGTATATCTGTTTTTTTTGCTTCTTCAGAAAGAGAAAACTGGGATTATTTAGAGGGAGAAGAACGTGAAGAACCCCAACAAGAAAATCAACCAGCGGCGTCATAAAATTATAGTAAAAACATTTTAAAAACATTCGATTCTTTAAATAAATAAAAAAACATATTTTAAATCTAGTTTTCTTCTTGATCCTATACCTAAATGATTCAGATATTAAAAATTTGATGTTAAACTTCCACTTTTTCTTCCTACGAGCTTTTGAAATTAAGGAAACACATCATTTCACAATACTGTAAAAAGCATGAGGGAGATATTTATAACAATAACAATACCAATCAAAACAAACAATTAATCCCGCCAATCTCTATTACCTGTTTTGATGGGTATTATTATTCCCGCCAAATTACACTGGTCAACAAATAATTTTTCTTTGATTTTTTCCTCTATTTTTTTTCAGTTTTGGGCTTATTATAGTGTTCTGATTTCGAATCCGATATTAGTTTTTCTCTGACAGCTCATGTTTTTTAATATATTCGGTCTATCCTAACTTACGATTACTTAACGATACCCGCAGTTTTTTAAGACCTACCCGACTCAGAATAATTATTTTTTTAATTCACATATGACTTCGACACGTAGACGTTGTTTACACAATCCAGATTATTGCGATATTTGTGGCGAATACATCTTTGAAAAATATCGAAAACCTATCTCGGACTTCGTTAAAACTAGGTATTTGAACCACTTTCAATTAACATTGTGCAATGAAGACAAGCAGTGGGTACCTCACATTGTGTGCGAGAACTGTATTGTGTGTCTGCGGCAATGGTTAAATGGAAAAAGAAGTGCTATCAAATTTAAAATACTGTTGATTTAGCAGAAACATTAAAATCACCATGACCACTGCTATTTTTGCATCGTAAATATTAACGGTAGAAATTCTGGAAATCGAAATAAATGGTCATATCTTAACTTACCCTCCGCTCAACGACCTCTTTTATACTCTGGTGAGATTCAAGGAGCATCATCTAAATGCTTTGAAGAACTAGCTCTTATGAAAATTGAAGACAACACAATGGGCAATACTGATTCAAATTTCACATGTCATCAGATCCTCAACCTTTGAATCAAGAGTCAAATTGAATGACTTTGTAATTTGTCAAAAGCAGCTTCTGAAATTTTGGCATCTCGTTTAAAAGAAAAGAATTTACTTGCACCAAGAACGATAATTACTTTATATCGGACCAGAGAAAAGAATTTGTTACCATATTTTTCTAGAGGAAATGACTTAATTTTTTGTAATGATGGCAGAGGTATTTTGGAGAAAATCAGTTCACAAAGATACCAACCAAATGATTGGCTTCTTTTTATAGATAGTAGCAAGAGAAGCTTAAAGTATGTGCTACTTCATAACGGCAACAAGTATGGTTCTATACCTATTGCACACTCTACTACTATAAAAGAAGAGTATACACTATTTTTTCAGTAATGGAAAAAATTAAGTATGGAGACTAAAACTGACTCATTTGTGTAGACTTAAAGCTGGTCAACTTTCTTCTCGAACAACAGGGTGGATACACGAAATACCCATGTTTTATGTGTCTGTGGGATAGCCGCGGCAAACAACGTCATTGGTCTCAAAAAAAGTGGCCGGTACGAGAGGAACTGGTGGTTGGTACCAAAAATGTTATTAATTTGCCCTTAGTAAATCGAGAACGCATTATACTGCCACCACTTCATATCCAACTGGGCATTATGAAATAGTTTGTAAAAGCCCTCGATAAAAACGGTGAATGTTTTGCTTTTCTTTCACGCAAGTTTCCAAGATTAAGCACAGAAAAATTGAAAGCGGGTATTTTTGATGGGCCACAAATCAGGCAACTTGTGAAAGACCCAAACTTTGTGAATTGAATAAATGAAGTCGAGTCTAAAGCTTGGAAGTTATTTGTTGTGGTATTTAAAGATGAAAGATGTGGGCTGCAACATGTGTATCAAGATTCATTACTTACATTCTCATTTAGATCGATTCCCGGAAAATCTTGGCGATTTCAGTGAAGAGCAAGGTGAAAGATTTCACCAAGATATACGCACAATGGAAGAGCGTTATCAAGGAAGGTGAGACATCCATATGATGGCCGATTACTGTTGTAGTTGGCAAAGAGATGATCCTCAAGCCGTACATTCAAGAAAATCGTTTCATAGTGTGTAATTATTTCAAATATAGAAAAAAAAATGTTGTATTTTTGTTCCATTTTTGAAAAAAATTGTAATTTCATATAAATAAAAAAGTAGAACTGATAGCATTAAACCAGTATTTTTTTCTGTAATCAGTGTCTCAGGTATACATTATAATACATAAAAAATTTTAGGAAAAATTTTCAGTATTGACCAGTGTTATCTTTGCTATAAATATCTTCCCCGCTCTTTTGTTTACAGTGTTGTAAAATGGTGTTTTTTCTCAATTACAAACGCTCATACACCTACTAAAAAAGTTCAATTACAAGTAAGTTCGTTCATTAGCTTAACAGAGACTTTGTAAAGGAAATGACGTTAATTAATTTTTTCGTTTCAAAAATTCGTATTTTTTTTTTTAATTTTAAAAAATAACATTTTATTATTTCCACAATAGTTGTTACTTTTCAATTTCTAATATTCGCAGAATAATCTTCTAGAAACATATTCGAGTCTCTTATCCTATAATCATAGTTTAAGTAATTTGTTACTATATCGTTAGTTTATAAAGTAACATAGTTAGGTCCTATTAAAAAAATTCAAAAATTCCACATCGCTTCTCAGCACAAATTTTACTTCTAACAGAAGATCCGATAATTGTCTTACGTTAAATAAATAAATAAACATATACAATAATTATTTACTTAATCCTTATGCCTTTCTACCCTTTTAGGGGTGTAAGGCCCGTGGAGTTGAGTTCCGTTCATATCTCCCATTATTATTATCTTATTGTTTGTATTGTCTATCTCTTCCTGTAAATCATTAAAAAATTTGTTCCTCCCTTAATTCTTGCGTTGTCATTTGGTCCATAGCACAAAATCACAGTGCAGTCTTCGTCCGCTCCATCTTCTTTTATTGCTATCGCTATTACTCTGATTTACACATCTTTCCCCTTTTACATTCTTCATCTTCTCTTCTTTGACCACCATTGCTACTCCTGCCCCCGCATTTTCCTCCTCTTTTACTCCTGACCAGTACATCCAATATCCATTAGATAATCTTTTGCATCCATTCCATTTCCTTTTTGTTTCTGTGATTCCTACATAGTGCATTTGTATTTTTTCCAGTTCTTCTGTAAGTTCATCCTCTTTTCCGTTTATACCCCTAAGATTCCATGTTCCCAAACTAATCTCTTTTCCGTTTACACCGCTAAAGTTCCGTGTTCCAAATGTACTAACTCGGTAATTATTTCCTATTTCTTTCTTCCTATCCATTTCCTTGATTATCTTCTTATTTATATTCCTTTCATTAATCTTCTCTTCCGTATCCTTTGTCTTTGCCAGGGTCGTCGTCGATCTACCTATCTCCCTCCTTTTTCTCAGTTTTTTGGCTTGATGTTCGTAGTGTTCTTTATTTGTTCCTTCAGTTTTTCTTCTTCAGTGTCCCATTTATATTCTCTTCCCTCGATTAAGATTTTCTGATATCCCATTTTCACTTTCTTTCCATTCTTTCTCTCGTTCTCTGCTATATGCTTCAATTTCTTTTGAATTTCCCATTCACCCTTTGTTAAATCGTTGTTTACGTAAACTCTCTCTCTCCAATTTCTCAGTTTGTTTTTATTTTTCGTCACAACTTCCTTATCTCCTGAATTTCCAAGTTCTATCTTGTATATAGTCTCCCCCCCTTTTTTACATCCTTAATCTGTACCTTTGTGTCCATACTTCTTTCTATAAAATGTTCTACATCCATTTTCACATCTGATTGAATATTCGCTTTAAATCTCATTCCCGATATTACAATATTATTCCTTTTCCAGCCCACTCATCATCGAATCCGCATTTCTCATGTTTTCTCTAATTGTCTTATTTTCCTCTTTTAATACATCATTCTCCTTTCTTAGTTCTTTCACCTCTTATTGATATCTCTTCTGATCCTGTTCCATTTCCTTTATATCTAACATTAACTCTCTGATCATTTCTGTTAAATTATCCATCTTATCTTCTCCTTCATTTTGCTCTTTCTGTGGGATTCCTATCAACTTTTTACTCCTCTTGTATATTCCCATTGGCTTTTCCCTTTTCTCGACTCTTCCCCTTTTCGAGTCTCCTAATGTATAATCATCGTTATCCATTGTTATTTCTGTTGAAGCTTATGTTATCAAAACTTTTTGTATGTTCCTCGTATATTCTATTTTCAAACCCAAGAGAAGAGGAGAAAGACAAAAAATTGTTGTTTTTACCTCTTATCACCGTATACACAGTAAACAAAACAATCAAGGTCATCGCGCAATGCTTCTTTAGCTTCATACAATTTCCCAGAATTATTCTCATAGACTTTTAAAATCTTTTTTTTTAATTTATTGTCTTAATTCTAACATTACAATCTGCTTTATTTCTAGTCCCTCTCGTTTGCAATCGACCAACACAATTTAATAATTCAATATATCGAAACACTACCGTAATAATGCTCGTTAAACGAGTTGACCACTGCCGGGTGGTCGATTTCGATGTGTACCCTTCGCGGTCCGGAACTCAACTCCACATATGCAATATGGGGTAAAAGTCCAGAAACTTTCGAGGAAAACACAATGTTTTTGCCAAAAATCGATTTTATCCTTCAATTTAGTTAGATTTATTCCAACATTTGGATACCTTTTACATAGTAAGATTTGTCCAACTCTCTAAAATAAGCCTCAATTTCCCATTCGACTTCTTTATTTGAGCCAAATATCTTTCATTGGAGATACCTTTTCAAATTTGAAAAGATGTAATAATTGCAGGGAACCCGATCTGGACAATATGGAGGATAAGGAAGCAATTCACAGCCCAACTGATCCAATTTCACCATCGATTTTATGGAGCTGTGAGTTGGTGTATTACCTTGGTGAAACAACACTTTTCCAACCATTGTAATAGTCTCTGGTAATTAGTCGCCTCTTCTCAAGACATCTGTCTGCTTTCCAAAACCGTTCCAGCTGGTGTTTGTGTTTTTAGACGCTTCGGTCGACTTTATTGCGGTTCCTGACATTCTGCGTATTCTGGTAGATCTATATATATATATATATATATATATATATATATATATATATATATATATATATATATATATATATATATATATATATATATATATATATATATATATATATATATATATATATATATATATATATATATATATATATATATATATATATATATATATATATATATAGTCGACTCTCTATATAGTGAAAGACCAAAATGTTGACCGAAATTTCACTATAGTTTTTTACTATATAAAGAGAAAATCCGTATATATTGCTATGTATGTAGGTCTTGAAAAAATTGCACTATAAAGAGTTTTTCACTATATAGAGTTTCACTATAAACAGTGTCGACTGTATATATATATATATATATATATATATATATATATATATATATATATATATATATATATATATATATATATGTATATATATATATATATATATATATATATATATATATATATATATATATATATATATATATATATATGTATGTACATATATATATATATATATATATATATATATATATATATATATATATATATATATACATATATATATATATATATATATATATATATATATATATATATATATATATATATATATATATATATATATATATATATATATATATATATATATATATATATATATATATATATATATATATATATATATATATATATATATATATGTTATATTTTAAAATAATTACTTATTTTGTTTGCTTCCTTGTAAAAAAGATAATAAAATAAATGTTAGAATGGATTGTTCTCCTTTATTTATTATAGACTAGAAAGATTTTTTTGTCAGACGTCGACAAACAATTGTTTTATTATCGCCGACAGGGGAGGCTCGCTTATATATTATACGTTCTTTTATTGATTCTTTTAATATAATTTTATAAGGACTTAATGTAATTTCACAGTCTTTGTACAGTATTTTTTGTAGTATTAGGCATAAAGATTTACATTTTTTTTTAAAGCTTTATTCCGAAATAAACGGTTCACTATTTAAATGTGTCTTTTTCATTACTGATAATAATAGAAGCGTAAGATCGATGTGCTTTCTTGACTCTTCCTCTCTCTTGACTTTGTTTGAAAGAGAGAGGGAGCATTTATATTTTTAGCTGCTTTAAACAAATGTTCGGGAAACGACGTTTTTGTCCACGAGCTCAACTCCAGCCGTTTGAAATCCGTTCACAATGATGCCAATGATAGCAACCTTTTGCAAATAAACTTGCTTGAGTATCTGGATCAATCATTTTTCTGTTTCTTAAATATAATAAGAGCTCCTAGGTTAAAAAAAAAAGACACGTCGAGTGGCTAAAGCAGGTGAGTGTGCCTGGCAGTTGTAACATTAGCCTTTGCGGTTTTTTCTAATGCGCTATATTTCCATCAAGCAGAAGTAACACTTTATTTTCAAGAGTTGGCTTTACGATGCTTACAAAATGTTTCATCCATTTTGCAAATAAGTTTGAGTTAAAATCGCCAGTGCCGAAAATGGTGACAACACTCTCAGAAGGTGTACCATTCGCCAATTCAGGATTTTGTCTCATTCTTTAGAATAATTAATCCTAAAACTTTTTGCTTTTTTTCTGTGAAAAACTCACTTTCATTAACGTTAGACATTTTTGTAGACGAAAATTTATTTTTATTTACGATTGTGACGTGAGGGTCGATTTGCTCTACTCTCCCTACTTGAATACAGCTGTTAAGGAGAAATGATCTAGTTGTGCCGGCGCTTTACCGAGGCCAAGGTTAGTCTTTCATAGGCAGGATAGTTTGATAAATATTTGATAAAAAGAAATTTAGCCCTTTCTTTTATTTGTTCAAAAATTTTCGAATTTAAAAAAAAGTATTGAATGTGCTTCTACATGGCCTCACAAATCACCCATTTCAATATATGTAGTGAATTTCAAAACACCATATATATATATATATATATATATATATATATATATATATATATATATATATATATATATATACTCCTGGACAAAATTAACGCAACAATATATTAAATCATACAAATCTCTATAATGAATTAATTTTAATATTTTTTATGAACATTGGTTACACTAAAAGTTAGAAAAAACTTATCCGGATACTTTAAAAGTGAATTAGCTTCCAAATTTCTCTCTAAGATTCGAATTAAAATTATTCTTAAGACCTAATAACAAAATCGTTGAAATTATGTAATAATGAAAAAAATAAACTGGGACACTAGTGGCAAAATTAATGGTGTAACTGGGACACTAGTAGCGTGTGTTGCCTCCTTTACTTCGGATGACAGCGTTATGCGCCTAGGCATGCTTCTAATTAAATTTTGGATAAAGTCTTGAGGAATTTGCTCCCATTCTGTGATAACTGCATTTTCAAGATCCCTCAGGTTTCTAGGTGCAGGTATATGACGTTTCACATTTTTCTTAAGGTGATCCCATACATGTTCTATCGGATTCAGATCCGGGCTTTTTGGTGGCCATTGCACAATCGGTATATCAACTTGATTAAGATAATCGAGTACCTCCCTAGCCACGTGAGGTCGAGGCGTTGTCTTGCATAAACAGGGAATTGGGCCCCACAAAATGACCGAAAGACATCACATGTTATATTACAATATTCTCAAGATAGTAGTCAGCATTCATGGATCTCGTACGGACAGGAACTAACTCTGTGCGAGCAAAAAAGCAGATGCCACCCCAGAACATAACAGAGCCACCGCCGAATGGAATCCTTGCAGAGATATTGCAAGGAGCAAACCTCTCTCCTGGTCTTCGCCATACTTGCTCACGACCATCTGGATGTTTTAGACTAACCCTAGTTTCATCTGTGAAGAAAACTTGTTTCCAAACATCCACAGACCAGTTTTCGTGATTTCGAGCAAAACGTAACCTGGCAACTCGGTTCTCTCTAGTAAGTAAGGGCGCAGTGGCTGGTCTCCTACTGTTTAATCCAGCTTCATTTAGCCGTCTTCTAACTGTCTTAGAAGAAATTGTGACATTGCGAACAGCTTCGAGTTCGTTTCTTATTATAGAACTAGTGACAGTCCTGTTTCTTAAAGCATATTGTCTTATAAAACGTTCATCTAGGTCGCTAGTGCATCGTTTTCGCCCTTGCCCTAGCCTTCCAGAATAAATTCCTACTTCATTCAAGCGTCTTACCATACGACTGATTGTGGAACGATGTTTGCCTACCAAATTGGCAACATAACTCTGACAATATCCCTCGTCCAATAAAACTGAGGCTCGCACTACCTCGTGTTCAGTTAAATTCCTTGTTCGATTCATTTATCTAATTCTTCGGGGTTAAAAATAAAACAGTATACCACAAAAACGTATTACTTTGAAAAAGGGAACAATTTATAAGCTTACTTTTAAAGAAAATCTATCGCATTATTACAGAAAATTGTTTATCTTCTAAAAAACTCTTTAAAACTGTAAATCTAAACGAATTGTTTTGATTTCTGTAATGAACAACGAAACAAAATATGCATAGCCTACTATTCAAATACTCGATAAACTTTAAAACTGACATAAGAAAAAGATAAATTAATTTTCAGATTGTTGCGTTAATTTTGTCCAGGAGTTTATATATATATATATATATATATATATATATATATATATATATATATATATATATATATATATATATATATATATATATATATATATATATATATACATATATATATATATATGATGTTATAAAAATCATTTAATATAATAAAATGGGTAATTTCTTGGGTCAATTATACCAACACTCGCTACTTTTGCAAAGTAAATCTCTTTTATAGAACTTTGATAACACTCGTTACCGTTAATTCATTTATTCGTCCTTTTTGACATCTAGGTTAGACCAGCATACTAATTTTGGAAAGATTTACTAAAATTATATCTGAAATTCCTTCATTGTAAAATTATCTATTCCACATTACATGTCAAATATAATAAACCAATAGGAAGTTCTCATTAATATTATTATTATTGCTGTGGAACGAGATGAAAATTGCAATGAAAAGCCCCAATAGTAGTATGTTGTCATCATATTCGTCACAAATTACTACTAATTTTTTCATTCTAAAAATACAATTAATTTTAATTATTATAACACAATTTTCATAAAAATGTCACTTGGCCCCCATCTAAAAACTTTATTCAAACAATTTTGTACTTATGTAGATAAGTTTGGAACTGGTTTATATTGTAGTCCAGCTATTCAGGGGTAACTGGAAAAATATATACCGTTTTTAAGTTTCATGGAGGAGTACAAACTTTTCGATAATTTGGTTTAGTGTATTCTGTTTGGATATTTATCATATATGTGAGGGAAAATTTCCTTTGTATTTCCGTGTTTGTGCACACAATATCCATTAGCTACTAGCTAAAAATACTTGTTTTTAAACAGCCATGATAATGATAATGCTCACGACAAATCACTGTACCACTGTACAGGAGAACGACCTCTAATGTGAAATGGTTAGTGTTGAAATAAAATTTTAGTTGTATTAAAAAAGACGTAAAACTATAAAAACACAAACTATAAACGAGGCAGTATAAATGGGTAAAGTAATACGGATAGATCTATGTAAGTTGCGCCAACCTAATACGGCCTATATTCATGTAAGGCAACAACAGCCAACAACTTTTTTGCCGGAAATATAGTGATTATTGGTGTTGGCGAGAAATGCCAGCTTTTAAAACACTGAACTTCAACTGTAGTTTATTTCTACAGCATCAAATCTTTTTTTTTTAATTGAAAGTTATAAAATCCTTTTACAAAAAATAAAAACTCTTCACCTTCAACTATTTTAAAATTGCACTAGTTCCGAATACGTTCAAAATCGAAATCAATTGTTTTTGATTACCTCTAACTATTCCCACATATACTAAAAAATTATAAATCTGTAGAGTCGATTTTCTCGTTCGGTATGAAAGAGCGTCATTGACCATCATTTTTCCGTAGTTGCTCTTTATACAAGGATTTACTACTTTAAATATATTAATCAATTTTCATAACACCCTCATCATAGAGCTTTCTCTATTCCGTTAGAAAAAACGGATCTGGAGAGGGAACTCAATATCATTAGATCTGTTGCAGCTAATAAGGGATACAACGTCTCTGAAATTAACAAATTGATTTCCAAAAAACGAGCGTCATTAACTATTGGTCTAATATACCCCAAAATCAAAACTCCCCCCAAAAAATAAACTCCCACATACTTCGGGCAAATATCCAATAAAATTTCAAATATTTTAAAGAAAAATGAAAACAATAGTATTGCTTTTAAGTCCCCACAAAAACTTTCAAACATGATTCTCATACAGACTTAAAAAACAAAATTCCAGTTTTCCCAACCATTTCTTAGAGACGTCACATAACTTTTCATAAATAAATAGTCTAAATATTTTACATTATGAACAAAAGGGCGAAAAACTAGATTGTTTAAAAGCAATTGAAATTTACAAAAACCATAAAGATCTCAATATAAATCTATTAAAGTTACAGACCGATATTAAAAATCCACACTTTTAAGCCTATTTGACCGTAATTAAAATAAAGGAAAAACCTCTAATCATTAATAGCCATATATATATATATATATATATATATATATATATATATATATATATATATATATATATATATATATATATATATATATATATACATACATATAAGGTAGCTTTACAGGCCCTGTAGGTCTAAGGCTTGATCGGCAATTCTTCTCCATTCATTCTTTTCTGTGGCCTTTCTTTTCCAGTTACTTATCTTTAACTTTTCTAAATCCTCCTCCACTGCCTCCAACCATTTTCTTCTTGGGCGTTCTCTCCTTCTCTTTCCGACCACCGCCTCTTCATTCTTTCTACGTCACCTAGCCATCTGATCCTCTGTGATTTCACTTGTGCTATTATTCAATGACTGTTGTAAAGTATACATAGTTCACTATTTGTTCACCTCATCCAGATTCCTTCCACTTTTTTCCCCCATATATTCTTCGTAATATTTTCCTTTCTCATATCTCCAATTTTTGGTTCTTCGGCTCTATTTAGCGTCCATAACTCGCATCCATATAGGGTTATAGGTCTTATCACTGCCTTGTATAGTCTTTCTTTTGCCCTTTAGACACCAATTTCGATATAAATAGTTTCGTTAGAGATCCTAAGTTCACTCCCAGGTAAGTAACGTTTTCTGTTTTGCCAGACTGATATATTTTCCCATCCGTACAGTTGTTAACTACTAGCTTTTTTTCTCGATTTTTCTTCATTGATTTCTAACCCCTTTTTTCTTGCAGTGGGTTCTAGCCTTCTGGTTACGTCAATCAGTTCGTTCTTTGATCTAGTTAGTAATACCAGGTCTTCTGCGTACGCTAGACATTGATGTTTCATATTGAGTATGTTCCGTGTCTATGGATATTGCTTTCCCTCATTACATTCTTCAGCACTATGTTAAATAGAACGGTTGATATATATATATATATATATATATATATATATATATATATATATATATATATATATATATATATATATATATACCTTACTTGATTATAATTTATTCATTGCATTTGAGAATGTAATAGTACTATGAAGCTGCAGTCACACCTAATGCAACTTTTTACCATATACGTGTCAGTTAACAAAATAAAAGTATACTCCGATACCTGTGTTATTGTTAATATGTACTGTCACAAAGCAACGGACAACTCCATAAATTCTTTAGTAGCAAATAAAGTTTTCTGAAAAGTATTTTTTTCAAAAAGAGATACACAGATATACAGGGTATTATGAAAATAATTTAATATATGGAAACTAAAAAAATCATTGCGTCCAAAGCTGCTGCATAAAAATAATAAAAAAAACCTGGCTCCTTCATAACTAATGAGGAAATGGTCTCTGAAGTTTTTTGGTTTTTCAGCAAGTACGCCAATGATTTTATGTTAGAAACAAGAGACTGGTATTTTGATCATAACCTGTACTGTTACAGTATTGGTATGCGTAATATATATTTTTATTATTATTTCATACTATAATTAATGAATAGAACTTTACCTATTTCAATTTAGAAAGACTGTAGAAATAAGCAACATCTGATGTTCAGTGTTTTAGTTAAATAAATTAATACATACAAGAGCCGAAATTTAACCTACATGAATAATTTTCTATCCAAAGCCGAAATTTTTGGAAATGCCATGCATCACTATATCTGCGTTAAAAAAATGATTTAACTTTTATTATAGTTACATATATACATACGTGCGCGTGTAAAAAAAAATATATGTAACTGTTAAAACCGACAAAATATAAAACACGATGCAAATTTCGGAAAAAAAAAATGAAAACACTTTTTACATAAAATAAATATCACAGAATTCATTTTTATTTCTTAAGCGTACAACATGATAAAATTACTAGTTATTTAATCTTAAAAAGCTTTAAATTTCTTAAAAAACCTTTACCAATGACCGATGATAGAGTTGTCAACTGTTGCGATGACAGGTGTTGTTTCAGTTGCATTGTAAAAGTACCTCTTCGCAAGAGTATCACGGCACCGTTCCTTATTCGGATTCAGTACGTTATTACTTGGGGTTTCATTTCTATCGTTTTCTGTTTAAAATTTAAAGTATACAATTCTTTTATTCGTATTCAGGTGCAAATTTTATACAGATACATTTAGGCTTAGGTTAGGTGTTGAAATCGACCCGTAAATAATTATGTTTCTTTTTTTTCTGTCATATCTAAACCGTTTAGGTTAGATATAACTTTAGAATTAAATAAATTCAGTATAATAATTTTTTAAACATATTTAACATACGTGGAAGTTAAGTAAAGAAAATGCATTTGATTTAAACAATCGAGATAACTTTTAGCTTAGCATTAAATAGTTTCGGCAATAATTTGTGCAACTTATCGCGTCCAGTTACATTAATGCCTTAAGGCCTTCAGGGCTCTCACCTGTGGCTTTGTGACCAACAATGTATAATCAATGACACACTGACAATAAATTGTCACTTCAAATAAGACTATGAGAAATATAACGTTTTTCCAAAATTTAAGCTAATACTTTTAAGTGAAAAAAAAGGTTTTAAAAATATTATTTTAGGTCTCCGGGTTCACATATAAATTTAAGCTTATTGGGAAATATAGGAACATGGCAATAAAACCCTTGCACTGTATTTACGGAAGTTAGTAGCAGCAGTAAAATTAACATTAATTTAGGCATTTAGTAAGACAGCTGGCATCGTAATCTTTGTGAAAGAACAACGACGCTTAACGCGTCGAGATGCCCTACAACTTACGCAGCAAATAAGTAGACTTTTTTAAAGAATCCACTGGGATACTTCAGGGAATATTTAGATACGGTTTTTGCATGAATTATAATTGGTCCCCTAGTCTACGTACAAGAATGGCATAACTTCGACAGTTCAAACACACTAAAGCTTTGCGACCGGAGAGCAGCGTGCCTATTATATCTCACACTTTAATTTTAAACAAATATGAACAAGAGTAATCTGCTGTTAAGTATAATGTCTGCACAAGATCAGCAGAATTGTGGGAAAGTCACAAGACTTCGGCGGTATTGCCATTTTGCAAAGTATGCTCCCGTCTTAACGTAATATTAAATAAACGTAACGAATGTTTACGTTTATTTACGTTTATTTACGTTTATTTAATATTTTTAGAAATCGAATATTACTAACTTTTTCGGTAAAACTGCTCACTGCATTGGAAAGAGTGACCGCAAAATTAGCCCGTTTTTGCATAAGTTTGAGACAAAAAAAGCAAACTTAACGTAAAAGGTTTTAAATCTAATTAGGAATCTAAAGGCCATATTTTTCCATTTTTTATTCAGGGGTAACTACCCCCTATTTTGTGGTGGTTATGGTTTGGAGATAAATTTTGGAAACGTAAAGCTCACACGGTATCACCTCAGTATTTTTCTTATTTTTCTGGATTTTTCCCTACCGTTAAAGATCATTTTTTTCGATTTGATGACACTGAAACGCGTTTTAACCCTCCAGTAGAGGGTTGTTATTGTTTAACAATAAGCTTTGGAGACTTATAGGTCGCGCGATAACACATTTTTTACATTATAACGCTACTGAAACGTATTTCAACTACCTTTTAGGGGGTGGCTACCGTTCAGCTATAACTTTTACAGACATGGAATTAGATTCCATGGAATCCTGTCAGTATTATTTTCATTAACTTTCTGGATTTTTTCAGCTTAAAGACTTATACTGGATATATAAATAGCAGGATACCTTTCTTATTGCAACTCCTTTTTAGAGAGTGGTTTTTAATTTATGATACGGTATTAGGTTAAAAATATGTAAATAGTTGAAATTCTTGACCTATTTTCATGAAAAACACATCACACATATTTTTTAGTGTTCCGTATGGAAGGAACACTTATAAGATCACTTCGATGTCTGTCCGTCTGTCCATCTGCCTGACCGTCGGTCTGCCTGTCTGTCACACCAGATTTTCTCCGAAACTATTTGACATAGAACGTTGAAATTTGATACTAATAGAGGATTCGATGGCCTTTTCAGAGCCGTGTAAGTTAAATTTTGACTTAAGGGGTGAGTTTTGGGGGGTAAAATCGGAAGCGAAAATAGAAAAATTTTACCAGGTCAGCGAGTGAGGTGTCAAATGAAAGCTTGTAAAAACACGAGTTCAAAAATATATATAATGTAATACTTGCGCGCACTTTTCTTTGTAATTTATTTAAAAAATCGCGAAAAATCGCTGTCCCCCTTATCTCGATCAATACTTTTCGAGATACGGGGGCTCCTTATCCCGAAAAGTACTGATCAAAAGATTTTGACAAAAGGTCATCAGTTTCCAATAAAGATCGGAAAAAAACTTGAAAACTCATTTGGGGTGTGTTTTGTGAAGTCATTGATCATTTTATACCTCCATAAAAAAAATATTTTAAAAGCAATCAACGTACGGAACACTAATTGCGCAAGTCCAACTTGCACTTGACCGGTTATTTGATTTTCTGTTAAACACTTATTTATTTTCACACTTTTAATCCCTAAAATAGGGGGTAGTTACCCCTAAATAAAAAAATTGAAAAACATGTCCTGCTAGATTTTTAATTAGCTTTAATTTAAGACCTTTTTACGTTAAGTTTGCGTTTTTTGTCTCCAAGCTATGAAGGTTGCAAAAACGGGCTAAAATTCACACTTTTTTGTGATTACTCTTTACTATTGTTCTTCTAACTGGTAACACATCTATTGTGTTCACCGACGTCTGTTCACATGCGTTTTTATGCAGGTTGTAAAGTCAGTAATATTCTGGTTTCCTATTTTTTTTTTATTTTTAGATGTTGTCATACCTCAACGATGGATTATTGCAATAGTACTTCATCTAGGGGTACTAAATGCATACAATTTAAGAGTTGTAATAAATCTAGCTATGAACGAAATGGTTAAGCCATCCAAAGATAACTCTACAAAGAACAACGACTGTCCAAACTTAATACCTGATCCCGACCCACCGGAAAAAGTAAGTACCTGTAGTTTAAAAGAGCTATAGTATTTCTCACTGATAAATTTTACGTTGACATTGATAGATATCTTCACATTATGTAACTAAAATTGCGCATACTTTTGAATGACGGTAAATTTCACTCATTTCTATCATGACATAATACGTGGGTCATTCAAATAAACCGGAATTTTTTCACACCACTTTATTTGTGATAGATAAAAATACAAATGGAGTAACTTATTTTTCTACGTAGTTTCCTTCAACAGAAATATACTTTCTCCATCGGATAGGAAGCTTTTTGATCTCCTGATTGCTGCCCCAGAAGCCAATTGCGCACGTATCGTTCGACCACAGCGTCGTCTTCAAATCTTTCCCCTCCTAATGCCTCCTTCAGTGGATCAAACTTGGTAGTCACATGGGGACAAGTCTGGACTGTAAGGTGGGTATTCAAGAGGAGGCCAGTGTAGTGCAGTGAGTTTATCACGAGTTAGAACTGCTGTATGCGGCCGTGCGTTGTCGTGCAGAAGGAAGACATCGCGAATCAGTTTCTGGCGTCGTTTGTTGCGATAAACAATCTTGGCATCATCCAGCAGGTGGCAGTAGTAAGCCCCATTCACCGTCCTTCGAGCATGTAGGTATGTAGGTAGGTCAATCAGCAATACACCTTTTAAGTCTCAAAACACAGTTGCCAAAACTTTGCCGGCTGACAGTCGAGTCTTAATCGGTGCTCCCTCTCCAGCTGTCCTCCACTCCATACTCGTGCTGTTGTTTTCTAGGGTATAGTGTTAAACCCGTGTTTCGTTGCAGGTCACGATACGGCCCAAAAAGCCTTCCCTTCTTCTTTAAAGCGATTCAGAAGTCGCTGACAGATGTCTTTCCGCACATTCTTTTGTGCCTTATTGAGAAGACGTGAAACCCACCTTGCCGATACTTTTCTGTATCCAATTGTGTCTGACATACTGGTATGAACACTTCCGATACTTACACCCACTTGTGATGCAATCTCGACAACAGTAATGCGATGATCATCTTTCACAAGCTCACGCACGGTCTTAATACTGACTTCATTGACGCTGGTCGCCAAACGCTGTTTATGGCATTGATTTTCCACTGTATTCCGACCATTTCGAAACTTCTTGGCCCAATCGAATACTTGGGATTTACTCAGAGTAAAATCACCAAACTGTGCTTGAAGTCAAAATTTCACTCAATTTCACACTTTAACGAATAATAACGCGTTGCGCAACAGACGCTAGTACTTCCCGTTCACTCATAGCGACACTGAAATCACAGACGTTAGCGTGAGGGCAGTGGGGGTGCCTATCCCCTTTCCGTCCCCCCGCCGCAGATTCCCCACCGCGCCGCGCTGCTCAGGTCAATATGCGAGTCAAAAGAAAAAAAAATTCCGGTTTATATTTGAATGACTCACATACAATCCTGGAGCAGAGTTTCCGATGAGGTTGTAAAAAGTGTAAGAGTAATATAGATAAATTTACCTTGTAATTAAAGTAATTTATGATACTTCATTTTAGTGTTTCACTCTCATTTCACATTTTTTTTCTCGGCTAGTCTTCAAAAAATACGTGGGGACGCCGATTGGACAGAATAAGTGCCATACATGCAATGTGAAAGTTAAATGAGAGCAAGTACTCTTCTTGCGATACAAAATTCTAAAAGTATTTTTCAGCAAAAGTCAGAAATAGAACATGATTATCACACACTTGCACCTATATTTTACTAAGTCATTTACAATTTCGGCATTCAGTTACTACTTGCTTTAGTTTTAGGCATATCATGGATTAAACCCCGAACATTTCAAAAAAAGGCTTGCTGCCACCTTGCATCATCATACCGCCCAGAAATATTCAGTTATTAACTTCTTTTTTCATAGAGCTGTACTTTCTCAACCAGAATCTCTTCCATCAGAACTAAAACATCTTAATTTCGTTCTTCAGTCGAACAATTTCCAGTCCCGAGACATAAAACACTCTATTCAAAAACATAGATATTCCCAGGTGTTTGCCAAGATTAGAAATCAAGAAAATCACTTCCTTGGGATTGTAGCCTTTTCATGCATTAAGAATGTCACAGATCGCATTTTAAAAATTCTACAGAAACATAAAATAATAACACGATTTTCTACGTGCCCCAAACTCTCACAATATCTCAGATTTGTCAAAGATTAGATTCCCCTTGGAAATCCAAGAGTCATGTAGCTGTACCTGTATAGGCGAAACGAGCAAAAAAATATGTACTAGAATGAAAGAAGATCAAAAGGCAATATGTTTTCGTAATATTTCGACCTCAGCATCATTCGAGAGTCCATCGAAATATCTAAACATCGCGACAACCTTAATCGTGATACTGGTCTTTACCTCTCACAGATTTGAGAACAAATCTTAAATGAAGCCCTGCACATTAATATAAAAAGACGTGTTCATGAGGAATTAATCAGTTTCGTGGTTGATTCCGAGTTTATTTTAACAAGCTGTTGAGAAGCCGGTAGAATGACTAACAAAACGTGAGCATCATTTTTTCAATCGATACAGAAAAAACCAGAAGACTTGTATCTACAGTTTGTCAAGTAAGAACCTTAGTAAGTTGTCCAATCGTCTCCTGTATCAATAATCGCCTGGCATCTTCGAGACATGCTGTCGACGAGATTTTCTGCATACTCTGCAAATTTTTCAAATCTCATGGGACAACTACGTCAAAGTTCTCAGAGTCTTTCCTCTGAGCTTTCTATTTACAAGGGACCAAACGTTTTCAATAGGATTTGCGTTCGGCCATCGTGAGAGCCACTCTAGTATCTTAACATGGGCCCAAGTGAGCCGCTTTGCGACGGGATTTTCGCCCAGCAAAGGTTTCTTCAACATGCTTCGGAATTTGACATCATGAGGACGAAGATTTTTGTCGAATGGTCTCATGGGACACATTCAAACCCGATTTTCTTAATTTTGCCGCTCCTTGACGCAGCGTCAATTTCTGGTCCCGTGAAAACAAAGACACGATTCGTTTTTCGACTTTGGGAGTGGCTTTACACTACCGAGCCACGTTTTGCAAGTCGTCGACATTTTAGGTCTCGTTAAAACGATTTACCCTCACATCCACAAATGACATAAACTTTTTAATATATTTAGCGGCCGTAGAATATGTCATTTTAGGGCCCTTTAGATGGAGACAAAGAAATACTGCCTCGACCCGACGTGCAAACATGTGACTCATTTTGGATTTTACGTGATTTCGACCAAAGTTCGGACTCGACTGACACTTTAACTAAAATGCGTCGTGGACAAGGATTCCCTCTAACGATTTTTTATTGAATCGCTAGAATCGCACCTACGAAAACTGAATTATCGCGGACACATTCCAGCTTGACAGACAGCATAATAGTATATTTGGTTTACGTTGAAGTTATGAGATACTTTGATTTGCAATCATAAATTACATATGAATAAGGTATACGAGGTACTAATAACCTTAGTATTTGATGCACCTAATCCCCACAACATCCATCCATCCACATATGAATATGGCTATTCGAACAACGACTAATCCTAAAATTCAAGTTCCTAGTACTTACAAGTCTTTTACAACTGGTAAAATGAAGTGGATATAGAGGGATACGAGTATTTATAATTTGGTCTGTATTGCTTCTTCAGCATATTCCGATATTTATTTGGAAATTGAATATTCGCAATTTATCAAAACAGTTCTTTTATTTTTGCTAAGTTACCGACACTAAATTGTCTATGGTCTAATATTTGTTATTTACAAATTTTTAGCAACCACAGGTCTGGTTACGACTAAGTAGGTAAATTTCGATGTTGATGATCTCGAGTTTAAAGGTAAATGAAATACATCTACTAATTTTAAGAAATCACTATCATTTATTTATAATTAGTTAATAATCTGAAGTCCCAATCATTTTTATCATCCATTTACTGCCACTGTAACCCCGTGGGGAAGCGGGATAGAATATCTTCCCCGGTACGTTCTGCCTGTCGTAGGAGGCGACTTAAAGAACAATCTAGATGGTAGATGCCCAGATCCCAACAGCATCGCCCGGTGTGAGACCATCGCATCGGCTTAGGCTGCGTGAAGTTGCTTAACGTTTCGTGGCTGTGCCGATGTCCCGGACTGTGGGACCATATAGCATGATGAGGCACCTGGATACAAAAAATTCCGGAGGTAAAATAGCCCCCCGTTCGGATCTCCGGGTGGGGGCTGGTTCAGGTGCGTCGACATGCAGAGATCAGAATTTTCAAATGGATTTTTGCAACATACGAGGTTTAAACTCGAACATAAATTCAGTGCACCAACACCTGCAATCAAATAAATCTCATGTACTCGCTCTCTGTGAAACCAAGGTCAGTTCATCGACCAGCACAGTTAACTATCTTTATCCTGGGTATGACTTCTATTCCCGATTTAGGCGTAACTTTGGAATCTATCTTTTTGTCAGAAGCGACCTCTCTTGCCAACGAGAAGAGGCTCTGGAACCCCCAAACTTTGATGTTATGTGGTTAAAAATAACGACTCAACCAACCACAAGGTTCATCTGTATCCTGTATCCTATATCGACCACCAAGCGATACTAACTTTAGAGCACTTTTCGCTTCTCTTGCAGACACCATCGATCATTTACAAATTAACTATCCAAATGCCGAAATTGCCATCCTGGGCGACTTTAATGTCCACAACATCAACTGGCTTAAATATTCAAATACTACCGATGAACAAGGTCGTGAAGCCGAATCATTTTCAATTAGTTGTGGCTTAACTCAGCTTATTGACGAACCAACACGAATCGCTGATCGAGACGGAGAGTTCGCCAGTCTTCTTGATCTGTTTTTAACCACCAATCCGGAGATTTACACGGTCAGCGTAAATCCGCCATTAGGTTCTTCCGACCATAAACTATTATCGACATCGAGTATCCTACCAATCAGTGACAGAGAGGCGCCTAAACCGCGCAAGATTTGGCACTACAAATCTGCTAAATGGAAGGATCTCATGGAATATTTTCGAACTTTCCCTTGGTTAGACGTCTGTTTTCGATCCAATGACCCATCTGACTGCGCCAAGAGTAGTAGAGGTAACGCGCTTCTGGGACACCTCGATGGCCACTTTTTAACCCGACCTTGACCACTATCCGAAGAAGTGAATTCAGGAGCTTTCAGTAATTTGGGTGATGTCTTCTGGAAGTTGTTTCAGGCAGGTGTTTCTTCGTCCGCATAAGTGTAGTTAGTTACGTTTTCGTTGACCTTTGACCTTTCTACCTTTCTACCTGAAAAATCCGAAGAGGTGACGTCAATGACGTCACAAGTCCAGTGGTTGTTGATCAGTGCCCTATTGGCACATTTGACCTTGAAGAAGTGTTTACTTGTATTCTATTTACCTGTTTACCTGTACCTGTTGTCACCTAATTACCTGTATACCTGTGTCACCTGTTTACCTGTAATTTACCTGTAATTTACCTGTAATATCTGAAGAAGTTTTGACGTCACTCGTCCAGTGGATGTATCTCAGTGCCTTTTTGTCACTTTTGTTGACCTTGAGGACTTAGAATAAATCTTAAATGTTGTGTATTAAATTAAATAAGTTAAAAAAAGTCATGTCTGTAGTAGGATTTGAACCTACATAAGTTGTTTTCAATACTGCAAAACCTGGGGACTTATCCTACTTAGCCAAATAGGATTCGTAATAGAGAATGCAATTGTTGGGATGACATAAAAAAGGATTGGTGAATAATATGTGAAAAGTCTGCAAAGTTGAAATTTGTACAAGAAGTAGTCGTCAATGACGTAAATTGTCCAGTGGATGTTGAAATCAGTGCCTCTTTGGCAATATAAGTTGTCGAAAAGGTGTAAAATTAGAGGTAAATAGGTGTAAGATAGGTGTAAATAGATGTGAAGTGTGTATGAGAAGAAGTCTGCAAGAAGTGTTGTCAATGACGTAAATTGTCCAGTGGCTGTTGAACAGTGCCTTTTTGGCAAAATAAGTTGTTGAAAATGTCTTCCGAATAGGTAGAATCGGTGTAAATAGGTGTAATATGAGATTCTGCAAGAAGTGATCGTCAATGACGTAACAAGTCCAGTAGATGTGCAAACAGGGTATCTTAACTTCATTAAAACTTTAATAAACTTTCATTTGAGGAGAAGTTGCATTAGTTTAGATGCTCATTGGTGTGGTCTTATCAGAGTAGGCGTAACTAGATAAGAAAGGTTGTATTTGGTTGGTTGAATGTGTAAAATTAGATAAGAATCTGTGTATTTGGATAGGTGAGCTGTGAAAATGGGTGTTGTCTATTGGAAAAGGCATGTATTTGATAGGTTGTTGTGTAAAATTTGCTAATAAGAGTATAAATTTGATTGGTTGAAGGGTAAAAAATGTGTGTTATCTATTCGAAATTGTGTCTGATAGGTTGAATTGTAAAGGCAAAGAAGTAAATGTATTAAAAATAGCAATGATACAATGTAAAATCTTGTAATTTGAGCGAAAACAGTAAATAACTGGCGCCGTAAAGTCGGTAAAAATGTCGAAGATAAGGCAAAATGTAAACAAAATGTATGAATAATGTGTGATTCATGGTACTTTTTGTAAGTAAAATTGAGTAAACAAGTGGCTCGTTAGGTCATCAAAGTAGATAAGAGAGGTCAAAAATAGTTGATAAGAGATGAGTGAATGTATGTGAGAATGTAAGAAATAGCAAAAAGTTGTATTAATAGGAAAATTCCATGCAAATAATTGAAAGAGCAAGAAATTTATTTGGCTGTGGGAAAGTTAAAGGCAAAAGTTGTTGTTTGTTCTCAAGTTATTATAGTGATATGAAATGAGCTTATTGTGAGCTCGTTGAAATTTTGTGTGAACTCGTTGGATTTTGCTATAATATGTTATATGAGATGAAAGCAAGTTAAATAAGTAATATTTGTCAAGAATCGTAAAATAAGTACGAAATGAGCTTAAATGAATCTTAAATGAGTTTTTGGTTTGTAATAATAATAGTAAAATATTAAATGAGCCTAGCCTTTTACCGTATAAGAGTAAAAGTTGTTGTTGTTTGTTTTTCACAAAGAGTTAGTTTTGTTGAGCTTAGTTTGGTCTCGTTGTATTGTAAATTTTAGTAAAATATATATGTAGAGAGAGATGATCCTAGCCTAGTCTGTACTCGTATTATGAGAGGAGAATAAAATACAAGTATGAGCAGATATTTAAGACAATATATTAATAAATTCTACAAATTGTTACTAAAATAAAGTAGATACAAGAAACTATAAAATAATTCATTCGAGTCATCTGTTACTAGTTTTGTAAAAGGTTTTGTTGAGCCTAATAAAAGTATAATTTGGTCTCGTTGTATTGTAAATCTTAGTAAAATATTTGTTAAAAATGAGCTGAGCCTTTGACTCGTTGTGTGGGAACGAGAGGAGAATAAAACATACAAGTATGAGAACACAGATTTAATAAATATATTAATACCAATGAACAAAAGAGCCTCGTCTAATTTGTTTAAAAATCTTTACAACTATTCTTCTATACCTTGGAGAAAATTATTCTACTTACTTAAATACTTAAAATATAAAATCTCTATAAAACAATAAAACTAACTAAAATCTTAAGATGTAAATGTAGAGCCTGGTACGAAATGATACAAAAACCTAAATTAAATGAGAGAGTTCAACAAATTTGATAAGAAAGATCAAATTTTTGTCGATAAGAGGATGTAAAATGTATTGGATAAAATATAAATTGCAATGTTATGTTTTACTAATAACTATATATATATATATATATATTTGATTAGAAATATTAAATAAATGCGAGAGAGAGTTCAACAAAAACAGATAAGAAAGGTTAAAATTAGTTGATAGGAGGATGTAAAATGTATTGGATAAATTAATAAAACAACATTTTAGATTCTTACTTAAATACTTAAAAGTACAAAAATAAATAATATGTTGCCTGGTACGAAATGATACCAACAAAAACCAGTTGTTAAGAGAGTTCAACAAAAACAGATAAGAAAGATCAAATTTTTGTCGATAAGAGGATGTAAAATGTATTGGATAAAGTACAAATTGCAATATTATATGCTTTACTAATAACTATTTGACTAAAAATTATGAATTGCTTAATAGTATGTATAAATGAGAGAGAGAGTTCAACAAAAACAGATAAGAAATGTTAAAATTAGTTGATAAAAAGTAGATTCGAAAGCATTAAAAATAATTGAAAGACCAATAAATTTAAACATGTAAAATATTTTGTTTCCAAGTTACTACTATCACTAATTAGTTGATTTTTGTATAAATCAAAATTTGTTTCCAAAAGAACAAAGATTTGTCAAAAACTTTGGAACTGCTGTTGTTGCTACTGTTGTTGCTACTGTTATTGGCAGAAGACATTTAGTTAAATAGAGAGAAATTTCTTTATTTCCAACAATTTCGATAATTATATAGTAGTTTTACATTGGATAATGCACAATGCCATGGATTAATATCCTTATGAAAATAACATTCTGGAATCATTTTAAATTGACTTAATTTAGGTTCTTGTTCAATGTGAATGTTGTGTATATAGTCCTCATTTAAGAATTTCTTTAAAATATTCACTTTTGCATTTCCCTTGACGTAAATTCGATATGGAGTTTGATAAATTTTCAATACATCTTGTAAAATGGATTCGATATCGTTTATTTCAACAAATCCATTTTCCCAACATAATCCGTGATATTTGTCTGACCAATCAATCAATTTTTGATCTTTAGCATTAGATATCATAGTTCTCGAGAATGGTGGTTTAAATAAATAATTTGCACAACGATGTCCATCATAAATTGCCAACTCTTTGATTACATATCCAAAAGAACAATTATATCCTTGAATGTCAATAAACACATCTGATTCAATCATATTGATATCGAATGACTGACTAACTGAATAATAATAATTTTTGTTCAAGTTAAACGTTTAAACTGATGACTATATTAATAAATAATTCGTTCTATTTTATATTTTAAACTTATAGATTTGTTTTGCTTAATTAGTTTTTGCTTTATTGCAAAAACAAGTCAATTGTTGTCTTACTTAATTAGTTTTGATTTATGTAAAAAACAAAAACAAGTCAATTAGTCTATAAAAATATAATGATACGAGATAAATATCGAAAAACATGTTTTTAATAACAAATGGAAATTTTGCATGATGCAAGTGGTAATATTCCAAATTAAATTGCATTTTATACTGATAAACGTGTATAATCAGTATATATATTTCTAAAAAATGTATATCGGATGATTAATATCCTGTATTTAATATATAAACACCCATCTTATACCGATTCAATTACAATTTTTGTTTGTTGTGTAAAGATTCGTTTCTAGTTAGTTTGAACGAAATGATCTTTGTCGCAGTCGACATAATAGACGAGGAGACGTCATTAGACATGTTGTATGTGTTATTAAAAGAGTTCTTCAAGTGAGTATGAATAGTAAAATTCACCTTTCTAAACTTTTACTTGTTTCTTGTCTAACATATTATTATTGATTTTCAGAGATATTTTGTTTGAAATAAGAAGAGGACAGAACACGATTCATTTGTGTTTGGAGGAGGAACCGACACGAGAAGAATGGGAGGAATTTGACAAGTTCCCTGTGAAAATTGTTTTTTACGATGTAATTCTTAGGTAGTCTGTTAATAAAATACAAATATCTTATAAACATTGCTTTATTTTATAACCAAACTAACAAATTACTAGAGCTTAAACTTATGAATATATACTAATAGATAAATCTTAAAAAACTAATAATAGATAAATATAAGTTTCTAAAAAATATCAAATGATTAATATCCTGTATTTAATATATAAACACACAAGTCAAGTACAAATAGAGAAGAAGAAGAAGAAAGGCAAGTTGATATTGATTCTCAAGAATTGTTCAAGAGAGAAAATTATACCATTTTCAATTTTCATATTAACACATTATAACGCAAAAAGCAGAAGAGGAAAGTCTGATCAAAGTAGCAGTTTTTCGAGAAAAAGAACCTTTTGTTTGTTGTGTGTGTAAAGATTATAGTTAGTTTGAAAGCAAAAATATGATTTTAATATTTGAATCTGAAGATTTGAATGCCTTATCGATAAATATGTTATTACTCCAAGAGTTATTCAAGTGAGTATGAATAGTAAAATTCCTAAATCATCTTACTAGCAATATATTTATTTTTCAGAGATATTTTGTTGGAAATAAAAAGGCAAAGGAGACGTATTCATGTGCGTTTGGAGAAGGAACCGACACAAAAAGTATGGGATGAAATTGCGAGACTTCCTGTTAAAAAAGTTTTTTGTATGAAAAAGATGTAGTCTTTAATAAAATCCAAAATACCTTATAAATATTGTTTTATTTTATAACCAAATTATTCCTAGGTTAAACTTTATATACTAATAGATTAAAAAACTAATAATAGATAAATCTAATACAGTTTGTATTATAATAGGTAAAAAAGACTCTTAGAGGTACAACAACAAACGTAAAATTATTCAGAATCGGAAGAATCTGAATAGACTAAATTTTTAAAACATTGATTAAATTCGGCAATGTCAATATCTGTTTGCGGTTGTGCACAATATTGTCGTGCACCCAAAAATTGAGCAGCGGGAATCTTATATTTTCCCGAAGAACCAAAATTGTTTGATTTTCTGATAAGACTTCTCTTTAGAGTCGTAATATTTCTTTCGATCGATGCATTTACCAAAGGACATATAAGTAATTGAGCAATTTTTCGATACTTTTCCAATAAGATATTTTCATCCGATATAAAATAAATAATTAGAGGTCCGTTATAGGTTGCATCTACGATACCTGTTCGTATAGTTCCTATAGAGTTTGTAGAGGATCTCGCAATAATTTGTCCATAGAATCCTATAGGAATATTTACTTTTTCAATCAGTTCAATCTTTGTAGCTTTCCCTGCGGGACAAAATGTGTCGTGTTTAATACAAAGATCGAAACCTGCATCTGATTTGTATGCTTTCCAACAAGAGTTATTTCCCGGAATAATTATTTTCGAGTTGTCGTCATCGTCGTCATTAATTATTTGAATTGCTCTTTCTATACGTACATACAAGTCGGAAAAGTAAGTTTTATCATACATTTGTGGATAATGAGGTAAAAAGACATATTGGTTGAAAAGGTTGTATTTGGATAATAAGGTGAAAAATTTAAATTGAGTCTTTACATATTTTACGGCTGAAATTAAATCTATCTCTTGTATTTGCATACTTTTCCAAATAATGTCCTTAAGATTGTACTTATTAGGGATAACAATTACCGATGGAAATTGTTCAAATATTTCTGTTGGAATTTCCTTTAAACAGTCGATGATATTCTTTTCATCAAAATTTTCAATCGAGTCAAATATTAACGAAAAATACAATTGAGATAGTGGTGAACGTTCAAATAGTCTATAATTTTGTTGTTGTTGCATTTTATTCACAATTGTTAATGTGTGCAGGTTTTGTCTAAAAGTCTTTAATGATTCCCTACTATTTTCATGTTTAACATCATTATAGAGGTGTACGTTTTCAAATCTCTTGAGAAATTTGAGTAGTCCCATATGTGTAAGACCATCCAAAAATATATTTTTAGCAAGTGGAAATTTTTCCTTAGGAGTAGGAGTAGTAGTAGTATTAGTAGTAGTAGTAGGAATTGTTGTATCCATATCAATGATTAGATTAGATGAAGATGTTGTAGGCATGGTAGATTCAACGTTTAAAGAGGACATACTGCAAACAACAACAATTCAAATTAGATATGATGTATAAATATAAAACCTGTTTAAACTCACCTGTTTAAGTAATTACACACACACACAAAACAAAATATATGTTGTGAGAGAGGAAAACGCAGACAATTGCTTGTATTTACCAATTCAATCTTTTTATAACATAAAAGAGAGTTCAAAACAGATAAGAAGGTTAAAATTTAGCAGATAAGGAATAAATTCAAATACATTGAATGTACAATATAATTAATATAACTCGTGTTTTATGCAATGATAAAAAGTATTAGCAGTATGTAGTTAAAAATAACAAAAAACAATTTGTACTGAAAAAGGTTTTATTAAGTATAAAAGAGAAAACTATAATGATTTAACAATAACAATTTTCAATTTGATCAATGTAGGGTTTCATTTCTTGTAAAAAGGTGGGACTGATTCCTCGTTGAAATTTTTGAATAAATTTCCAATTAACTCGTTCTCTATGTCGACGGATAAAATCTTCAGTCAAGTTTTGATGGATACTGATGGCATTCCAATCCAACATTCCGGCAAATTCCTCCATAAATCGTTCGTTTAATTGCTGATATTGGGAGATAAGTTGCCAATTGACTTTATTGATACAAGTTCGTATTAGATCTTCGTCTAAATGTTGTTTTCGTGATATGATATTCCAATTGACAAAATCTTGAAAATAAATGATAAATTTCGCAGGTAAATCGGGAAAATTGGATATTTCATTCCACCAAGCTCTTAGACAAGCCATTATTTTTTAGAATGTATGTGTCAATAGCAAGTATACAAATAATATGATTGTATTTGATGTATGTTTTTATATATAATTAACAGGAAATGGATGCTATCTGTTTCCTTGTCTTTCGTTTGCTTCTCTCTCGATTCCTCGTTCTTCTTTGCCAAAGGAAAGAAGGTAAGCAGGTACGTTCTTTGCTCCATCGTTCTGTTTGATTCGATCTTTGACCACACATGACAAACATTTTTGATTTCGTATTTCACTTTCACCTTTACATTGTGGACATTTTACTCGTACAATAACTGGCATTTTGAATGAATGAATGATATGTGTATTAATGAAATGTTTTATACAAGTTATCTCTCCCTACTATTTATAGTTGTAATTGATAGAAGCATGGAAATTAGGCTATTTTTCCTATATACAAAATTAATTAAACAATATGTACAATATTTACGTATTCTAACTCGATCTCGATAGTAACTATTTATATTTTTGTTAACTGTACATCCACATTTTAAACAGTTAAATTTTACATTTTCCATATTTTTTAGAGACTTTAAGAGGTTCTCGGGAGGAGAACACGATCTCTATAAAAACAGATGCTAAATAAGTTTTTGATTCATTTATCATTCGCTCATATTGACCACACTAATGTTATCTACCTGTCTATTGTTTGTTCTCGTTATTGTTGTTGTTCAAAGTACAAACAACTACGATGCTGATGTCAATAATTCTTGTAATCAAAATTATGAATATTTATTAGAGGATTATCATTCACTTTATAATACCAGTTTAAATTTGTATCAGGAATGTATTAAGTCACTGGACAATTATATGGATTTATACGATAATGAACAAGCTGTTAATGATATTTGTATGGGAAAAATTCTAGAATACGAATACCTGGCTGCGAATTTAACAATGTCGTTAAATTATACGAAACATATTGCACTGCTCAAGGAAAATATCAAATTGGAATCGGATTTGTATTTATTGAGAACCAATCTAACGGAAACATTGCAAATTTGTCAAGAAAAATACAAAGTAGCATATGTCGTAATTGCCGATTTAAAGGAGGAAATTGAAAATTTTAAAAGTAATTTGACCGATCTGACTCGTGAAATCTATCAGTTAGATAACGATGTGTCCAAATGTCAAAAGGATTTAAAACAACAGAGGAAAGAAGAAACGAAAATTTTCGTAAATCTAAAAGACTGCTTAGAACGAGAAGAAGTACTTTTGGACTCGAAAGACAAATATATTATTCGACTGTCGACGTGTAGAAGACAAAATAGAAAATTGCGAGAAGGAGAAAGTTAAAATTTAATTTGGTGCATTTGAACTACTCATTGCATAGTAATATAAATTATCATTGTATGTGCTACTCTTGACATTATCTGCATGGAATTTTTTACGTATTTATGTAGTAGTTGTTGGAGAGAAACACACAGAGTTCCATATGCAAATTATCAAAGACCTCGAACTCGAATACGGGTTTATTGTAATCAGTGTGCTCGTATAACTATGTGGTATCTTCTTGAGGAATAACAAATCAGTATCTTGGAAATAGTCTTAGAAATAACAATTGCTGCTACCATGAACTTTACTTATTTATGTAGTGGTTGTTGGAGAGAATCGAAAAGTATACCTTTTCAACCACATATAGCTCAAGTAAATTTAATCATTAGACGTAATAATTCTGTTCGACAACTTCGACCTCGACTCAGATTACGAGATTATTGTTATAAATGCGAACGAACGACTATTTGGTATCTTATCGAAGAATAATCTCAGGAAATCACATAGTATGAGTTAATACTTGTAAAATTGTATTCAGTTATAAAATAGACGATATGTTTAAGTAATAACATGTTTTTTATTAAGTTTACTAAATAGTACAAATAAAACACATCTATCACATTTTATGATGATTCATTTCGGTCTCTTACATTCTTGGTTTCATTTTCCAATACAGTTTGTCTTTCCAAAGTATCTTTTGGTATATAGCCTAGACTACGTACAGTTTGCCATGAAGCCTGATTAATACCGAGTACAATTGGCACAATAAGTATTCTGATTATAAGATTTATGACCCAAATATGTTATTTTACTTTGACATGAAGGACAACTTGTTGAGGAATTCATTCTTTATCGATTTCTAGCTCGTTTTCTATTAAACTTTATTATTATTATTAAAATTATTTCATTTAAACCTTTTTGATATAACAAATCAAGACAAATTTTAAAATTATTTTATTTTACTCCTACTACCCAAGTCATTTTCAGTTGAAACCAATATTAAAATGAATAACTAAATACTTTCATGTATCTTATATCTAACTATTATTCGTAAATAAAACAAAGGTAAATGTTTTACAGTTTATTAGTAACTTGAAAAACTTTTACGTTTACAAACTATAAGGTATATTTATTACTTAATATATAGGATTTTATCCCTGGATACTTTTGAATCGCATCCAAAAATGTCTTTTCATCCTCTGCACTCTCGGCCTCTACGTGTAGATACCTTATCGGTAATATCCAGGTAATTTCTTCCAATTTGGTAGTTGGTGTTTCATCCCCGTCCAAGAATACATTTATTTGATTAGTATTATTTACAATTTCAATTTTATGCACACCACGTCTGTGAAAGAAATAAAAGATATAATAATCTATATATTAATTAAGTCAATCATTAAAATCAAATCTAAATATATAAGTAGTAAATTATATGAAACAATACTCACACGAATAAGTTTTTTATTAATATATATAACGTTTTGATAGGTAACACTTTAATGTCTTCAGATTCAAAAATTATCAACATTGTTAAAAGCAACTATTTGTTTCACTACACAACAAATAAATTTGATTCTGAGTAAGAAATTTTAATGCTTATATAGTAAATACAGGAAAAAAAATAAATCACGTCATTTGATATTTGGAAAATTTATGTGACTAGAGCAATAAATTAATGATATCTTGTTTACTTAAAAACCTTATCAACAACATTTTTACAGACAAAACGACTCCACTAGTTTACATATTTGCTTATTTATATTTTTAATAGACTAATTGACTCTCATGACGACTATGTATGATGTGATTAAATCCTCTATATAATAGGTGTATAGAAAGGTATTAAAATCAATACAAAATTCATTCGTCTAATAGTTACTTGCTCCAATACTTAATAATGTCGCTTTTTAATGAAGAAGAAATAAATGCCAACAACGTTATTAAAAGAAATATAGAGTTACTAAGACTACTGGAATTAAGGGAAATGGAAATTGTCGAAGAAGAGGAAGAACATTTACCCTTAAATTTATTAAGAGAAAAATTACTACAACAAAAAGTTCAAGTTGATGAAAATGATGATGATGATGATGATGACAACGATGATGAAATCCCACTTAGTAAATTAAAAGAAAAATGGTTAAAGGAGAAAATGGACGAGGATGAACAGATGATTGAACAAACAGAGAGTGAAATGGATGTGGATGATGATGATGATGATGATGATGATGATGATGAATATTTAAGTTGGGAGGATATAATTAAATTAGGATATCAGATATTATAGTTTAGATGTTAGATATTTTATAAATACCTTTAAGAAGAAAATAGATATTATTATAGTTTAGATGTTAGATATTTTATAAAATACCTTTAAGAAGAAAATAGATATTTCTCTCGTATAAAAACTTTTGTTTTAATAATTGAAACTTTTCTAGAGACCTAAATACAAAAATAAGATTAATATTGAAATCAGGTAATCAATTTTTGTGGAGAGGTCATATTATATATGTTTGCTTTGTAAAAGTTTTCTTAGTTGTAAAGTAACTGTGACACGATGAAGTTGGCTGTTCTCGATATTCAGGGATTTAACTTTTTATTTGCTGCCGATGATGATAATCATGATGTGTATGTGGAAGAATTCCATGCTAAAGAAATTACTATATCAAATGGTTTACAGACAAGTCATTATGTATTGAAACCCAAAATACCATTTGCTCAATTATCTCGACTCAATAAAAGAGCTGTTTGTAAGACTGAAAAGGAACTTGGTTTACGATATTCTTCCGGCTATGTGGATTACAAGCAAGTTGGAGAAATTTTAGATAAAGTACTGGACAATATTGATGTATTGTATGTAAAAGGAAAACATGTTTTTCGATTCGTTCAAGACAACATTGCTGCTTCTACTACTACTACTAATCCCAATTTCAAGATGATTGATATAGATACTTTAAATGTATGGAACATGCCAACATTTAATCCTACAAAACCTTCCTGTTTAGATCATAATCTAATATACAATGCTAAAGTTCAATGTAGTACTACAAATTGTATGACACTATTGACATGGCTTTCGATATTCATCCCATAATATCAACATCATATGTGTTTAATAAATTTTTTAAGGAATTTTTCCAAAATGTTAACTGAATAATTTGTAGAAAAAATTATTGAAAGAGCGAGTTTAATAAATATTTTCAATTTCAAACATGTGTGTTTTATTATTTCCTATTTAAAATACTAAAAGTATTAAGAACATAAGAACTTTATACTAGAAAAACAAAACATTAAATATTTAAGGATATAAGGACTTTATTAAGACAAATATACATATATCTATTACTTAAAAATAAAAGGTAATAAGAATTAACAAGGAGTTTCTAATGGTTGCCTCTTTGTTCTCTTTGTCGTTGTTGGTATTCTCGTTCCCCAATCGGTCTTGGAATTATTGATTGTACATGTTTATCTATAAGATCATGTGTACCAGTCTTCCAGATATCCTGACATTTCGAATGCATTCCTTGTTGTCCCCCTGAAAATAGATCGTTATCACGAACACCACATGCTATACATCCTCCATTTTGATATAAACCGACTCCACTTAACAATTTACCAGGTGTTAATTCGACAGCATTACGATTAATCCAAAGTCCATTTCTTTTTGTTACTACATATAATTGTTGACGATCTTCACTCATTGTTTAGTTGATTTTATGTTTATCAAATACTGACTATTAACCAAACATATCCATTTAAATATACCTATCCCTTCTCAATCGTTCTTTTTTTAACCTCAAGAATTATAGGAGAATCTCAGTATAACACATTAAATTGTCAAAGATTTCATCTTATTTGCAAAATGAATTTATTCAGTCAAGATGATTTTTAGTATATAAAACTTGTAGAAAAATTGATGATTTTGTCAAGAAATTAGCATGTTGTTGTGAAACAAGGATTCGACTAATATCTTATCGAGAATATTTAACACCTTTTATCGATCGCAAACAAGTTACGACAAATAATTTAGAAACACATTACGTATCATGTGTATGGTCACATCCTGGAGTTCGAGAAGGACCCGATACATGTGAATGTTTCCATGTTAATATGGTACTAAGACGTGTCAATGAAGAATTGTCAGCGTTGTCGAATTCAAACAAATGCATCCAATGTAGTATTTATTGCAATCATAATAAGAATAATAAGTTAATTGAACAATTATCTAAACTAGTTGTAAATCTATCGAGCTGTTTTAAAAAATAAATTTTAATACAATGTTAAATAAAATTGCCATCTAAATATTTTGTTTTTAAGTAATAGCGCTAATTAAGTCATAGCAAATTTTCCAATCACTTTGTTATTATAAACATGTTTTCGACATTTATCTCTTTAAATTAGTTTTTGTTATTTTTGTCTATAGCGACTAGTCGACTCCATACATCATTATTTAGATAAGTGGTAATTTTCCAAATTAAACTATTTTGTTGAATTTATACTGATAAACGTGTATAATTAGTATATGTTTCTAAAAAATGCATATCGGATGATTTGTATTTATTATTATATAAACACATACATGTCTTATGTCGAATCAATTACAAGTTATCAACATAGTGACATATAACTGATTTAATCTCTTTGGAAATTTTAAAAAATAATTCCTAATTCATCGAGTTAAAACAGAAAATTGTCAAATCATACACGATGACAAGTTCTCAATATTCATATAAGCTAGTACTAAAATGTTCACGAAGTGGTGCAACGTTAAAATTTTGTTGGAGTGCTGAAATGGTACAACTGAAGAGCTGGTCCCTGATGTTAACTCAATTAAGTAAATCAAAGTGTAAAAATTGTCTACAACCTTTAATTATGCAAACTTATTATAAAAACAAGCCTTGTGCATTGGTCAGACCAGTACACGAAAATCTGTTCATTGGCAAGGAAGAATATGAATGGCTCAGGGACACACTACTTCATATGGGTCGCAAATGTCTTCGATATACAACTCGAATTAATGTATTAGCAGGAATGAGCGGCCCGTATTCAGCTAAACTGAAGATGGCAGCCTCCACTATACGTAAACGTTCCCACCAGGATGATTAATGTATTATAATAATTTTTGTATTAAGATTTTAGTTAATTTTATATAGAGATTTTATATTTTTTAAGGATTTAAGTAAGTCAATAATTTAAACCAATTGGCTTTTTAGTAGACAAATAATATTGATATTATATTTACAACCTATTTCTTAGTTTATTATTAGTCAAATCTTTGTTCTTTTGGAAACAAATTTTGATTTATACAAATATCAGAATTACTAAGTAGTGATAGTAACTTTAAAACAAACAAAACAACCTTTACGTGTTTACATTTACCTACAACGAAATATCGTAAATTTATTGGTCTTTCAATTATTTTAATGCTTTCGAATCTACTTTTTATCAACTAAACAACCTATTTCTTAGTTTATTATTAGTCAAATCTTTGTTCTTTTGGAAACAAATTTTGATTTATACAAAAATCAACTAATTAGTGATAGTAGTAACTTGGAAACAAAATATTTTACATGTTTAAATTTATTGGTCTTTCAATTATTTTTAATGCTTTCGAATCTACTTTTTATCAACTAATTTTAACATTTCTTATCTGTTTTTGTTGAACTCTCTCTCTCATTTATACATACTATTAAGCAATTCATAATTTTTAGTCAAATAGTTATTAGTAAAGCATATAATATTGCAATTTGTACTTTATCCAATACATTTTACATCCTCTTATCGACAAAAATTTGATCTTTCTTATCTGTTTTTGTTGAACTCTCTTAACAACTGGTTTTTGTTGGTATCATTTCGTACCAGGCAACATATTATTTATTTTTGTACTTTTAAGTATTTAAGTAAGAATCTAAAATGTTGTTTTATTAATTTATCCAATACATTTTACATCCTCCTATCAACTAATTTTAACCTTTCTTATCTGTTTTTGTTGAACTCTCTCTCGCATTTATTTAATATTTCTAATCAAATATATATATATATATATATAGTTATTAGTAAAACATAACATTGCAATTTATATTTTATCCAATACATTTTACATCCTCTTATCGACAAAAATTTGATCTTTCTTATCAAATTTGTTGAACTCTCTCATTTAATTTAGGTTTTTGTATCATTTCGTACCAGGCTCTACATTTACATCTTAAGATTTTAGTTAGTTTTATTGTTTTATAGAGATTTTATATTTTAAGTATTTAAGTAAGTAGAATAATTTTCTCCAAGGTATAGAAGAATAGTTGTAAAGATTTTTAAACAAATTAGACGAGGCTCTTTTGTTCATTGGTATTAATATATTTATTAAATCTGTGTTCTCATACTTGTATGTTTTATTCTCCTCTCGTTCCCACACAACGAGTCAAAGGCTCAGCTCATTTTTAACAAATATTTTACTAAGATTTACAATACAACGAGACCAAATTATACTTTTATTAGGCTCAACAAAACCTTTTACAAAACTAGTAACAGATGACTCGAATGAATTATTTTATAGTTTCTTGTATCTACTTTATTTTAGTAACAATTTGTAGAATTTATTAATATATTGTCTTAAATATCTGCTCATACTTGTATTTTATTCTCCTCTCATAATACGAGTACAGACTAGGCTAGGATCATCTCTCTCTACATATATATTTTACTAAAATTTACAATACAACGAGACCAAACTAAGCTCAACAAAACTAACTCTTTGTGAAAAACAAACAACAACAACTTTTACTCTTATACGGTAAAAGGCTAGGCTCATTTAATATTTTACTATTATTATTACAAACCAAAAACTCATTTAAGATTCATTTAAGCTCATTTCGTACTTATTTTACGATTCTTGACAAATATTACTTATTTAACTTGCTTTCATCTCATATAACATATTATAGCAAAATCCAACGAGTTCACACACAAAATTTCAACGAGCTCACAATAAGCTCATTTCATATCACTATAATAACTTGAGAACAAACAACAACTTTTGCCTTTAACTTTCCCACAGCCAAATAAATTTCTTGCTCTTTCAATTATTTGCATGGAATTTTCCTATTAATACAACTTTTTGCTATTTCTTACATTCTCACATACATTCACTCATCTCTTATCAACTATTTTTGACCTCTCTTATCTACTTTGATGACCTAACGAGCCACTTGTTTACTCAATTTTACTTACAAAAAGTACCATGAATCACACATTATTCATACATTTTGTTTACATTTTGCCTTATCTTCGACATTTTTACCGACTTTACGGCGCCAGTTATTTACTGTTTTCGCTCAAATTACAAGATTTTACATTGTATCATTGCTATTTTTAATACATTTACTTCTTTGCCTTTACAATTCAACCTATCAGACACAATTTCGAATAGATAACACACATTTTTTTACCCTTCAACCAATCAAATTTATACTCTTATTAGCAAATTTTACACAACAACCTATCAAATACATGCCTTTTCCAATAGACAACACCCATTTTCACAGCTCACCTATCCAAATACACAGATTCTTATCTAATTTTACACATTCAACCAACCAAATACAACCTTTCTTATCTAGTTACGCCTACTCTGATAAGACCACACCAATGAGCATCTAAACTAATGCAACTTCTCCTCAAATGAAAGTTTATTAAAGTTTTAATGAAGTTAAGATACCCTGTTTGCACATCTACTGGACTTGTTACGTCATTGACGATCACTTCTTGCAGAATCTCATATTACACCTATTTACACCGATTCTACCTATTCGGAAGACATTTTCAACAACTTATTTTGCCAAAAAGGCACTGTTCAACAGCCACTGGACAATTTACGTCATTGACAACACTTCTTGCAGACTTCTTCTCATACACACTTCACATCTATTTACACCTATCTTACACCTATTTACCTCTAATTTTACACCTTTTCGACAACTTATATTGCCAAAGAGGCACTGATTTCAACATCCACTGGACAATTTACGTCATTGACGACTACTTCTTGTACAAATTTCAACTTTGCAGACTTTTTTCACATATTATTCACCAATCCTTTTTTATGTCATCCCAACAATTGCATTCTCTATTACGAATCCTATTTGGCTAAGTAGGATAAGTCCCCAGGTTTTGCAGTATTGAAAACAACTTATGTAGGTTCAAATCCTACTACAGACATGACTTTTTTTAACTTATTTAATTTAATACACAACATTTAAGATTTATTCTAAGTCCTCAAGGTCAACAAAAGTGACAAAAAGGCACTGAGATACATCCACTGGACGAGTGACGTCAAAACTTCTTCAGATATTACAGGTAAATTACAGGTAAATTACAGGTAAACAGGTGACACAGGTATACAGGTAATTAGGTGACAACAGGTACAGGTAAACAGGTAAATAGAATACAAGTAAACACTTCTTCAAGGTCAAATGTGCCAATAGGGCACTGATCAACAACCACTGGACTTGTGACGTCATTGACGTCACCTCTTCGGATTTTTCAGGTAGAAAGGTAGAAAGGTCAAAGGTCAACGAAAACGTAACTAACTACACTTATGCGGACGAAGAAACACCTGCCTGAAACAACTTCCAGAAGACATCACCCAAATTACTGAAAGCTCCTGAATTCACTTCTTCGGATAGTGGTCAAGGTCGGGTTAAAAAGTGGCCATCGAGGTGTCCCAGAAGCGCGTTACCTCTACTACTGCCAAGGAGGTTTCCGATGTTATTTTGGCCGATATGGAGACTTACATCCCTTTTTCGAAGAAATGCCCTTCCAAGGGCAAGCCTTGGTTTGACCGAAAATGCAAAGAAGCTATTGCTTTTAAACATCTTGCATACCGACATTGGCGTGAAAATCCTAACACCATAAATCGTAACACCTTTGTTCGTGCCAGAAACAGATGCAAAGAAATTATCGACGAAACCAAGGAGGCACACAATCAACTGATTAGAAACAAACTTCTCGCTTGTCCCAACAATTCCAGGTCCTTTTGGTCAGTCGCTAAGGCAGTTAGTCAAAATTTCACCAAATCCACCGTACCACCACTCACACGACCAGATAATTCTATTGCAACGACACCTGTTGAGAAAGCGAATTTGTTGGCTGAACTCTTTGCTTCACATTCTACTGTCGATTTCCAAGGAAAAACACCACCTAATATTCCCATAGTGGAGTCAAGGATGCCCGATATTGTCTTCAGGCAGCGTATCATAAAGCGTATTTTGATGAAGCTAGACACCAAAAAGGCTTCTGGCGCTGACGGAATACCTGCCATAGTTCTCAAAAACTGTGCGAGGAAACTAACACCAGTTTTCTGTAGACTTTTCAAACCTATCTTACAGAAAGGAAATATTTCCTTCCTGCTGGAACTGTGCCACAGTTCAGCCAATATCTAAAAAAGGCAAGAAGACCTTGCCAAATAACTACCGACCACTCGCACTGCTTTCAATAATATCGAAAGTCATGGAAAAGGCTATCAATCAGCATCTTCTAAAATATCTTGAAGGATTCAACTATATTAGCGATCACCAATATGGCTTTCGTAAAAATAGATCAACAGGAGATCTCCTGACTTATGTAACACATATTTGGAACAACGCAATTGAACACTTTGGGCTATTGGCTAAACTACGTTCTTATGGTATGTCTGAAAAGTTCTGTTCGTGGCTCTCATGTTTCCTCAGAGAGCGTTCTTTGCGAGTGGCAGTCGACGGATTTCTATCTAACACCTTCACTATCAACGCCGGTGTACCCCAAGGCTCCATACTGTCTCCTACTCTCTTTCTCATTTATATTAACGATCTGCTGGAAAAGACCGAGAATCCAATCTACAGCTTTGCAGATGACAGTACACTTATCTCTTCATTCACTTTGAACGCTCGGACATCGGCTACTCAGACGAATATCCGCAGACAGCAGGAAGTCATTCAACTTAACAAAGACCTGGAAGAAATTCTATCTTGGGGTGACAGTAACCAAGTGGAATTTAACGGTACAAAAACCCAGGCGGCAGTTTTTTTCTAAAAAAGTTAACGTTGCTGAACCCGACATAGTTATGTCGGGGCACTCCATTCCTCTAACATTGTCACTCAATTTGTTGGGCGTTAATATGCAAATATGACATAGCATGAACATGTTGCAGGCATAGCAAGGAGAGCTTCTCAGAAGTTGGGAATATTATTTCGAACCAGAAAGCTTTAACCTTCACAACAACTGTTAATTCTTTACAAAGCTCAAATTTGACCAACTATGGAATACTGCTCCCAAACATACACTGCATGTGTTGAATTCTATTCAAAGAAGAGCTGTTCGTCTGATTGGAGACCCGGAACTGACAGGTGGCCTTGATTCGCTGGAACATCGAAGAACGGTTAGCGACTTGAGCCTATTCTACAAGTATTTTCATGGAAAGTGTTCGAAGGATGTGGCCCGTTTAATTCCTCTCAGAGCGGTGCATGTTAGAAGTACACGTCAAGCTAATACTTCACATCCGTATGAGGTTCAGCTTGTTACTCCTCGTACAACGCTTTTCAAGCAGTCATTTATATGGAGTACATCATCCCTTTGGAATAATTTGCCCAGAACTGTGTTTCCCACCGAGTATAATTTACAGCGATTTAAGAACAACGTGAATCGCTTTCTCCGCACACGTGTCGCTCCTGTAGCGCTTTAAGGACTTCCCTGTAACACGTGTGCTAGACCCATAAAAAAAAAAACTTCTGTCATCCTTCGTAGTGTTGGAGCCGATAAAAGAAACTCCAAGAGCGGTATTTCGTTTGTCCAAAATGCTGGAAATAAACATCAAAAGAGTGGGTCTAAGATGAATAATAACCTATTTAGTACGTCCATGTTGGATGATGACTTGCAGGACTTATTTAAGTGTATATATTTGTTAAATAGTACGATTTCGATTTTAAGTACCATTCGGTTTTCGCTTTCTGCAGCAAACAATAAAGAAAATAGTGTTTTTGTATGAACTTTGAATTATGTTGTACTGGCTGCGACATAGGTTGTCTTTCACAGACATTACTTGAGCTTCCATTGGGGTTAATTCTTTAATACGTTTTTGCTTTAATCGAGCTATTGCTTTATAAACCTTAGAAGCTCTTCCCGGAAATGGTATTTTAAACTGCAGGAGCATCGCTTTTACCGGTAGCCCTTAGGTATACTTCAGTAGGAATAATAGGCAATTGAGAATTAGATACCCATTTCCTTAATTACTGTGTTTTTTGGCAGCTTAATCCGGCCACTAGTTTCTTTGAAATCTTTTAAGGATGTCCCTGCTCTTGTTTTATCCACATTGGTTTCACAGAACCAGAAAACTATTTTAATGAATGAATTTTTTAAAGGCGTTACACGGCTGAAACATTGTTTAATATAATTAAAATGTATTTTTGCCGCCTTCTCTTTTTAATCCGTGGTGGTAAAGACACATAGAGAATAATTAAATTTCCAAATTTAAATAGTAACCAGTAGGGCAAAATGACGTATACATGCGGGAGATATTTTCTGTGCTATGGATAGCCATCTAACTTTTCTATAGTTGTGTGCAATAATTTTTCCTTGACACTGACAATATTGCTAAATACTATGCAGTGCATTATTTACACGAATTTACACTGTTATAACACACATGTCCAAAGTAAATAATTTTTCACAGAGACGTATCATGGGCTAAGACATGTACGTTGGTAATACTAAATTCAAAGTGATAATACAGAAGGCATAATGAAACAAAGTAATAATGAATGGTGACATATGATGTTACTTGCATCTAATTTTATGCTAGAAATGTTTATTTACTCGTACACAAGTAGTTTTCATAGCGACTTTTGATCAGGTTTCTAGGAAATACTTCTTAGTATGCCATCTAGTTTATCGACAAATTTTATTTTATCTTGGTTATACATGAGTTTATTAATTATTGTGAATTCTATTTTATTTTTGTTTCTGTTAAAAAATATATATATTTTAAACAATGTCAAAAAAAGATAAATGTTTTTTAACTTTATACTAAGGAGGATACTCTGTATTTTTCATATTAAGGGTTTTTCAATACAAATTCAACGATACAAGATTTAATGAGTCTAGCTCTCAAAGTTTTTAAACTAAACAAAAATTGATCCACAGAGCAAAGTTACAGTTAGGACTTAATTTAATTGAATTCATGAATCGTCCTCGTTTATTTTAACCAAAATGTTTTTCTTAATATAAGAAAAATCGTTGAAGCTAAACCCATCAAATCTCATATCATTGAATTTGTAATAAAGCCTCTGTTAACTAGGGGTAAAAAAATACCGAATGCTACATTTAAGAATAATATCGATCCGTTTCAGAATTTTTTTTTTACCTTGTACAAACGAAAATATTTTTAAGATAGTTCAGTCGTGACAATCAGAGCCAAAAGTATAGTCCTACAGTAAATATAAAAGGTTTAAAGTACTCAATGGTAAAGTATTTTATTCTTGTCGGAGACTGTATTCAATAGATGGAAACTTTCGTATGCAGACACACACTAATACAATCACACTTTTAATGAAAATAAACGTGGCAACGTTGCCAATGCGTATACCTAATGCTCTATAGAAGTAACGTTTTTAAAGGTTATATTTATTATACTTTGTGTATGTTTATTCTTTAGATCATATTAGTTCTGTTTTAAAATAAAAAAATATATAATTAAATAAAAAATGCCTTTTGATTATAATCAATTGCGACATAAAGGCAAATTTGCAAAGGAAAACCTCATTAATAAACGCAGAAAAAGTATTTCGGGAATGAATGACGCGAAAAAATTAAAAACTGAAGAGCCTAACCTGTGTAGTGGTCGACGGATCGAGTTAGATGAGTTAGGAAAAAGTGTTGTCTGTGCAAAAAAGTCCTTTCACTAGAAAAAATAACTCATGAGAAACGTTTAGGTCGTAATTACAAATTACGGATCGTATAAAGAGTGCGTGATGAAAAAACTAGTATTGTCATCTTTAATGCCTTTAAAAAGTGTTATTTCAGATCTTATCAATAAACTCTCATAAATTTAAGTTCTACCACTGCACTTACTTCTGCATCTGTCTATACAATAGCTCACATGTAAAAGTACATACTGTAGTTGTTTATTTCCTAGAAATAGAATCTTAATAAGTCCAAAATAGTAGGTGCAATAACAGACAGCTATCTTATTTTCAATCACAACTTATTAAATAAACATGTAAGTAGTTTAATGTTTTATTTATTGTGTAAAGTAAACAAAATAAACATAAAAATATTCATTTTAGTTTTGCTTGAAAAAAGAAATGAGTACCTGAACTTCCAGTCTCTCCAGATGCTAATTGTTTTGTAACTGTACTTCTTCATTCTAAATCTTTTTTACTTTTTTCAACTACCATCCTTCTTTATTTCTTGAGAATATATGGTCGTTGTATAGCAGGGGTGCTCAAACTTGAACTGTTGGCGATCTACCTCAATATTGTTAGACTATGATCGATCGACTCTGAGAGGTTGCAAGTAAGTGTGATGCAGGATTGTCGTCTAGGTAGGGTGTATCGTGACATAGGTATTTGTTTTCCCGCACAATATGCATTTTTTTAGTCAAGGTAAGTGTAGGTCTGCTCTAAAATGTCAATGAAAAAACTCATAATTATTCAAAATTGCGAGTTTATTGGTTCTTACAAAACAAACGAGTTCTAGTGTCTAAACTTAACTAAAGAGTGACTTTGGATGTTGAAGCGTGGCACTGCATGTCCTCAGCATACTTTTCATAAGATGGTACGTAATTACCGAGTGCTAATCGCAAGCATGATGACATATATTCGTCAGTTAGTCGATTGCGATATTTTGACTTAATTATCTTCATTTCAGAAAATGCAGACTCGCAGAAGTAAGTTGACCCAAACATTGCCGTCAGTTGAAGGGCGATTTGCCTTAGATTCGGATATTTATCTTCAGATATAAAACACCAGAATTTTGTATCAGATGCTGTGGCTTTGAGATGTATATCTGATATAATCTGCACTAACTCATTTTCAACAGAACATGAGTCCATGTTAAACTGACTTGCTATTTCAGTAGCTAATTCCTCAATGTTTTTTACACGAAAAAGGATAACTCATAAATGATGCACTATTTGCCAATTTACTGAAATCATAAAAACGAATTTCGAATTGGCCCAAAATATTTGATAATTCTGCCTCATAAATATCATAATTCAACTGAGGAATCCTTGCTTTCAAAGACGGAAAATTTTTCAGATCCTTTCTTTTCAGTTGATCTATCATAAGTTGCAATTTACTTTTGAATGCGTTTATTGCGCTAATCATCTCAATAATAGTTTTTTCCTTTACCTTGAAGCTCCAAATTAATGGTGTTTAAATGCATTGTGATGTCTGTTCAAAAATGCCAAATCAGTCAGTTTTCCGTTTTTCAGCATCTGAGTATCATCACCTCTTTCGTCCAGAAAAGCTGTTATTTCGGGCAATAATTCTTGAAACCTTTCTAGGAATTTTCCGCGACTCAACCACCTGACGTCCGTGTGAAGAACTAAATTAGTGTGTTCAGCCGACTCACTATCTTCCAACTGCAATTTAAAGAGCCGTCGTTGCAAGCTACGTGCACGGATAGAATTCACAATTTTTATTGCAATGCCCATAATCTCCTCCATGTTTAGAACTTTTGAACACAAAACTTGTTGATGTATAATGCAATGGAAGGAGGAAATTGAAGGGAAATCATCATTAGCTCGGTTGTAATGCTCACTAGTTTTTATATATTGGTAGCTTGTAATTTGTTACAAAATTGAAGAAAACGTCATATATATCTTCGCCACGGGTCTTTCCTTTCAGAGGAATCATTGTCAAAAACTCTTCCTTAGCCGACATGTCATTAAATACCATTCGAATAAAAATACACAGCTGGGCAGTGTCCTGTCATATCGGTGGATTCGTCGAACTGTAAAGAAAAATATGTACATTCCAGGATATCATGTTTTAGTTTATCTGCCATGTCCGGACTCATGACTTCAACACGCCTTGTGACAGTCGGACGAGATAACTGAAGTTCTCTAATAGCAGACATAATCTCTGTTTTATTTTTAAAATCTCCAAATAAAGTCTCACCCGCTTCAATAAATGCTTCCTTCACAACTAATCCATCATCAAATGGTTTCTTGTGTTTCGCCAATTTATGAGATATTTTAAATGACGCGATCGTTGCAGCTTTTGATTGTTTTGGCTGGTCTTGTGAACATGGTTTGTTCTTTTTTCAAACAAGTTATCAAATCATGTACTTTTCGTTTTCTTAATTCACTCTGTGACGGAAAATCCTTTTCATAGTTTTTATGAACCGTTTTATGATGCCTCTCTAAGTTCCCACGCTTAGGTATTGCAACTGACGCAGGGCAAATGAGACAAATGCACTTATCCTTTACCATACAAAAGAAAAATTCTTCCTCCCAATCGTTATTAAAATGATAAGTTTTACTTTTCTTCGCCGCACTCATTTTGGACTATTTATTAATAAACTTTGTATCGATGTATCGCCTTCAAGTTTACAACTCAGACTGACTCCTATTCCTGCAGGCGCAACATTTATATCGGCGCGAACGAAGTCTCGAATGTTCCCGTCAAACACGCCGCCCGAAGTTTCTAGAAAAATCGGAGGGAATCAAAAACGCGTCTTTTCTTTGACAAGTACCGCGCGTTCCTTTGATAAAGCCGCCTTTTGCCGCTAGCAGGGGGTTATTGCGATAAAAGAAAGTGATGAGGGGGTTATTCTGGCCTAATTGTGGGTCAAATAAATTTTTAGTAGTTTATTCATTACATTTTGTTTTAGTTACCTAAAACAAAATCTGTGAATAGTTCTATATCGGAATTTTTTTCTCGAGATCGACTCAAAAAGCACTCGCGATCGACTTGTCGATCGCGATCGACCGTTTGAGCACCCCTGTTCTATAGTGTTAGATGTTCGTTTTCTTCGATCAGATTGGCATTCAAATCTTGTGGGAATACACTCTGGTTTCATGCCAACTTGTGACACTGAACCCATAAGGGTTTTTATTATTGTGTCATTATTCGTTTTATCATGGGACTACTACAGGTACAAGATAAAACAGTACATACACTCCAAAGAAATTAGATAGGATTATTTTTTTTTTATTTCCAATAAGGAACATGTTCTTAAGCCAAATTGCTTCTACAATATGATATAGTGTAATCTTTTTTTTGGCAAATTCCACAAAAACTCTAAAAGTTAGTGCATGATGAATAATTTTAATAGCATTGATAGAACTAATGCGTGTTAAAGTTTTTCCAGTAAAAAATCGTATAAAACAACAGAAACACTCTCTCGGGAAAACAGTTTTGTAAGGACTTGATGTAATTTCCACAGTTTTTTATACAATATTTTTGTAGTATCGAACATAAAGATTTTACAATTTCTTTTAACACTTAAGCGTTAAATCCCGAAACAGACAGTTCACGATTTAAATGTGGCTTTTCAATATTGATAATAGAAGCGTCTTAAACGATCGATGTGCTTTCATTACTTGAGTTTGTTTGAGAGAGAGAGAGAGAGCATTTATATTTTCAGATGGTGACAACACTGTCAGAAGGTGTTCCTCAATTCAAGATTTTGTCTCATTCTTTTGAATATTTGATCCTAAAACTGTTTGCTTCTTTTTCTGAATGGTAAAAAATCCACTTTAATCACCGTTAAAGTTAGTTAAATTTATTTTTATCTGCGATTTTTTTAAAGTGAAGGTCAATTTTGCCCTACTCTCTCTACTTGAAAACAATTATTAACGGGAAATGATATATTGGCTCTCGCGCCTTTCGCGGGAGGGAGTTTATAAATATTTGGTAAAAAGAAATTTTGCCCCTTTTTTTTAATTTTTCAAAAATGTTCGAAACTAAAAAAAAAAGTATTTATTATTTCAAATATTTATTTTACATCAGTAAAATTATCTTTAAAACTAACCGAACAATTTCACAACATATACTATTTTACGTTAACTTATCAGTACTTTAAAATACTATCAAGTTTATGTGGAGTACTTCGACATCAGTTCATTTCTGTGCTGGCTAAAGGTACACCAACAAGAGATACTGTGAGGTTCTTGACATGGGTTTGCCAGGTGGAACTTAATTGGAAGAATTTTACACCATTGAGCTCTACTCCATCAATGTACACTAAAAAAAAATTGTATATATTGTAAATATATGTAAAAATATATATATATATATATATATATATATATATATATATATATATATATATATATATATATATATATATATATATATGTATGAGTTTGTTATTTTTCTTTGACCCTGTATGTATTTTTTTTAATTTTTATTTTTCAATTTTCTTGGTTTGGAGGTCAAATACAAAATTTACTGTGATTCTTTCCTTTTATTATTGACGTTTCGGCACAGTTTGCCTTTCTGAAAATTGTTGTTTAGTTTGGCTTGGATATATATATATATATATATATATATATATATATATATATATATATATATATATATATATATATATATATATATATATAACAATCCTAAGTTTAATTACTGGGAAACGCCCTTATAAGGAGAAGAGATGAGTAATCAAAGATCTAAAGGCTCTAGAATCTGCTATTTTTGTTATCGGTGGTAGCTTCTTCTGGATTCTAAAAATGCAAACAAGGTACAAAAAATAAACCAAAACGTTCGTTTTTTAAAATGTGATTCAATGAATTGTAAGACTGTATGAGAAATTACTTACAAAAATTTAGCAGTTAATTCATCTCTGGTGAAGACAATGAAATTTGCATTTTTGTTGGCCAGGTAGTATGTATGATTACACAAACATGATTAAAGGACACTTAGAGAGTTACACAAATATTAAAAATAAAACTTTGTCAATAAACATTAGTTAAAAACACTTTTTGAAGACCGAAACATAACTGCAAGAAACACCATGATGTTGAAATGGTACTCCATTTTAAAATTTTTTGACATTGAGTTTAGTAACTATTTAGTGATATTCGAGTCCGAACCGGATATTGTTGGTAGTCTATGTCGTCATCAGGTCGACAAAAAACCAAAAAGCATTAAAGTTAGGGATGTGGTAAATTTTTTAGGTGGATGCTACTCTTAGATAAATTATTTATTATTAATGATATTTATTTTTCAGTTTTAATTTTATAACAAAGGGACTTAAATTTGATGAATGTTACTCTTAGACGAGTTATTTATTATTAATTGTAATAATTATATTAATTCTTTAATTTTATAACAAAGAGATTCATAGGCTAATTTAAAAAAAATTAAAAAATTTGAAAGAGAATATTAATACTGGACGTTATTTATTATTTGTCATATTTAATTTTTTAATTATTTAATTTTAACAAGAAGACACAGAAAAGTAACTGGTAATAAACAGCAGAAATAACAGAAAGAGAAAAGAAACGTCAACTTTACTAGACTCTAATTTTTTCATAAAAATCGTTCGTTTTCATTGGTTTGGTATGGTTTTGTGTTAGTAAATAAGTATACATGGAGCTCAATCCTCCTGTCTTTTTTGTGATTGAGATTATTTTTACAAGTTTTTATGTAACACATTTCCAAGAAACTTCTTCTGAAGTAATTAGTCTCAACATCCAGAATGAAGCTGTTGGTATATTGTACTCTGTGATCTGTATTATTTACGTGTAAGCTCAAGCTAGTTGCGTTAGGTTTGTGTTTACTATCACTTTTGTGTAACGCTAATCTCTTAGAGAGCTTTTGTGAAGTTTGTCCAACGTAGACCAAGCCACATTGACAGGGAATGCCGTAGATTATATTAGATCTTTGTAAAGTATCCTTTAAATTGGTATAAAAACAATTGATTCTTTTTATGTTGTAATTAGCAATCTTAATGTTTGTTTTTAAAAAGAGAAGACAAGGACTGGGAAAGGCTTTCAATATATTGTAACTTTCCTACTTTAATGTCAAAAAACCGTGGTGACAGTTGGATTGATTTGAAGGGGGGGTCTTGAATTTCTCATACAGTCTTACAATTCATTGAATCACATTTTAAAAAACGAACGTTTTGGTTTATTTTCTATACCTTGTTTGCATTTTTAGAATCCAGAAGAAGCTATCATTAGGCAGCGAAAGCTCGATAACAAAAATAAAAAGCAGATACTAGAGCCTTTAGATCTTTGATTGCTCATCTCTTCTCCTTATAAGGGCGTTTTTCAGTAGTTAAACTTAGGAAAAAATTAGTCTTTCTAGTCTATACTTTCTAATCCTGGATAAAACTTACTACTGACAAATAAATTATTTCCTAATTCTAATAAATGCCAGAAACACTGAAAATGGTGAAAACAACTTTACAGAAAAACCAGGAAAAATGAACTGTCTGTCAGATCTCACAGAATATAGTGAGGCCAATACAGCATTACCTTACTCGGCAGTTTAATTAATTAAATAAAAATAATGAACTTCTTCTTCTCTAAGTGCCTTGCCCTCAGCGGAAGTTGATGACCATCGACTAGAATTCTTCCCTATTTGTGCAAGCCTTCCTAATGTCAAACAACTGACTCCGGAACAGATTCTGCAGCCAAGAAAATTTTTTACATCCGATACCCAGTCTTCCTTGAATTTTTCCCTCTATAATTAATTATAGCAAACTATATTTAACGTTCTAAAGACATGGCCAAAATAAATTGATTTTCTTCTTTTCATTGTTGCTTAAATTTCCTAATCTTTGTTCTGAGTGTCTAGAAGCTTTGCCTCAATACCTCTTTAATCCGTCCTTCGCCCTAGTTCTAACGCTGTTGCCAAATCCAATTTCGCTAAGCTGATTTTAATACAATGGGGTGATATAAATGATTGCACCCTTCAAATACATCTTTATCTTCGCCTCCGCGCATGTAGCGTACGTGCGTGGATTTTATTATGGGAATATCCAAAAATTGAGAATCACTTGCTTTCTTCCTGGGACAATTTAAAGAAGATAACTGACAAGAAATGTCAGAACTCTGAGAAACGATCAATAATTTCACTGCTCACTTAAAACAGTACCGTTTATTACTCAATATATATCACCGCTATACCAAACATCATCCACATACCTATACCATACCCTTGGGAAATATTCAAATTCTTGACTGGCTTCGATTTAAAACTTGATTCATGAGTAAGTTTGAAACCGAAGCCAGTCAAGAACTTGAATATTTCCGAAGGGTATGATCCAGGTATGTGGATGATGTTTTCGCGATTTTTGATACAAAGAAAGCAAATATAAGCAAATATAGATCATTTTGTTTCCAGATTAAGTAACTGGTATGATTCCATTAAATTCGCTTACGAAATTGAGAACAAAGGGCAACTGTCTGTCTATAGGAAACAGACAATAACAGATGGATATATTCCTAATGATTCATTTCATTGCAAACAAGATAAATTAGCCGCATTACATTTTTTAGTTCGTCGTTTGGTCACTTTTCCTCTGAATGGAGTAAACTTCAATAATGAAAGGAATCGTATTAGAAATATAACTAGAGTTAATGGTTATGACGATGGCTTAGTAAACAAGTTAATAAATAGACATAAGTTCCGGTTAAATATTCAGAATTCCACCTTTTTTACACGCGAAGAAAATAAGAGCAAGTATGTCTCCATACTATATAATCCGAAATATAGCAGAGGACTCAATAAGATATTTAATAAAGTAGGCCTCACCTTAATCTATAAGTCATCAGACAATCTGAGGAATATCTTAGGAAATCCCAAAGATAGGATTCCTAATTGTGAGAAAAATGGAATTTATGAAATTAGTTGTAATAATTGCGACAAAACGTATGTTAGACAAACTAAAAGGTTAATTAAAACACGATTTAAAGAACATTTAGCACACTTAAAATACAGTAAAACAGAAAAGTCTAGTATTGCCGAACACGCCCTTGAAGCTGATCGTACTGTAACATTAGATAATCTAAGATTGATTAAAAATGTATCTAATAGGAGATTGTTGAACGCATGCGAAAGTATGGAAATTATAAAATGTAAAAGTAGTTTAAATAAAGACAGAGGGCCTATTCCTTATAATTCCCTCTACTGGTTACTTGATCGGAACTGATGGCATCGCCTATGCCATTAGTTCCACCTGAGTAATTCAAGAGTTCGGCTAAGTATAAATAGGGAAGATTTGTAGTTTAGTTTTAGTCAATCATCACTCCTGATGAAGCTAACATGGTTAACGGAACGCGCGTCGAGTGCAAAAATAAAGTGTTTGGTCTAGTGGTGATATATACTGAGTAGTGTCATTGTACCAAAGATTCCACATTCCGAACTTATTACCATTTATATTTCGATAACATTATTTCTAACTAAATATTACTTGAATAAATATTCATATATATCTGCATTCTGGCAATCATACGGATAAAATGTTATTTGAAAATATTTTGATTATCGACTATTTTTAGTATTTGAAGGTGTAAGTGTTAAAATAATATCAAAAAAAAAAAACGAAACAGCGTAATATCCCCCTGAATTGTCATTTAAACTACCAGCTTGAACTTCCTATCCATAATTATTTCAATATTAACCATGTGACAGATATTTTCGTTATTGGTAAGAACAAAAGATTTTTTTATTAGTGTTTCAAAAATTCTTTAGTTTCAACTTTAAAGTGATATTTTTTTAATGTTAACTCAATATAGATGAGTGCATTAATGCTAACTCCATTACGAAATTTACAAAACTTAAACGATTTTACCACACCGCGATAATGATGACGGAAGATACTAGAAGGCACTAAATCTTCAATTCTATTTGGTAGATACGAGAAGTTTAAGAGAAAACGATTTTAATGGCGGCAAGCCACGCCTTTAAGACTCAGTCTATTTCGAGCATTAGTTCTCAAAGTTACAAGAGCCAATCAAAGGATGTTAAACCCACCTGTCTGATAATTCGGAGATGTCTGGGACGTGTCGAGACACTTTTCCCATTTTTTTTGAATTGCAGAAGTTAAGATGCTTGGTCATTAATGTTCTATTTCTTCCCTTTTTGCTTGTATAAGCCATTTAATTTTAAATTTGTTTTTATACAATATTTATCTTTTTTAAAGTGTGTTTTTAAATTTGTGTTTTCTAAAAGTTTATATTCCCTTACATTAATATGTCAACAACTAACGCAGTGCCTCTATTTTTCATAAAATCACAGGTTGAATCGCTGTCCAGATGCTAGACCCAATTAAAAGTACGAGTAAGACCAACTTCAGTTAATCTTTCCTTTTTTCAGTTTCTAAAAAGAAATTCCTAATTACACCTCTTGCAACATTGTTAAGGATCTAAATAATAAATATTAATTGATCATAATCATTAAAATAAATAAATAAACCATGATTTGGAATTTACCAACCGGCTAGCACCCTACCATATATTTTCAAGGTAAAACTAGAAAGAACGCTAGTCTACCATATTCGTCCACATTTTTAAGATAACATATAATTTTCTAAAAACTGTAGCTTGTTATACATTAAGGCTTTTTTACTTCATTTTTAGTGTTCCGTACGGAACACTTATAAGATCACTTCGGTGTGTGTCTGTCTGTCTGTCTGTCTGTGTGTCTGTCTATCTGTCTGTCTGTCTGTCTGTCTGTCACACCCGATTTTCTCCGAAACTATTTGACATAGAAAGGTGAAATTTGGTAATAATATAGGAATTGATGGCCTCATCAGAGTCATGTAGTTTTGAGAATTAAATTTCGACTTAAGGGGTTAGTTTTGGGGGGTGAAGTCGGAAGTGAAAAAAAAATTTTTTTACTAGGTCATCGACTGTTGTGTCAAATGAAAGCTTGTGAAAACACGAGTAAAAAATATATATATAATATTATACTTGCGCGCACTTTTCCTTGTATTATTTTTAAAAATTCGCGAAAAATCGCTGTCCCGGGCCTTATCTCGAAAAGTACTTATCAAAAAATTTCGAAAAAATTCTGGAATATTCTCCACGGGGTGTAGATTGAACGAAAATTATCACGAGTGCATTACCTTTAATATTTTAGATGGTAATTAAAAAAACAAAAATTTCAAGGTCATCAGATTTCAGTAAACATTGGAAACAAACTTTGTTGAAAACTCATTTGGGGTGTGTTTTGTGAAGTCACTAATCATTTTATACCACCGTAACATAAATTTTGACTTAAGGGGTTCGTTTTGAGGGATGAAATCGGAAGTGAAAAAAAATTTTTTTTACTATGTCATCGAGTGTGGTGTCAAATGAAAGTTTGTGAAAACACGAGTAAAAAATATATATATAATGTAATACTTGCGCACACTTTTCTTCGTATTACTTTTAAAAAATCTCTGTCCCCTACCTTATCTCGAAAAGTACTGATCAAAAAATTTTGAAAAAATTCTGGAATATTCTCCACGAGGCATAGATTGAACGAAAATTATCACGAGTGCATTACCTTTAATAATTTATTTGGTATACAAAAAAAAACAAAATTTCAAGCTCACCAGTTTTCAGTAAAGATTGGAAACAAACTTTGTTGAAAACTCATTTGGAGTGTGTTTTGTGAAGTTACTGATCATTTTATACCACCCTAACAAAAATTTTTATTTTATGAACAATCAACGTACGGAACACTAATTGTGCAAGTTCAACTTGCACTTGACCGGTTTTTATTTTAAATTAAACTCGTTTATGCGACACTTAATATTACATATTTCAATAAAATATATATTTACTCGATGAATAAAAACCAAATAAAAATGAATATAGTTAACCTGAACTAAACGAATTTAAAAATAGTGAAAATGCCGAGTACTATTTTTTTGATAAATAGTTTATTTATCATTAATTTGTTTCAGGGTTCGATATTCCCAACCATAGCTACTTTCATGAACCATTGGGCTCCCAAAAAAGAACGAGCCATGTTAGGTGGAATAATGTATAGCGGTGGAAACTTAGGAAATATCATTGGCATTACACTAACAGGTGTTTTAATATATTACACACAGAGTTGGTCATCGGCATTTTACGTATGGGGTCTGTTAACCATTGTCTGGTATGTCTTGTTTCTATTTACGGGATTCTCTTATCCTACGACTCATCCATTTATAACAGAAGAAGAGAAGATCTATTTAATAGAAAATACAGCGAGTAAGTAAAACAGAAATTAAACCATGTAAACTGATGATAAAATATCTGTATAGTAACCTCGTTCAAGTTTAGATGAAAACAGTAATTTTTGTGCATTCGCCAGAGAAATATTACCTTCTAGAAAATTTTTTTGTCCTGAAAAAAGACAATTTTCCGTACAATTTCACCAGAAGTCTCCAGTTTTACAGAGGTACGAGCCTTATCGATGACAATTGTAAAATGAAGCACCAATAATTACAAGATATTATGAAGAAGCGTTTTAAAAATATTGGTATAATTTGTTCGTAAAAGGTAAGAATTTTGTTCGTAACAAATATCGTACTTGTCTGCAACACTGGTAAATAGTATGGAAAAAATTTTCAGTTCTACAATACCGATAAGATCCGTTTTCAAGGGGGGTTCAATAATTATTGTGGTTGTATCTTGCATTTGGAGGAGCACGACTATCAGCTTTGTAAATTTCATTTTCGTTAGCTTCATTTTCATCCACAAAAAGGTTATCAATTTCCCGTTACCAAGAAAGGATATTATAAAATGCCTTACAATATTTAAACACATTAAGTACATTAGTAGAAAGTAAACGAAGTTAGTTCTCCTGAGATGTAGCCAAAGTCATGTGGAATACCTGTATTTGAATTTGGACGACATACATTAAAAACAGCCTGATATTTCGCATAATTCGAACATCCATGTACATTCAAGGCCAATTGGCACCGACATAACAGAGTTCTAAGTTTAGCCCACAAATAATCATTCAGTTGATGGAGTGTATTCCATTACGATCAACAAAAGCATCTTCGTTTTCTGCTGTTACTAGTGTCCCACCAACACACTCAATAGTTTTGGGAAATCCTGCTACTGTAAGAAAACGTAAGCAAACATTTAGAATATTTTTAGATCATGAGACAGCTTGGTCTCAATGTCTATTCCCAGTTGATCTATTGCATGGAAGTCAAGCTAAATCTTTCACTGAATTTATTCCAAAAATAAAATTGAATATTGATTCTAGGTCTAACGGCTCTTAGGCGTCTATCATTTATCTTCCAGTAACCAGCTACTGAATCATATGTTTTTCACAGTTTCAAATAATTTTAACTTTTAAGACTACCAACTTTTCAAATTAAGTACAAAATTACAAGAACAAGTTTACTTTGTTGACAACACTTATTAGATACAAATAAAACCAATAATTTTCCTACAAACTTGTAAAATATTCACTTGTTCTCACAAGTCTACAATTTTACATTTATGAAACATCATTAACCCTATGTTTTGCCCAACCTAATAAAAACTACTTGTTAGTTACAAACTTTTAGCCGGGTTAAATAAGCTATGTAATGTGTTTGTCAATGTTTATATATTATTTTGCATATTATATACAAGTACACAAGAAAAAAATCAAACGCCTTGTCCAAAAGTTAGTTGCAATGGTATAGTAGAACTCGTAAGCTTTCAAACATATGCTTCTTTATTCTTCGGATTTCTAAATACAAAAACTGATCACAGATCCTATAATGGACCAAGCAGTATTTATTTATTTATTTATTTACCACATTCTACAGTATTCCAATTACAGAATGGAAAAATAACATAATGAAATGTACTAAACCTAATTAAAATTAAATAGCTTATTAACAACATATTTTAAAACTACATTTTTTTATTTTTGTCACGCTGCAGTTGAAAATATCAAGCTGGTTCTGCATTTGATTATATTTCTCGCAAATTTGGTAAAAAGGGGAGAAAATTTTAGGATATTTGTTCTTGGGATTGGTAAATTAAAAGTTTGCAGACTACGTGCCGCGTGTCTAGGTACATAAAAAGGCAGACACTGCAAGATTTTGTTTGCATCAATTTTGTTCGATATTATCTTATGTAAAAATATAATTTGGGCTGTGTTTCGGCATGCCTCTAAACTTTCCATCGAAAATCTATCCAAGACACTTTCATAGGGATAACCTATTTCGGGATATACTCCATCGAGTTTAAAACTAGCGTACTTTAAAAAACGCTTTTGAATTTTTTCAATATTTTGAATGTGCACTTGATAAAAGGGGCACCAAACAACAACTGAGTATTCAAGCCGTGATCTCACGAAACTATTAAAAAGCAATTTTAGAGTATCATATTCAACAAAGTCGGCACTATTACGTATGATGAAACCCAATAGTTTAAAACTCTCCGCCGTAATCTTTGCAATATGGCCACGAAAAGACAAGGCAGTATCCAGCAAAACACCCAAATCAGACACCGACTGACATCGCTCTAGGACCTGCCCGTTCATACTGTATGAGTATGGGACTCAATTTTTTTGTAAAGGTAATTACATTGCACTTGGATACATTCAAAAGGAGTTTGTTGTTACTACACCAATTGTTTATAAGATTAAAGCCTGTAGTCTTATGCAGTCCTTCAGGTCTCTTCTGCAATATAGCTTTACGTCATCAGCATAAAGTCGGTATTCAACACCCGCTCTCTAAGTAAGATCATTTATAAATATATTGAAAAGGAGTGGCCCCAAATGTGATCCCTGCGGCACTCCAGATGTGGCAACAAAGCTAGAAGAATTCTGACCAAGACACTGTACAAACTGCGAGCGGTTTATCAAGTATGATTTAAAAAAAGATAACTTACCCGAAAAGCCAATTGCGAACAACTTGTCCAACAGAATTCCATGATCCAGCCGATCAAAGGCCTTAGAGCAATCAGTGTAAATCACATCGGTCTGCTCACCCCCATCAAGTGATTCCGCAAGGTCTTGCGTAAGACAAAATAAATTTGAAACCCTCGAACGACTCTTCACAAAACCGTGTTGTTGCAGTGATATCTGCGTGCTAATTGAATTATATAAATAATCATGTAATATGATTTCGAAGACTTTTAAAAAGTTATTAATAATGCTTATCGGTCTATAGTTTGTTACACAACTCTTGTCACCTTTTTTGAAAACATGCGTAATACGTGAGGTTTTCCATGTGTCTGGAAACAGAGATATGTCAAGTGATAAATTGAATAATATTGTAAGAGGATGAGCAAAAACAGAAGCGCAGTCTTTTAACAAGAAGGCAGGAATTTTATCTGGACCAACAGTAGCTGTAGGTTTTAACTTTTTTAATACTTTAAAAACAAGTTGTTCCGTTATTTTCTCCATGTTAATAGGATTCTGTGATGGAAATAAATTATTCTTCACTTTTCTTTGTTTCTGAGAAGACATTACATAAGAGTCTTGAAAAAAGAATGCAAACAAGTCATAGTAGTTGGTATAATATGAGAGTTCTTGTCATTTTTTAGGATCAGTTTTTATGTTGTTTTCAATATTTAAAGAGTATGTTTTGTAGGAAGCTTTTGTGTCATTTTTAATGATTTGCCACAGATTTTTAAACTTTTCTAGTTCGAATAAATTCCCCGTTCTTTTAAATTTTTTCCAAGAGCTGTATTTAGTTCTGATATTTTGTATAATTTCATTAGTTGTCATCAATTTCAATCAATTAATCAATTTCATCAATAATATAGTCAACTTGATGTGGGAAGACTGTAGAACATTCTGTAATTTTTGCCTATACAAGGTGCTTGCTGATTTCGACACTCATTCGCTGAGTGATTCCTCAAATTTCTGCACATATACATAAGTATATTTAGTGAATGTGCTGAAATGTCCACTACATCGCTTACAAAATCTCGATTCGTGTTGGTGACATGCATCGCTCATCAGAGCCAAGGCAATAGACTAGGTATTCTTCACAGTGTGGTTAACTTACTGTGATAAAACTTTAAAACATACTGTCATTATCTATAAATAGCAAGAAATTAGCAAATGTATTTCCGGGGCCTGTGGTTATTTATAATAAATTATGAAGAAAAATATAAGAATTTTAACTTGACCTTATCGTATCTAGGGCGTCATTCCAGAATTTTCTTTATCCACCTGTTACCAGTAATTCTTGTCCCGCGCCCCGCCCAGTTGCATTTTAATGCTGCAATGGTCTGACTATATCAACTCGGTCACAAAGTCAAATACCTAGCATACGTGTTTCCATGGCCCGTTGGGTTACTCGGAGTTTTTCCGCAGAATTTCAGTAAGTGTTGTTGTTTCCATGCTGTAGGTTAAAACTAATAGGATACATTAGTTGAATACCTTCCTTTCCAGCCCAACGAGATACGTCTCTCAACTAAATGTAACGCTGTAAGAGCTTGTTCTGCTAAATTTGTAATCATCTTGCATTTGTTGACGTTCATTTTAAGACCTATAGTCCCGGATTTACGCAAAAGATCATCTATCGTATAACGAATCATATCGGCACTTTGTATTATTAACACGAAATCAATATTGATTCCTTCCCATGAATTTCCATGACATGGTGTCACCCTGACGAACACCTTTAGGCTTTGGAGTATATACTATTATAGGGAGAGTCAATTCTGCAATCTGTAAGTGCTTTAAGTGCCCATATCTCTAGAGTCTCAAAGGCTTTCTTGAAATGGCATTACAAGGGGTTTCTGATATTCGGGGCATTTTTCGATTAGCGTTTTAATCAAGTGTATGTGATCGATTGTGATTAATGCAGATCGAAAACCAACCTGTTCCATGGGATTGGTATTCATTTAACTTCTTTGTGATTCTGTTGCAGATAATTTTCGTAAACAGTTTATACAATTGGAAGAGGACGCTGATCGGTCTATAATTCTGCAATCGAGTAAATTGTACTCGGTGGGAAACACAATCTTGGGCAAATTATTCCAAAGGGATGATGTTCTCCATATAAATGAGTGCTTAAAAAGCGTTGTACGAGGAGTAACAAGCTGAACCTCATACGGATGTGAAGTATTAGCGTGACGTGTACTTCTAACATGTACCGCACTGGGAGGAATTAAGCGGGCCACAGCGAACACTTTTCATGAAAATACTTGTAGAATAGGCTCCAGTCGCCAACCGTTCTTCGATGTTCCAGCGAATCAAGGCCGCCTGTCAGTTCCGGGTCTCCAATCAGACGAACAGCTCTCCTCTGGATAGAATCCAACAAATGCAGTGTATGTTTGGGAGCGGAGCCCCAAACATGGGAGCAGTATTCCATAATTAGTCGAATTTGAGCTTTGTAAAGAATTAACAGTTGTTGTGGAGTGTAAGGCTTTCTGGTTCGAAATAATATTCCCAACTTTTGAGAAGGTCTCCTTGCTATGCCTGCAATATGTCCATGCCAGGACATATTTGCTCCCAAATTAACGCCCAATAAATTGAGTGACAATGTTAGAGGAATGGAGTGCCCCGACATAACCATGTCGGGTTCAGCAACGTTAACTTTTTTAGAAAAAACTGCCGCCTGGGTTTTTGTAGCGTTAAATTCCACTTGGTTACTGTCACCCCACGATAGAATTTCTTCCAGGTCTTTGTTAAGTTGAATGACTTCCTGCTGTCTGCGGATATTCGTCTGAGTAGCCGAAGTCCGAGCGTTCAAAGTGATTGAAGAGCTAAGTGTACTGTCATCTGCAAAGCTGTAGATAGCTTTTCAAGTAGATCGTTAATATAAATGAGAAAGGGGGTACACCGGCGTTGATAGTGAAGGTGTTAGAAAAAAATCCGTCGACTGCCACTCGTAAAGAACGCTCTCTGAGGAGACATGAGAGCCACAAACAGAACTTTTCAGACATACCATAAGAACGTAGTTTAGCCAACAGCCCATCGTGCCAAACACGGTCGAATGCCTTGGATATGTCAAGAGCAACCACTCAAGGTTCTCCAAAGTGTTCAATTGCGTTGTTTCAAATATGTGTTACATAAGTCAGATCTATTTTTACGAAAGCCATATTGGTGATCGCTAATAATGTTGAATCCTTCAAGATATTTTAGAAGATGCTTTTTCCATGACTTTCAATATTATTGAAAGCAGCGCGATTGGTCGGTAGTTATTTGGCAAGGTCTTCTTGCCTTTTTTAGGTATCGGTTGAACTATGGCACATTTCCAGCAGGAAGGAAATATTCCCTTTATGTAGGGTAGGTTGAAAAATCTACAGAAAACTGGTGTTAGTTCCCTCGCCCAATTTTTGAGAACTATGGCAGGTATTCCGTCAGCGCCAGAAGGCTTTTTGGTCTAGCTTCATCGAAATACGTTTTATGATACGCTGTCTGAAGACACTATCGGGCATCCTTGACTGCACTATGGAAATAGTACGTAGTATTTTTCCTTGGAAATCGACAGTAGAATGTGAAGCAAAGAGTTCAGCCAACAAGTTCGCTTTCTCAACAGGTGTCGTTGCAATAGAATTATCTGGCCGTGTGAGTGGTGGTATGGTGGATTTGGTGAAATTTTGACCAACTGCCTTAGCGACTGACCAAAAGGACCTGGAATTGTTAGGACAAACGAGAAGTTTGTTTCTAATCCGTTGATTGTGTGCCTCCTTGGCTCGCCGATAATTTCTTTGCATCTGTTTCTGGCATGAACAAAGGTGTTATGATTTATGGTGTTAGGATTTTTACGCCATTGTCGGTATGTAAGATGTTTAGAAGCAACAGCTTCTTTGCATTTTCGGTCAAACCAAGGCTTGCCGTTGGAAGGGCATTTCCTCGAAAAAGGGATGTAAGCCTCCATACCAGCCAAAATAACATCGGAAACCTCCCCGGCGCAGTCAGATGGGTCGTCGGATCGAAAACAAATGTCTAACCAAGGGAAAGTTCGAAAATATTCCATGAGATCTTCCCTATTTCCCTTCCCTTCTATATATATATATATATATATATATATATATATATATATATATATATATATATATATATATATATATAGCTTTTTGTGAATCTGGTTCTTAATTGTTTGAAGCCGTGTAATTTTTATCTCTTTTACTTTAGAAAAAGGTGATTTTAAGGTCCCCTGGTACGAGATATGCAAAAGCTGTCCCGTTTGGGCTATTTTAGCTGGACAGTTTGGACACGATTACGTGTTATTTGTGATGAATACAGATTTGCCAAAATTTGTCAAAGATTATTTAAAAATGAACATAATGAATGACGGATTTGTAAGTGCGCTGCCGTTTATATGTTGCTGGATTTCATCTGTTATAAGTGGATTTGTATCAGATTTTATAATTGACAAAAAGTTAATGAGTGTACTGAATGTGAGAAAAGTTTTTACTATAATCTGTAAGTAAATTTCATATTTTAAAGTATACTTTATAACTATAGGCTAACCATATCCTCTCATTTTACGCTTACCCCTTCTTACTCTTAACTCAACGTTAGCCCACCCTTACTTTTTTTTACCCCTATAACTCTGCTCTGGCTACTCTTATTTGCCATTTTTTCCTTCTTACTCTTATTATCTTCCCTACCCGTCTCTTAGATATTTACATTAAAATGTTTTATGCAAGTTCCCCCATTTTGAACCATTTCACCAACGCCTATTTTAAAAACGTAACATTGAATTAAATTTTTGTTTCCCTTTTTATTTTTAGGAGGTTTATAATTATCAATTCTTAATTTTTTAAAAATACTGCACAGAGAAAAGTGTAAGTCCTAAATTATGCTCAACAATCTCATAAATACAGCTTTTCTTAAAGGTAAGTTCAGATTGATGTAGGACATGAGCTTAAGGCGTGTCTCTCAAGAAGCAGCATAGGAAGGAAGAATTAACATATACTCACAATACGAAATAACGAAAGCATTCTAAGACCTAATAAATGTCTGCACTCTTGAAGAATTTTAATATGTTGGTCAGATTCATTTTTAAAAATAAGTCAGTTCTGATTTATTAAGTTTAAAGATGCATTCTTTCAATGTTTTGGATATGTACGTTATAGTAGAGGTTCCAGACACTAAGACTAACATTTCTAACTAGTAAGCAACATAGCTGCTTTACCACCGGGCTATAGTTCGAGTCGGAAGGAATAGTCTTCGTAAAACCTAAAAGATGCCAAGGTATTTATATTAAGTTAATCTTTGATTTCGTTTTGCGGGGCCATTATCCCCAATTAAATAATTATGTTCCAACAGTGTCTTGGACCTAAAGAGAAAGACTCCAGAAATATAGATAAATAATTGTTGAAACAAACAATTTATGAGCGTCCCGTTAAATCACTCTTCAGTCAGTTAAACATCACACCGAACATCTAATAACTTGAATGTATATGTAGGATAGTATTTTTTTCTAGTTAGAGGGGTGTATGCTTAGTTCTAAGGGTCTAATACTAGGTTGACATCAGATGTGTTACCAAATTTTACATTGCTCTCTGTCGATACGAGCTCGGCTGATGAGTCATAATACAACGCAACACACGTTCCTAAGTTGGTTCGTCTCAATCTAAAGTTCTGAATATTCTATTTTTATTAGTTTTCAACTGTTTCATATTTTAGAATTATAAAAAAATAAAACGGTGTCTATGAGACTTTCAAATACAATTTATGACCTCTACATCCTCTGTATACTGTACTGTTATTGATATTACTGGTCTCTGTTAATTGTCCTGGTTAATTTATATAAATCTATACTAATATAATAAAGAAGGAAAATTTGTGAGTTTGTTTGTTTGTCGGAGGTAGTCTCTGAAACTATCAATTCGATTGAAAAAAAAAATTACTGATATGTAGCCTGGACTGTTGAGAAGGACATAGGTTATATTTTAGGGGAGGGTAGGATAAAAAATGTAATAAATAAATATTAAATATATAATTTCGGTTCTAATATAGGCAGCCAGTATACAATTGATTGTATATTTGATACTATGCCATCTATATGCTATCAGTCCAAGATTCGAAATAAGCGGTCTTTAATATCCATATCCTAAACAACACGAAATTTGTCACAAAGCATATTGACATATAAGAATTTTCTCACAAAACATACTATACAGCACTCCTATTATTATTATATTTAAATGTTTTATGACAAAATTCTTGCTTAAGTAAATAGAGATAGAAGATTTGCAACTAACAATAACTGAACTACCCCAAAATCCTACGTATTTTCTTGTGGGCCTCAAAGCTACAGTTTTTGTGCTATTTTTGGATCCATCGCGATATATGCGCGTATGCTCATGGGTGACCCATTGTGTGAAGAAGTAGTTTTTCGGTTGTGTAGGGTATTGTTAGTGTATAATGTAGTTAGGTTAGATGTCAAAAGGACATTATGAGACAGTGTCGCCAACTCTATGTGAAGTAGTATTTTTTCGGCTGAAGATGATCATCGTCGTCGAGGTGTGTGTGTGTGGTGTTGGCTGTAGGTTAAACTGGCGTTAATATAGGTTGACCAAAAGGTTCTTATTATGGTGATGAGGGGTGTTCTAGACTCAGTTAAAAAGTGTTAATTATCACGATAAGATTTATTGTTAGAATTGTCTTGGTTATTTTAGTGTGTAATGGGGGTAGGCTAGATGTGAAAAAGGCGTTAATGAAGCTTATGTTTTTTTTATATAAAAAAGTTTGTCTAAAAGACATTAAAAGGAGGTTAATACTCGTTTTTTGAAAATAAAGGTTGTTAAAAAAGGATTAGAGAAGGGTTGAGTGTGCGTGTGTAGATGTGAAAAAGGCATTAATGAAGTTAGTGTTTATGATAAAAAGTTGATGGAAAAGGCCTAATATAAGGTATTTTTTTGTTAAAAAGGTTGTGAAAAAGGCCTAATGTGGGTTATTTTTCGTTAAACAGTAGTTCAGAAAGTCCTTATATGAGGATAGAAGGGGCAACGGTCATCTGACCAAAAAGCCCTTATATGTATTTTTTGTTAAAAAGATGTTGAAAAAAGAATTATATGGGGTTAGAAGAGAGCTAGCTTAGGGTAGGAGAAGGTAAGTCCTTATTATTTTGAAGAAGATGATGATGGTGACATATACATTGTAATGTGCGAATTTCGCCCCGGCGCCAAATTGTTCTGTATTAATTTCGCCCCGCATTGACAGCGTCAATTTGTACCGTACGAAAATGGAATGCCTCTCGTTTGGGCACAAATTTGTAACATGTGAATTTCGCCCCGCATAGATAGCGTCATTTTGTGGGGTGTCAATTTTCACTTCGCCCGCACCTTGAGGCGCACCTTTTACAGCCCCGTTTTAATTTCTGAAAATGAATTGAGTGAATACTGATTTTAAAAGAACTAAAGAAATTAAACCTACACTAGCTCAGTTTTTCTTGGTAAAGTAATATGGGTAAGAGATAATTTTTGTACGTCTTTTTGGAAATAATCTCTATTGTTGTTTAAAAAAATTTGGTTGTACAAATTTTGGGCACCATTCATTTTAAAATAAAAAGGATCTAACTTTAGCTAAAAAAATGAAAAAATACTGAAGGATTATGCAGGGGCATGCAGGAAAATTTTTTTATCTGGTACAACCCTTTTGTCCTGAAAAGTAAGATAGGTGTACAGTGAGACACTAGCTTTAATCAACAAAAAAGGTTTATTAATGATTTAAATTAAAAGTTCTAACTTTTGCAGTTCAGTAATTACAAAAACTTTAGCCTAAAAGGTAGTTATTACTAAATAGAGTTCTTAAATCAGACATTTTACTATTAAAATTTTGCTACACCCGATATTGAGAATTCGTGACGTTCACTTCACGATTTATCAGTTCAATTCGATGTTAAATCACTTATCTGCGGGAAATAAGTCTACTGATGTATATCCTGGTGACTTACGGTTTTCCTACGGGCTTCTAGGCCTTAAATTGAACACTTAAAACCGCTTTAACACATTCCATCACTAATTTATCGGTACTGCTTCATGACGAGAAGAGCCTACAACGGCTACTTCATCTTAAAAACAAAGCCCACTACGGCTTCACGTTGAAAAAACCTCGTACTCGACTTGGCTCTCGATAAAATTGACGAAGCCTCTACTGCGGCTGGATGGACAAAGCCTGGCTGCGACTTGATCAGAAAAAAAGCCAACTACGGCTACTGGTTGCAGAACAGCCTTCTGCCGCTACATGTTGGAAAAAAGCCTCGACGGCGGCTTGATGGGAAAAAGCCTCGGCAGCGGCTTGATGGGAAAAAGCCTCGATCTGCGTTCTGCAGACCCTTAAATAATCCGTAGGAACTACGTCTCTAAAATAGCCTGCTTCCGGGAAACAAAATTTGACCAATCGCGACGTACCACGAATTGAATAAATTCGGTCGGAAACCTGCACTGCACACTGTACCATGAGCGGCTAGAAATTCCAGCGAAATACACTGCTCGATACAAAAATAAAGAAGAGTAAATTATAAGACCAAAAAACATTACATGCTCTTAAAATCTAGGAAAAAATGAATGTTACAACATATATATATATATATATATATATATATATATATATATATATATATATATATATATATATATATATACATATATGTATATATATATATATATATATATATATATATATATATATATATATATATATATATATATATATATATATATATATATATATAGATATATATATATACATATATGTATATATATATATATATATATATATATATATATATATATATATATATATATATATATATATACATATATGTATATATATATATATATATATATATATATATATATATATATATATACATATATATACATGATAAAGAACTTATAGATATTTTTTGCAATAAAATAATTGTCTTAAAGTTATTGTGTCAATGTTCTCTCAGCTGATTTTGATAAATAAAAAAAACCAAATGATATTAGCAGCTACGAGAAAAACTTGAAGTTAGGAAAATAAATTGGTTCAAAATGACGGTCATTTTACAATATATTAGGAGCCCTGGCAATTTTTTTTACAAATTTTTAGCAATAATGCTCCCGGCATTAGGCAATGTAATCTCAGTATATGTTGGTTGTAGCAGAATTCCTGTCATATTTTTTTTCACTTTTGGCATGTTTTGGATGGGGCCAGTTTTTTGTTCACTCAAGGTCAATGTTAATGATATATCTCAACATTATGGTGGCGTCATAATGGGCATAGTTAACGGTTTAGCTGCCTTAGCTGGCGTTTTAGGACCATGGATGACAGGATTTTTCACAAAACAGGTCAGTTCCAATTTCTCATCTTCTATAGATAGGACCGCAGGAAGCTCTGCATTATACAGAAAAGTATTTGAAAGTCCAAAGTTAAAAATTTCGATAGTATCAGCTGTGTGGTAGTACCACCTACATTTCTCGGTGTAATTATTATCATTACAGTGCAGGTCGAGGCGCAGCCCGGCTGATCCTCAGACCAACGGGCAAACATTAGAACTATGTTTTTATTAACGTAAAGATCCGGCTAGTTTTTCCCAAATAAAACACTTCTCTTCACAAGGGAAAAAAGAACACTGGGAAGGTCAACAACATTCCTTCATAACACAATAATGATAACGTTTCAGGGAACTGTAGCCCAATGGCGAATAGTATTTTGGATTATGATGGGCGTAGCTGTAGGAACATCGACAGTATATATGTTGTTTGCTTCTTCTGAAAGGCAAAATTGGGATTATATACAGGGAGAAGATCACGAAGAGGAAAATAAACCAACGACATAATAAATTATAGTAAACATACTTTTTTAAATAAATAACTGAAAATATTTCCATTTAGTTTTCTTTTTAATTCCAGACTCGAAGGCTTCCGACAATCAATCATTATAATTTTTGTTATTAGACTTATACTTCTCCTATAGCCTTATAAAAAAATTCAACCAATGTCTTTATATGAAGGCTCTCTCCCCTTTGCAATACACCGCTGACTGAGTTTTCCACCGAATACAACTTGCAGTGATCCAAGGCAAATATGAAACGCCACTTCCGCGCTCGTGCCCATGAAAAAAAAAAGTTTGGTTACAATTTTTGAACTTTAAAAAAAACATCAATTTACACCAGACATTTTTAGATTCGCATAAAAATTTAGAAAGCCTGAATCAATTTGCAACTTAGAAGACCTCATGAATTTTTTCAAGTTAGAATTTTCGAAAGAAGCTTGAATATATAATATTAAATTGGTAAAACGATTTGGGTATAAATGCCCTTGCGATTTCGACTTTCTTATACTAAAGCATAACCTAATCCAAGCGTTTACAACAATGTAAATGATAATTACTTTATGTTGAGATCAGGGACGGATCCAGGTTCTGTTGAGGGGAGGGGCGACAGGCTGTTCTTGAACTTGATGACCTCGTTTTTTCACTAACGATTACACAGAAAATAGTATTTCCGTTGACCGGTACTAGGCAGTGCGTCCGTCGCCTTAACTTTCGGTGACTAGCTTATACTCGCAGCGATCAGAACCGTCTTACAGTATATATATTACGAGATATTAATTATGAGGCGCGCATGACGTAAATAAACCGCTGCTGAGTAGTGCTAAAAAAATTTTATTCGTTACCCAATTTTGATAAATAAATTGTTTTCTTTAAATTTTTTTATAATATTTATTAATAAATATAATATTATATCTACATAACTAACACATTTTATTATATAATTATATTAAATAATAATTTTCATTAATAATTATTTGTTACTTAAACTTATTATATTCACAAAACACATTCCAAAGGAGATTTCAACAAAGTTTTTTCCGATCTTAACTGAATACTGATGACCTTGAAATTTTTGTTTTTTTTTATATACCAGATGATTTATTAATGGTAATACACTCGTGATAATTTTCGTTCAATCTACACTCTGTGAAGAATATTGCGGAGCTTTTTCAAAATTTTTTGATCAGTACTTTTCGAGATAAGGAAGGACAGCGATTTTTCGAAATTTTTTAAAAATAATACAAAGAAAAGTGTACGCAAGTATTATATTATATATATCTTTGAACTCGTGTTTTTACAAGCTTTCATTTGACACCCCATTCGATGATCTGGTAAATATTTTTTTTTTCACTTCCGATTTCACCGCCCAAAACCAACCCCTTAAGTAAAAATTTAACTTTCAAAACTACATGGATCTGATAAGGTCATCAATTCCTATATTAGTGCCAAATTTCAACGTTCTATGTCAAATAATTTCGGAGAAAATCGGATGTGACTGACAGACGGACACCGAAGTGATGTTATAAGTGTTCCGTACGGAACACTAAAAAGTGACATAATTTTCAGATTCCCCTACTCTAAAACTTCGAAAAGGGAGTAAACCATGATACATTAGAACCAACTTCTAAAACCTCACCTCCACTCCTTTAACACCTTATGGACTGACTATAAATAATTATATTATACTTAAAATATGTTCAGTATATCAATCAAAAATCACGAAAATTTATTACAATACTATTAACAATGTATGAAATATTGTACACGCATCCGTTTTACCCCTGTTTCTTGAAACGAAATCGCTCCAAAATTATAAGATCCTTTTCTACTTTAAATATCACATTTGTAGCACTATGGAAATCAATATCTCATTTCGCGCGAGAGTTATCGTGCCAACTGGTCGACCCATGAAAATTGGAAAGTATATTTTTCATGATCTAGGGATCCTAAAACATGAAAAAATGCAAAAGTCTCGAAAGATGATTTTTTCACAGATACACTACTTCTCTTAGTGAGGAAAGTAAAAATTGGCATAATTACTCTCCTATTTCATTATTAGGAAAGGATTAGTTGAGTAAAACGATAATTTTGAACACTAAAAAAGACTTCCCTTAAGTTTTTTTTTTATTCTAGATGGATGAAAATACAGTGGCGCAATTCTATCACAAAACAACTGAAAAATTGTAATCTTCTAATTTGATATACCATTTCTATTCATATTTACGTCAACGCTTGGAACTATTCCAGTCATAATTTTAAAAAAAACCGTAGTAATCCAAATATATCTTCGAAATTTGAAAATATCGACTTCATAAAAATTTTCGAAAAAAATATAAATATTCTAATAAGAAAATGTTGAAACAACCAATCTTTTATCATTTTTTTTTTTGGACTGTGCATTTCCATTCTCATTAACATAATCACAGATGCCAACTTAATGAGAAATATCAAAAAAGTGTCCCAAGTCACTAACGTGGACATACTACTGTTACCATGTTACCTTGACAAATACGTGATTTGTTAAATAAAACTATAACCGGTCAAGTGCAAGTTGAACATTAGTATTCCGTACGTTAATTGCTTTTAAAATAAAAAATTTTGTTACGGTGGTATAAAATGATCAGTGACTTCACAAAATACACCCCAAATGAGTTTTCAACAAAGTTTGTTTCCAATCTTTACTGAAAACTGATGACTTTGAAATTTTTGTTTTTTTTTATATACCAGATAAATTATTAAAGGTAATGCACTCGTGATAATTTTCGTTCAATCTATACCCCGTGGAGAATATTCCAGAATTTTTTCAAAATTCAGTACTTTTCGAGATAAGGTAGGGGGACAGCGATTTTTCGCGATTTTTTAAAAATAATACAAAGAAAAGCGTGCGCAAGTATTACATTATATATATATATATATATATATATATATATATATATATATATATATATATATTTTACTCGTATTTTCACATTTGACACGATGACGATGACCTAGTAAAAATTTTTTTTTCACTTCCGATTTCACCTCTCAAAACTAACCTCTTAAGTAAAAACTTAACTTTCAAAACTACACGGCTCTGAAGAGGCCCTCAATTCCTATATTAGTACCAAATGTCAACTTTCTATGTCAAATAGTTTCGGAGAAAATCGGATGTGACAGACAGACAGACAGAGGTATAAAATGATTAGTGACTTCACAAAACACACCCTCTCTTTTAAGTGTTCCATATGGAACACTAAAAACGGCCAAGCGCAAACAGAACTTATGCAATTAGTGTTCCGTACGTTGATTGCTTTTAAAATAAAAAATGTTGTTACGGAGGTATAAAATGATCAGTGACTTCACAAAACACACCCCAAATGAGTTTTCAATAAAGTGTGTTTCCGATCTTTATTGAAAACTAATGAGCTTGAAATTTTTATTTTTTATATGCCAGATGAATTATTAGAGATAATACACCCGTGATAAGTTTCGTTCAAGCTACATCCCATAGAGAATATTCCAGAATTTTATCAAAAATTTTTGATCAGTACTTTTCGAGAAAAAGGGGGGGACAGCGATTTTTCGCGATTTTTTAAAAATAATACAAAAAGTATGCGCAAGTATTACATGACATATATTTTTGACCTCGTGTTTTTACAAGCTTTCATTTGATATCCCACTCGATAATCTAGTAGAATTTTTTTGTTTTACTTCCAATTTCACCCCCCAAAACTAACCTCTTAAGTCAAAATTTAACTTTCTATGTCAAATAGTTTCTGAGAAAATCGGGTGTGACAGACGGACAGGCGGACGGACAGACACTGAAGTGATCTTATAAATGTTCCGTACAAAACATTAAAAAATTTAATTAAAACTATGGTACGAAAATATTTTCTACTACAGATCAAATGTGTATTTTACTTTTAGATATTTTAGCAAATAAGGAATAATGTAATTATTTTAATTGGTTATTTATGCTTACCGTAAAAGATTTCACAGAACAGGTTTTCTAAGGAATTTTGATTCGCTAAAATTGAATTTACAACTCTCATTTGGTTTGTAACGTCAGGATTTTTTGAAAATAGAAAAATACTAAAATATACGTTACAAAAAAATAATAAAAATATACACTTGATAGACCAGTGCCGATAAGCACATTTATGGTGTAAGTCAGACGGTCAACTAATTTGCTGGCGTCAACTAGCACGGAAGCCACAATAGTTGTCGTTTCTATTCAATCTCTAATATTCACAGAATAGAGTCTTCTAGAAACTTTCGAGTCTTCCATCGTATAACCATAGTTTATAAAATAACATCGTTCGGTGCCACTAATGAGAGTCAAAAATTCCACATCACTTGTCAGTACAAACTTCACTTCTAACAAAAGATCCGGTAATCGTCTTACGTTAAACAAATAAATAAAAATATACAACATGAGGTGAAAAGTCGAAAATCGATTTTATCCTTCAACATAGTTTCCTTCAAGAGCGACAGATTTATTACAATTATCTTCCAACATTTGTATACCTTTTATATAGTACGATTTGTCAAGTCCTCAAAAATAAGCTTCAATTTCCCATTCGACTTCTTCATTTGAGCCAATGAAGCTACCTTTTTAAATTTGAAAAGATGTTATAATCGCAGGGAGGGGCAAATCTGGTCACTACGGAGGATGACGCAGCAATTCATAGCCCAACTGATTCAATTTCACCATCGATTTTATGAAGTTGTGAAGTGTATTATTTTGGTGAAACAACACTTTTTCTTCGCTAAATGCGGCCTTTTTTTTCTTGATTTCACCATTCAAACGGTCCACTAAACCAACTTAATAATCTCTGGTGATTATTCGTATTTTCTCAAGATAGTCAATCAGTATAATTCCATGCGCATCTCAAAAAATATTTTCCAAAACCTTTCCACCTGTGTTTCTAGACGCTTCGGTAGGCTTTCGTGCGTTCCGGATACTCTGCGGACTGCCAGTTGGAGTATAAGGGTGGATCCATATTTTGCCCATTGTTTCAACTTTAGTTGCACTTAAAACTTTCAATGTAAAAACGTTCACCTTTAATATAGCAATAAAACAAGTTCCATAAAAATTCTCTTAAATTAGTTATTTTACACCAGTTTCGGCAACTAATTTATGCAACTTATCGCGTCCAATTACATTAATGTCTTAAGACCTTTACGGCTCTCACCTGTGGCTTTGTGACCAGCAATGTATAATTAATGACGCACTGACAATAAATTGTCACTTCAAATAAGGCTATGAGAAATATAACATTTTTCCAAAATTTAAGCTAATACTTTTATATGAAAAATTCAAGTGGCTTTAAAAATATTATTTTAGGTCTCCGGGTTCACATATAAATTTAAGCTTATTGGGAAAGATGGGAACATGGCAATAAAACCCTTGCACTGTATTTACGGAAGTTAGTAGCAGCAGTAAAATTAACATTACTTTGGGCATTTAGTAAGGCATCTGGCATCGGAATCTTTGTGAAACGACAACGACGGTTAACTCGTCGAAATGCCCTACAACTTATGCAATTTTTTAAAGGAAACCCAAAAACGGAAAAAATTCCAAGTTCCAATTGACGTCCAATAAATAAGTAGACTTATTCAAAGTGCCTACTGGAATACTTCAGGATGCGGCTTTTGCATGAATTATAATTAGTCCCCTAATCTACGTACAGGAATGGCATAACTTCGACAGTTCAAACGCACTAAAGCTTTGCGACCGGAGAGCAGCGTGCCTATTATATCTCACACTTTAATTTTAAACAATTATGAACAAGAGAAATCTGCTGTTTAGTAGAATGTCCGCACAAGATCAGCAGAACTGTGGGAAAGTCACAAGACTTAGGCGGTATTGCCATTTCGCAAAGTATCCTCCCGTCTAAACATTCGTTTATTTAATATTTTTAGAAATTGAATATTACTAACGGTAAAATTGCTCACTGCACTGGAAAGAGTGGCCGTAAAATTAGCCCGTTTTTGCAACCTGCATAACTTTGAAACAAAAAAAGCAAACTTAACTTAAAAGGTCTTAAAAGCTAATTAAAAATCTGGAAGGCCATATTTTTCCATTTTTATTTAGGTGTAACTACCCCTTATTTTGGGGTGGTTATGGTTTGATGATAAGTTTTGGAAACTTAAAGGTCACACTGTATCATCGCAGTATTTTTTTTTTTTTTCTGAATTTTAGGGTTAGGGATCAATTTTTTTCGATTTAATTAAACGCGTTTTAACCCTCCAGTAGAGGGCTGTTATTGTTTAGCAATAAGCTTTGGAGACTTATAGGGCGCGCGGTAACTTCTGGGTATTTTTCTTAGTTTTCTGAATTTTTTTCCATAGTGAGAAGACATTTTTTACATTATAATGGTACTGAAACGCATTTCAACCCCCTTTTAGGAGGTGAGTACCGTTCAGCTATAACTTTTAAAGACATGGAATTACATTCCATAGTATCTTGTCAATATTATTTTCATTATCTCTCTGGATTTTTTCAGCTTGAAGACTTATGCTCGATATATATATATACCAGGATACCCTTCTTATTGCAACCCCCTTTTAGAGGATGGTTTTTAATTTATTATACGGTATTGGGTTGAAAACCACATAAAAAATAGACATGGGTAAGTCCAAACGGAGTGAAAAAAAAACGAAATAGACTACATACTATCATCAAAAAGAAAATATTGTAAAGGATGTAACAGTTATAAATAGGATAAACACGGAAAGTGACCACAGAATAGTCCGAGAAAAATTAGAAATAAATGAACGCATAGAAAGAAAAAAAAATCGTAACAAGAAAGAAATCAAAAATTGATACACACATCTTAAAAGTAAAGAGAGCGGAATAAGAAAAGAATTAACTAAAACCGATGGCCTTGATAACAAAAACATAAACGAAATTAATAAAATACTGACGAATATCTTGGTGAAAACAGGAGAGCAAATAGCTAGAAAGAAGAGTAACAAAACAAAAATATGGAGCATAAGAACGGCTTGAAGAAAGAGGTAAACTGGTTGCCCAGGGAAAGAGAAATGCTATTCAGTTTGCAGAAACTAACAAAACTCTATAAAAGTCCATTAAAGAAGATAAAACGCAATAGTTAGAGACAAAGACAGAAAAAATTGTAGAACAGAACAAAAACATGAAAGCACTCCGACAAAACCTAGGAAAAACTACAATACACAAATGGAGAAGATGTGAAAGATCAAAAAATAACACACTTTATTCAAACATACTATCAGAACTTGAACAAAAAAACTACCCACCAGATGATCTCAAAGAACGTCGAAATAGAAAGATCATCAATGCTAACTTAGAAGAAATGCCAGAGATAACAGATGAAGAAATATTAACGACACTAAAAACTATGAAAAACAATAAAACACCAGGACCTGACGAAGTATTAACAGAATTAATGAAAGAAGGAAGAGATAGAAGAAGATACTAGAAAATTGGAACACAGCTTCAACAATTTTACTTTTAAAAAAGGTGATAAGACTAAGTTAGACAATTACCGTCCATTATCATTACTTTCACAAATATACAAATTGTTTACCAAAATAATAATTAACAGATTAGAAAACAAGTCGGAATTAAACCAATCGGTAGAACAGGCTGGCTTCAGGAAGAGTTTTAGCACTTGCGATCATCTCTTTACTATCAGAACTTTAATAAAGAAAACAACAGAATATAACTTAAAGTTGTACCTGGTATTTATAGATTATCAAAAAGCTTATGATAGTATTGAGTGCTGGGCCGTCGAAAGAGCCTTGTATAACAGCAGAATAAACTATAGGTATACTCAGCTCATAAGAACAATTTACAACAAGGCTCAAATGATAATGGAAACGGATAGTAAAACAAATCCGATACCTATCAACGCGGAGTAAGACAGGGAGATTCCATGAGCCCAAAACTATTTATAGCAGCATTAGAAAAAGTTCTCAAGGAATTCGAATGGGAAAAAATTAAATCATCTGCGTTATGCAGATGATTTAGTGCTAATATCGAATAATTTTGATGACATACAGGAAATGATTACTGAACTAAAAAACAAATCAGAGAGGGTAGGATTACTGCTGAATAAAGATAAGGCAAAAGCTATGACAAACGAAGACAATACGCGAGGCTCGAGAATAGAGGGCAGAACACTTGAATCCGTAAAGGAATACATCTACCTAGGACAAGTAATAAAGTGTGAAAAAGCAAATCAAACAGCAGAAGTACAGAAAAGAATCAGATTGGCATGGGCAGCATTTGGCAAAGAAAAATACTAATCAACAAAAGAATTTGGTTTGAAATGGAGATGGGCAGGTTATACGATGAGACAACAATATGAGAGATGGAATAAAAGAATTTAAGAATGGTTGGGACAAAGATCCAGAGGAAGGCCCCAAACAAGATGGAAAGATGACCTGAAAAGAACGGCTGGTTGAGAATGGATCAGAAAGACAAGAATTAAGAATGATGGAAAAAGGAAGGGGAGGCCTAGCTCCGACACTGTATGGAAGAAGGCTTATTAAATAGGTAGATTAGCTTGAAAATGTGTAATATTTCTTCTTGTCCAATTTTCATGAATTACACATCGTAAGTATTTGTTTTATTTTCTGTTAAAAACTTTTATTTTTACATTTTTAAGATCCAATAAAGGGTGTAGTTACCCCTAAATAAAAAAAGTTGAAAAATATGTCCTTCTAGATTTTTAATTAGCTTTAACACCATATAGGTTAAGTTTCCTTTTTTTTGTTACGAAGGCTGGAAAAACGGGCTAAAATTCACCCTTTTTTGCAATTACTCTTTACTACTGTTATTCTAACGGGCGGCGTAAATCCATTGTGTTCATCGACGTCTGTTCATTTTTAGTGTTCCGTACGGAACACTTATAAGATCACTTCGGTGTCTGTCCGTCTGTCTGTCCGTCTGTCTGTCCGTCTGTCTGTCCGTCTGTCTGTCCGTCTGTCTGTCCGTCTGTCTGTCCGTCTGTCTGTCCGTCTGTCTGTCCGTCTGTCACACCCGATTTTCTCCGAAACTATTTGTCATAGAAAGTTGAAATTTGGAAATAATATAATAAATTGATGGCCTCATCAGGGCCATGTTGTTTTGAAAGTTAAATTTTGACTTAAGGGGTTAGTTTTGGGGGGTAAAATCGGAAGTGAAACAAAAATTTTTTACTAGATAATCGAGTGTGGTGTCAAATGAAAGCTTGTGAAAACACGAGTAAAAATATATATATATATATATATATATATATATATATATATATATATATATATATATATAATGTAATACTTGCACGCACTTTTCTTTGTATTATTTTTAAAAAATCGCGAAAAATCGCTGTCCACCCGCCTTATCTGGAAACGTACTTATCAAAAAATTTTGAAAAAATTCTGGAATATTCTCCACGGGGTGTAGATTGAACGAAAATTATCACGAGTGCTTTACCTATAATAATTTATCTGGTATATAAAAAAAACAGAAATTTTCAGTAAAGATTGGCAATAAACTTTGTTGAAAACTCATTTGGGGTGTGTTTTGTGAAGTCACTGATCATTTTATACTTCCGTTACAACATTTTTTATTTTAAATGCAATCAACGTACGGAACACTAATTGCGCAAGTTCAACTTGCACTTGACCGGTTACTTTACATATGTTTTTATGTAGATTGCGAAGTCAGTATTATTCTGGTGCCTTAATTTTTTATATTTTTAGATATTGTCATACCTCAACGATGGATTATTGCAATAGTACTTCATATAGGGCTACTAAATGCGTACAATTTAAGAGTTGTCATAAATCTAGCTATTAACGATATGGTTAAGCCAACCAAAGATAACTCTACAAAGCACGACGACTGTCCAAACTTAATACCTGATCCCGACCCACCGCAAAAAGTAAGTACCTTTAGCCCTCACTTTGTGTGTTACTTATTTTATCATAAACTCATCTTTTTTCGTCGGGTCTTATTCTCTTTTTATTTTTAATTTTAATTCTATGCATGTCAGTTACTGGCGATCCAAAGCCAATATTGTATTGTAGTTTAAAATTTTTTCTAAAAAACGGTCTCTTGACTTTCATTTCAGGCTCTTGAAAGTTATTGTATATGAGCCAAAGTTTCTGCTGATTTAAGTCGCCTGATACATACTGCCCTTGAACCGACTTGCCACAAGAATAGCGTCTTTCAACACAAGATATATTTTCAATGAAGCTTTGGACTGCTGCTTTTTTTCTTACATTGCTTACTTGCCCCTCCCCTTGTCGTACCAGGCAATGTTCCAATTCTTACAAATTTCTTCGCTAGAATGGTGAAATTTACATTACATAGGTAATGTAAGTAGAAAAACAAGCTTGGTAGGCACCTACGCTTGTTGAGTAGACCACGGTGTTTAAAAGTTGAAGAGCAATAAAAATATTGTAAAAATAATATGAAGGTTTTCGGGTTTAGTAGTATTAAAGTTGTAATAAACAAAATCATTCAAAATTGTTTTTAACTGAATTATTGATAACAACTGAAAGTAGTATTACCTCCTGGTTCAGCTGGCTTCACAAAACTTTCCATTAATAAACGTGTTATTTTATTATTTATATACGGGGTCTCCCAGTATCCCGTGTACATAGAGTTACTGTGGATTTCTGGGATGAAAATATGACCATTTAACCCAACTTCCCTTAGTTCAAAAATTCGTAATTTTTGAGATACAGGGTGTCAAAGTTATACTTTTAATTTAGTTTTTCTTAAGTAGCTTTCTTAATGATTGTACTATTTGTATAATATCTACTAAGGGATCTTCTAAGATGAGAAATCGAAATCAGCTTACAGTTTTGTTATAAATTGTAGGGGGCGCCACTTATTTCACTATGTATACTTTTAAATTGTCGTAACTTTTTTATACCACTCTGTATGATATTTTTATTTAAATATTCGTACTTTCCGTTTTCTCCTGTCTAAAGCTCTCTTGATAAATGTTGCTCCAAGCAACAATTTCTGAGATAGTGGGATGTTTTATTTATTGATTACAAATTTATCAATTTGCAGGTAATCTTTTATGCCCTTAGCTAGTTGGTTTTTATATTCTTACTGTTGTTGGCCCGTTGGTCCTTAAATTTATTATTGTTGTTACCCTGTTTGCCTTTAAGCATGGTTCAAATTTCAAAGACTATTCTTTTGGACCTGTCCTAAGCCTAGATGAAGCGTGGGTGGAATTAAGAAATAGAAACAAATATCCCATTATCTCAGAAACTGTTGCGCAGTAAGCTTTATACTTGATAATGTCAGAACCCGGCGGAATTTAATTAAATTAATTAAAAAATCATACAGAGTGGTATAAAGAAGTTATGATAATTTAAAAGTATACACAGTACAATAAGTGGCGCCCCCTACAAGTTACAACAAAACTGTGAGCTGACTTCGATTTATCATCTCAAAAAACCTCTTAGCACCAAATCTTGTACAAACAGTACAATTATTAAGAAAGCTGCTTAAGAAAAACTAAAATAAAAGTATAACTTTGACACCCTGTATCTCAAAAATTACGAATTTTTGGAGTAAGGTAAGTTGGGTTAAATGATCATATTTTCATCCCAGAAATTCACAGCAACTCTATATACACGGAATACTGAAACATCCTGTTTTTAAATAAATCACTTAAAAAAAATAATTATGGGAAATTAGACCTTCAAAAAAACTGAACATACAAGCATAATCTTCTTAACGGCAATATGGCCTTCACCGGTCATGTTATCATTTCTAGCAATATTATTGGCTGTAAGGATATAGTTAGTTTTGCACCGTCAGTACATTTCAACAGGGATAAAATGAGTTTTGGGACGTCAACAATATGTTGTTTTATTCGAGATCATGGATATTATCAGAATCGATCGCCATCTAAATTTATGTAAAAAATGGGTATTGTGAGTTTTGCAATACCACGCCTAACTTGTAAATAAAAACCTCATCATAATTCAATTAGGTAGACGAGATCAAAGATAGCGGACTAAGACCACTCCTTCCATATAGAGTCACCAATTCTAGTCCGATTAAGGTTTTAGAAGTATTTTTTTCCAAACGGGAATGTATGTGTATACCGGATGAAGTTGGTAGTTAGTTGTTAGAATTGAGCCTTATATCAAAGATACTGGTTTTCTATATATATATATATATATATATATATATATATATATATATATATATATATATATATATATATATATATATATATAGGTATATATATATATATATATATATATATATATATATATATATTCGATTTTCTTGATAATAATAGAGAAAGTTAAAGCCCTCTTTTGTTAATGTGGCATAAAATTATTGTACGACTTACACTTCTCTGTATCTTTTCAGAATATCTGAGTTCTTACAAGGTTACGTAATAAAGAATTAAATTTATAACCATTTATAGATAAGTTTTAAAATGAAACATACTTTTGAATCTTGGATTTTAAAGTAGTGACTACTATTATATTTCATATATTCTCATTGGAATCTCGAAAGGATGATAATTAAAACATGAGCAGTTAGCAAACCAGGAATTGGTTGTCAAACTTAATGATTTGTTGTTTCAACGGAACTTAAAATTTATTTTTAGGATGGCCAATACGAATGGAATTCCAATGATCAAGCTCTGATTAAGTACGCGTTTTTTGTTGGATACCTTTTGGGTCATATACCTGGAGGTTGGTTAGCTGACAAAATAGGAGCTCGCCATGTCTTTGGATTTAGTTTATTAAGTTCAGCCATTATGAATTTAATAATTCCTTATGCAGTTGTAGCGGGAGGAGAAATATGGGGTTTTTATTATTGTGTCATTATTCGTTTTATCATGGGACTACTACAGGTACGAGATAAAATAGAGCGTAACCTCCGAAGAATTTAGCTAGGATTTTTTTTCCCAATAAGGGTCATGTTCTTAACTTAAATTGCTTGTACAATCTGGTATCATCTAGAAAAGCTTAATAACCTTCGGAATACCTCATCAATGTATTATAAAGTTTTTGGAAATTATAGAAAGAGTTTATTTGTTAGATTCCTTAAAAACGCTAAAGTTAGTGCATGATGAATAATTTTAATAGCATTGATAAAACTAATGCGTGTTAAAGTTTTTTTCAATAAAAAATCGTATAAAATAAACTGCAACACTTTTTAATTATAAAAAAATCAACTTGCTCCTTACACAAACTTTAATAAGAATAGATCAAAGTTTTTCCAGCATGATGTATATTTTCGATGATCATTGCTCTCTGACTTTCAAGCCTAAATACTAAACTATTAGACTAATATAAATATAAAATTGAAAAGAAATACTATAACGTATTTATAAAAATTCAAAAATCACATTTTCACATTCCTTCGTGTCACTTTAGCAGCAATGACAGAGAACTGCAAGAAAGGGTTCAAATCCAAAAAAATTATAGTTATATTTTATTGCTGGAATCTCTTCTTTTTGATGCGTACATTGAAAAAAAAAAGTACTCCTTCCCCCCTCTGCTTCTCCTCTTATTTTGCATCTTTCCTATTGACAATTTACAGCTTTCCTATTGACTAAGAGAAAAATGTTTTAAATAAAAAATATCTTCCGATCCAGGTAGGCCTTTTAGAAAAAAACAATATACCAATTTTCACCGCTAGAGGGCGTTTTAAGTACTTATATGAAGAGTTGAAGGGAAATATGCATTATAAACTTGTATTTTTACACTTTTATTTGTATGTATATATATAAACATATATATATATATATATATATATATATATATATATATATATATATATATATATATATATATATATATATGTATATATATATATATATATATATATATATATATATATATATATATATATAACAAAGTGTAGAGATTTCTGGAAAACGGTCTTGAATAAAATACTTATTTGTTGTTAAAGAAAAACTCTATATTTCGCTGATATTTTTTCAGCTTAATCTGAAGTTAAAAACTAAAAAATAACAAAGCAGTTTTTTGGTAAGTTTATCACGTTACACTTTTATTTGTATATATATATATATATATATATATATATATATATATATATATATATATATATATATATAACAAAGTGTAGAGATTTCCCGAAAGCGGTCTTGAATAAAATACTTATTTGTTGTTAAAGAAAAACTCTATATTTTGCTGATATTTTTTCAGCTTAATCTGAAGTTAAAAACTAAAAAATAACAAAGCAGTTTTTTTAATTTTTAATTTAACCGGGGAAACGCTTTAACAGGGTGGCTCATTGTATATACGACTATGAAACGAAAAACATCATTACGGATAAACTGAATGTCTAAGTGCTCTCATACGAGGCTGGTTTGAAAAGTCCGTGCAAAGTCCGAGAGATGGCACCACCGGCGCATATCGCGGTCATGTTTAGTTAGTAGCATCTCTTGAATGAACGCACACCAAGTTTCAACCATATTAGTCTATTTCTTTGTGTTTGGCATTCGTGTGAATCAAGGAAGTCGAGTGATTTTCAAGAAATGGACGAAAAAGAATTTCGTGTGGTGATTAAACATTACTTTATGAAAGGCAAAACGCCTCAAGAGACTGAAGTGAAGCTTGATAAACATTATGGTGACTCTGCACCTTCGATTAGAACAGTTTATAAGTGGTTTCAAAATTTTCGGACTGGCCATATGGGCACAAGTGACGTTGAACGTTCTGGACGGCCTGTGGAGGTTACGACTCCAGAAATCATTGATCAAATCCATGATATGGTGATGGATGACAGAAGAGTTAAGGTGCGTGAGATTGCTAGTGCTGTGGGCATCTCGACGGAACGGGTACATAATATTTTGCATAACCATTTGGACATGAGAAAGCTATCCGCAAGACGGGTGCCGCGATTGCTCACGCTTGACCAAAAACGGAATCGTGTGAAGTGTTGCAAGGATGGTTTGCAGCTGTTCCAGAAGAATCCGGAGGACTTTAAGCGTCATTTCGTCACTGTGGATGAAACATGGATACATTACTATACTCCTGAGACCAAACAACAATCTAAACAATGGGTTACCAAGGGGGAATCTGCACCAAAAAAGGCGAAGACCGTTCCTTCGGCCGGAAAGGTTATGGCGACTATCTTTTGGGATTCGCAAGGGATAATCCTCATCGACTATCTGGAAAAGGGTAAAACTATTACAGGTGAATATTATTCATCGTTATTGGACCGTTTGAAAACCGAGCTGCAAGAAAAACTCCCGCGATTAGCCCACAAGAATGTCCTTTTCCATCACGACAGCGCACCAGCACACACCTCAGCAGTTGTGGTCGCAAAATTAGTGGAAATAGGATTCCAACTCGTTTCACATCCCCCCTATTCTCCAGACTTGGCTCCCTCGGACTACTATTTGTTCCCCAATTTGAAGAAATGGCTGGCGGGACAAAGATTTTATTCAAACGAGGAGGTGATTGCAGACACTAATGGATATTTTGCAGACTTCGACAAATCCTATTATTCGGAAGGGATCAACAAACTAGAACATCGTTGGACGAAGTTTATAAGCCTAAAAGGAGACTATGTCGAAAAATAAAAAAGGTTTACCCCAAACACATAAGTAGTTTTTAGTTTTGCACGGACTTTTCAAACCAGCCTCGTGTATATATATATATATATATATATATATATATATATATATATATATATATATATATATATATATATATATATATATATATATATATATATATATATATATATATATATATATATATATATGTATGGATGGAAAAATTTTTCACACACATACACACCCGTACACAAATATATTATGGTTTACTCCCTTTTCGAAGTTTTTAGAGTAGGGGAATCTGAAAATGATGATGATGATTGTTATTAATATCTCAACATAAAGTAATTATCATTTACATTGTTGTAAACGCCTGGAGTAGTGTCAGAAAGTCGAAATCGTAAGGGAATTAAGAGGCAAATCTTTTTACCAATTTAATATTATATATTCAAGCTTTCTATTCGAAAATTCTAACTTGAAAAAACGGCCTTTTAAAATGCGAATTGATTCAAGCTTTCTAAATTTTTATGCGGATCAAAAAATGTCTGGTGTGAACTGATTTTTTTGACATTTTTATAGTTAAAAACTAGCCAAGTGTAAGTCGAACTTGCACAATTAGTGTTCCCTACGTTGATTGCTTTTAAAATAGAAATTTTTATTACGGAGGTATAAAATAATCAAGGACTTTACAAGACACACCTCAAATAAGATCTTTTCCGATCTTTACTGAAAACTGATGACTTTGAATTTTTTTTTATATACCAGATAAATTATTAAAGGTAATGCACTCGATATAATTTTCGTGCAATCTACACTATGTGGAGAATATCCCAGAATTTTTTTAGCATATCTTGATTAGTACTTTTCGAGACAAGGGGGACGGACAGCGATTTTTCGCAATTTTTTTAAAATAACACAAAGGAAGGTGTGCCCAAGTATTACATTATAACGCGTAGGCTGAGAAGTTTTTGGTCTGACACATAGATGTCACCCTTTTCAAAAAAATCCATATGATTTTTAGGAAGTACCAACCTTCAAACGATATGTGTCAAAATTTCATGGCATTTCGACTATTAGTTTACAAGTTATAGTGGTTTTATTGACGCTACAATGGAAAAAATCTAATTTCGTGTGTTGATTAAACACTGTTTTTTGATGGGAAAAAATACCGTTCAAACAAAGCAATGGCTTGATAAGTGTTACAGGGACTCTGCCCCTGGAAAATCAGTCATCATTTACTGGTATGCTGAATTTAAACGCGGTCGAACAGAACAAATGCGTCGCGCGCGCTCACATACCCACACACACACACATGCACGCACACGCACGCACACGCACGCACACGCACGCACACGCACGAACACGCACGCACACGCACGCACACGCACGCACACGCACGCACACGCACGCACACGCACGCACACGCACGCACACGCACTCACACGCACGCACACGCACGCACACGCACGCACACGCACGCACACGCACGCACACGCACGCACACGCACGCACACGCACGCACGCACACGCACACACACGCGTACGCACGCAGACGCACGCACACGCACGCACACGCACGCACACGCACGCACATGCACGCACGCACGCGCACGCACACGCATGCACACGCACGCACGCACGCACACACCCCACACACACACCCCACACACACACACACGCACGCACGCACGCACGCATGCACTCACGCACGCTCGCACGCACGCAGCACGCACGCACGCACGCACGCACACACGCACGCACGAATAATAACACTGATCCATACGAAGTTGAAATAAGATCAAAACTTACAAAATATCCAGATCTTGTACCTGCAGAAGCTAAATATCATGTTAAATGTTTACAGAAATTGTGTAAAAGCAAAAGCAAATGTGAAGCAGATCCTAAAAGACAAACATCGGGCTGCCCTAAAAATGCATCATATTCAAAAATTATCGATTTTATTAATGTTGATAAGTGTCAATTTTTATTAAATAATTTGATGAAACTAGTAAGTGGAGAAATAACATCAGCTACAGTAGAACACTTTCTAACAGTCAAGGACGTGTAATTACTTTTAGAGGTAAAGCTGATCAAACATTAAACGAAACTTGGTACAAGGAACGTTTCCAGTATAAAAGATCAGAGCGATGAAAAATTGTTGAGGCAGCAGCACTTATTATTCAAGATGACATAAAAACTCGGCAATACAATGTAAAAACATATCCAGCAAGTAACAAATTATTAGACGAATCAGCAGACTTGATTCCTGAGTCCTTAAAAGTCTTTATTGACATTGTGACAAAAAGGCGAACAGAAAGTGAGCAGCTGGAAAATAAACGTATTTCGATATGCCATGCTATTATTAAAACCGCATGACCAAACTCTTTTATCTCTCTCCCACAGATAATAATATATATACATTTTTTGTAAATGAAATGCGAATTTCAGACAACAGATGGTGCACCAATGCAGTTTGTGCTATAAAGATTTGACACTGCGCCATTTTGTTGTGTCATCAACAAGTACCAGACGCGCGCTCGATGAATGATTCGCAGCAAAAGGGGAAGATTTTTACTGGCGTGGTATTCACAAATTGCCCGAAAGATGGGAAAAATGTATAACAAGCGATGGAGCATACTTTGAATAACGCACTTTTCATCATTCTTCCGGATTTAACATGTTTTTTTAGAAAAAAAAATTCATACTTGTACACCTAGTAAGTGTTAAAATAATATTTAAAAAACGAAACACCATAATATCCCCGTGAATTTTCATTTAAACTACCAGCTAAAACTTCCTTTCCATAATTATTCCAATATTACCCATGTAAAAGAAATTTTCTTTATTGCTAAAATTTAAAGACCAAAAGGTTTTTTATCACTATTTCAAAAATTCTTTAGTTTCAACTTTAAATGGATTTTTTTTTAATGTTATTAATATAGATGAGTACATTAATGCTAACTCCATTACTGAATTTACAAAACTTCAAAGATTTTACCACTCCGCGATAATGATGCCGAAAGATACTAAAAGGCACTAAATCTTCAAATCTATCTGGTAGATACGAGAAGTTTAAGAGAAAACGAATTTAATAGAGGCAAGCCACGCTTTTAAGAATCAGTCTGTTTTGAGCATTGGTTTTCAAAGTTACAAGAGTCAATCAGAACATATTAAACCCACCTGTCTGATAATACGGAGATGTCTGGGACGTTTCAAGACACTTTTCCTATTTCTTTCGAATTGGGGAAGTTAAGATGCTTGGTCATTAATGCTCTATTTCTTCTCTTTTTGCTTGTATAAGCCATTTAATTTTAAGTTTTTTTTTATACAATATTTATCTCTTTTAAAGTATATTGTTAGATTTGTAAATGTTTTCCAAAAGTTTATATTTTTTTGCATTAGTACAGCGGCAACAACTGACGCAGTACTTCTATTTTTCATAAAAGCACAGATTGAATACCTGTCCAGATAGTAGACCCAATTAAGAGTACGCGTAAGACCAACTTCAGTTAATCTTTCTTTTTTTCAGTTTCTAAAAAGAAATACCTAATCGTACTTCTTGCAACATTTTTAAGGACCTAAATCATAAATATTAATCATAATCATTAACATAAATAAATAATAAATCTCTAACAAATTAATTAAATCATTTAAAATTTACCAACCGGCTAGCACCCTACCATATATTTTCAAAGTAGGATATATATATATATATATATATATATATATATATATATATATATATATATATATATATATATATATACATATATATTTTTACTGGATAAATAAAAACCAAATAAAGTTAACCTGAACTAAAAGAATTTAGAAATAGTGAAAATACTGAGTGCCATTTTTTGATAAACAGTTTATTTATTATTAGTAAGGACACCCAAATATGCAAAGCGCATATATTGCATATTATATGCATTTTTCTAAATATTTGCTAAATACTTTAAAAATAGCATATATGTGCATATTTGAAGGAATTTATAATAATGTAGGTCTTTGGCAGGCGTTTTCATTCATTTTTCGGCATAAGGGTCAATGTTTAGGCCGCCGCCGCCGCGCCGGTGGTTTTCCTCAAATAAATTTTATTATTTTATGGTCAGTAAAAACCAGTCAGTAGACCCCAGACGGCCATAAGAGCATACCTGTATTATTAATTCCCAATCCAGAACAGAACTTAAACGATTATTCAAAAACAAGGAGATAAAACAACAACTTTCTCTTCTTAAAACAAATTATAGCTTTGTTTCTAAAACCATAACTCAAATGGAGGAATCTAATTTGCCATTAACCCGAAGTGTTCAACTAATAAAACAATGTGAGGTCGAGTGTAAAATTAGGAGCAAAATTTTTCAAAAATTTCGGAATGTTATGGAAAAAAATAGTGGGTTTCAATTTGTCAGCCAAGTAGCTAATGTTTTGAAGGGGGATTTTACCGATTCCATTGATTTAGATCCTATGCTACTAAATAATTTTTAAAAACGCCCCTATTACATCAGTCGATGTGGAAAGGAGTTTCTCAATTTATAAATTCTTATACAACGATAGAAGACAAAACTTTTGAATGGAAAATTTTGAGAAACATTTAGTAGTTTATTGTTTTTATAACTAACGGCGATCCTGTCTTTTGCAATATTTGCATATTTCCGCTTACTTAGTTGCATCGCCCTGTAAGTATCAAATTTAAAATGTATGTTTTATTATGCTGTTTACTACGTATATAAATTTTTATAATATGTATCTACATTATTATTATTATTATTATATGTTCATCTTTAAGTAAAGTAATAAAATACATTATTATTTATATTTATTTTTTACTTTGTATAATATTATATTTAGATTTAGTTCATTCGCCCTGTATGTTGAAAATTTAAAATGGGTTTTTTATTGCTACATTTGTATAGTACTCGTATCATGTAATGTGAAACAATAAATTTACATTTTTCAAGTCTATTTCGATTTCTTTTACTGCATACTCGTATTTACAACATGTATGTGCATATTTTGAGAAAATTATTTGCATATTTATGCGCATATTTTAAAGTTTTTCACTTGCATATTTGGGTTTCCTTAATTATTAGTTTGTTTCAGGGCTCGATATTTCCAACCTTAGCTACTTTCATGAACTCTTGGGCCCCCAAAAAAGAACGAGGCATGTTGGGTGGAATAATGTACGGAGGTGGAAACTTAGGCAATATCACTGGCATTATACTAACAGGTGTTTTAATATATTACACACAGAGTTGGTCATCGGCATTTTACGTATGGGGTATGTTAACCATTGCCTGGTATGTCTTGTTTCTATTTACGGGATTCTCTTATCCTACGACTCATCCATTTATAACAGAAGAAGAGAAGATCTATTTAATAGAAAATACAGCGAGTAAGTAAAACAGAAATTAAACTATGTAAACTGATAATAAAATATCTGTATAGTAACCTCATTCACGTTTAGATGAACGTAGTAATTTTTGTGCATTCCCCAGAAAAATATTTACTTTCAGAAATAATTTTTGTTCTGAGAAAAGACAATTTTCCGTACAATTTTACCAGAAGTCTCCAGTTTTACAGAGGTACAAGTCTTATTGATGACAATTGTAAAATGAAGCACCAATAATTACAAGATATTATGAAGAAGCGTTTTAAAAACATTTCTTTAATTTGTTCGTAAAAAGGAAGAATTTTGTTCGTAACAAATATCGTACTTGTCTGCAACACTGGTAAACATTCTGAAAACATAGTATGGAAAACATTGTCAGTTCTACAATACCGATAAGATCCGTTTTCAAAGGGGTTCAATAACTATCGTGGTTTTAGTGTTGCATTTGGAGAAGCAGGACTAGCAGCTTTCTAAATTTCATTTTCTTTACGTCCATCCAGATTATCAATTTCCCGTTGTCGATAAAGAGTATTGTAAAGTGCTTTGCAACATTTAAACTCATTAAGTACATCAGTAAAAACTAAACGAAGTGAGTTCTCATAAGAGATAGCCAGAGTGATATAGAATACCTACACTTGAACTTGGACGACATGCTTTAAAAACAGGCTGATATTTCGCAAAACTCGAGCGTCCATGTACATTCCAGGCCAATTGTCCCGACATAACAGATTTCTAAGTTTAACCCGAAAATAATCGTTCAATTGATGGAGTGTATTCCATTACGATGAACAAAAGCATCTTCGTTTTCTGCTGTAACTAGTGTCCCACCAACACACCCAACAGCTTTGGGAAAATCTGCTACGACAAGAAAATGTGCGCAAACGTTTAAAATTTTTTTTACATCGTGAGACAACTTGGGAAAGTTTGATTTGGTTAACGGCATACACAACGTTTATAATATTTCTGCACACATTTAATTTATTTATTCCACATGGATCTCCTAAAATATGGTATTGCGCTCCAGTACCGTACCAGCGTAATGTTATACACAATTCCATTTTTAGTATAGGCACATATAAACTGTCAGTTAGATCAAGAAATATGTAACCAATATCTATTCCCAGTTGATATATTTGCGTGGAAGTCATGCTAAATCTTTCATTGAACTCATTTCAAGAATAAAATTGAATATTGATTCTTGGTCTAACGATTCTTAGGCGTCTTTCGTTTATCTTCCAATAACCAGCTACTGAACCATATCTTTTTTCACAGTTTCAAATAATTTTACCTTCAAGGACTGCCCACCTTTCAAGTTTGGTACAAAATAACAAGTAAAGAACAAGTTTACTTTGTTGACAACACTTGTTAGATACAATTAAATCGATGGTTAATAACCAATAATTTTCTTGTAAACTTGTCAAATATTCACTTGTTGTCACAAGTCTTCAATTTTACATTTATGAAACACCATTAACACTATACTGAACTAACCTAATAAAAATACATACTTGTTAGCTACAGACTTTTAGTCTGGTTAAATAAGCTATGCGATGTGTTTGTCAATGTTTATATATTATTTTGCATATTATATACGAGTACGCAAGAAAAAATCAAGCGCCTTGTTCAGAAGTTAGTTACGATGATGTAGATTTTAAGACCTATAGTCCCGGATTTATGCAAAAGATCATATACTCGCAAGCTTTCAGAACTCCGTATATGCTTCTTTATCGTACAGATTTCCAAATACAAATAACTAACATCACAAATCTTATAATGGACTAAGCAGTATCAATAATATAGTCAACTCAATGTGGGAAGACTGTAGAATATTCTATAATTTTTGCCTATACAAGGTGGTTGCTATTCTAGACACTTATTCGCTGAGTAATACCTCACATTTTTTCACATTACCTATGACGGTAATCCTCTATAAGCACAATTTGTAAATGTGCTGAAATATCCGCTACATCGCTTTCATATTCTCGATTTGGGGTGGTGACATGCATCGGTCATCAGGGACAAGACAATTGACCCGACATTCTTTACAATGTAGTTAACTTACTGTAATAAAACATGCTGTCATTGTCTATAAATGGTAAGATCTTAGCAAATGTGTTTCTGGGGCCAGTGGTTATTTGTAATAAATTATGAAGAAAATTATAAGAATTTTAACTTGACTTTATCGTATCTTTTTTGACTTTTATCGAACGATAAGCTGTGTAGTTTACACAGCCTACCGTGTATATATATATATATATATATATATATATATATATATATATATATATATATATATATATATATATATATATATATATATATATATATATATATATATATATATATATATATATATATATATATATATATATATATATATATATATATATATATATATATATATATATATATATATATATATATATATATATATATATATATATATATATATATATATATATATATATATATATATATATATATATATATATATATATATGTATGTACAAAGGGTACTAGGAAAGTTTTGCAATATGACGCAACAATGAATCGCAGGAAGCTGCTTGTTGCTGTATGTTGAGACATATTCATACGTGCATAGTAGCCGCCGCGCCAAGTCGATGGGCTCAGTTATTCATTAGCAGTGAGAGTGTAAAGTGCTTGCGATGATATCGTGGTCACGAAATGAGATAAGGGCAGTTTTGCGTTATAATTTCGTGCGTGGTTTAAAGATAGACCAGCGCTTAGAAGAAATGACTTTTGCACTAGGTGATGTTTGTCCACATCGTACAACGATATTCAGGTGGTATAGAGAATTCCAAAGGGGAAATTTCACTCTGGAGGATGCTGAGAGACCGGAAGGCCACGAACGTCAGTTACGGAGGAAAACGTTACTGCTGTGAGGAAAATGCTTGACGAGGACAGGCGAGTGACCTACCAACAGATAGAAGGTACTTTAGACCTAAATGCACCAGCAATTCGTTCGATTCTGCATGATCATTTGCACGTGAAGAAACTTTGTTCTCTCTGGGTGCCGCATCGACTGACTGAAGAGCAGATGAGACGACGTGTGACTTGGTACCGGGAGATGCTAAAAAAGTTTGATAAGGGACAATCTCGGTATGTGAACAACTTCGTGACAGGTGACGAGACTTGGCTGTACTATTGTGATGTGCCGACCAAGGCTCAAAACAAAGTTTGGGCCTTTGATGATGAGGACACACCCGTAGTTGTCAGAAAATCCCGATCTGTAAAGAAGAAAATGATAGCTGTATTTTTCAAATCGAGTGGAGTTGTGGAACGTGTCGTTTTGGACACACAGAAGACGGTCACAACTAAGTGGTATACTGAACAGTGCCCGCCTAAAGTCATTGGATCTATGAAGAACCTGCGGCCAAAGTCAAGAATGGACACCTGGTTCCTCCATCACGATAATGCTCCAGCTCACCGCGCCAAAGCTTGCACCGAATATTTGACCATGGCAGGACTGAAACTTCTCGAACACCCTCCCTACAGTCCAGACCTTGCTCCCTGCGACTTTGCACTGTTCCCGCATGTGAAAATGAAACTAAAAGGGAGGCGGTTTTCCAGTGATGAGGACCTTCTGCGGGCTTGGGACAACGAGTGTGCTTTACTCCCTAGTGAAACTTGGCAGAACTAGCTTAAAGATTGGTTTCGGAGGATGGAGAGGTGTATTGAATGTAGAGGAAATTACTTTGAAAAAATTAAACAAACACAGCTGTTTTGCAAAACTTCTAGTACCCTTTGTATATATGCTGGGTAAAGGCCTCCCCTGCCTTGTGCCTTCAACTGCCAATTTTTACCAGTTATCTTGGTTATATCAGCCACTTTTTTTTTGGTGGACGGCAAGGTGGGCATTTTAGAGTTCTAGGGCATCATTCCAAAATTTTCTTTATCCACCTGTTATCAGTAATTCTTGGCACGTACCTCGCCCAGTTCCATTTTTAACCATGCTATGGTCTGGACTACATAAGCGACCTTCGTTCTTTGTCTTATTTCGCTATTTCTAACTCGGTCACGAAGTGAGATACCTAGCATCCGTATCTCCATGGCGCGTTAGGTTACTCGGAGTTTTTCGGCATACTCTTCAGTAAGTGTTGTTGTTTCCATGCTGTAGGTTAAAACTGGAAGGATACATTGGTTATATACCTTCCTTTTAAGAGATATTGGGATTAAATTGGGAATGTGGAATCTTTGACACAATGGCACTATTTAGTATATATCACCACTACACCAAACACTTTATTTTTGCACTCGACGCGCGTTTCACTATCCATGTTAGCTTCATCAGGAGCGATGATTGACTAGTTGGGATGTAGCTTTTGAACGTTTGAACCAAATTTCCTAAAGCTGTCCATCCCAACGAGATACGTATCTCAACTTCGGTGGTCTGATTCCTTTTTCCTACAGTTATTCTGTGTCCTAAGTAAATGTAACTCTCTACGTCTCCATGGTGAGATCTCCGAAAGGTTATTCATTTTAAGACCTATAGTCCCGGATTTATGCAAAAGATCATATATCATAAAACAAATCATATCGGCACTTTCTGCTATTAACACGATATCGTCAGCATATCTAAGGTTGTTTATGTATTCGCCATCAATATTGATTCCCATCAATTGCCATTATAGGCCTTTGACAATGTTTTCCAGGGCAAGGGTGAACAATTTTTGTGACATGGTGCCTCCCTGACGAACGCCCTTAGTAACTGAGAACCATTCAGATTTGCTTTCCAATTTAATGCAAGAAGTGGCTTTGGAGTATATACTATTTATTAGAGTTTTCAAGCCAGAGTCAACTCTGCCGTCTGTACGTGCTTTAAGTGTTGCCCATATCTCTAGAGCAGGGGTGCTCAAACGGTCGATCGCGATCGACGTCGATCGCAAGTGCTTTTTGAGTCGATCTCGAGAAAAAAATTCCGATATAGAACTATTCACAGATTTTGTTTTAGGTAACTAAAACAAAATGTAATGAATAAACTACTAAAATTTATTCGATCCACAATTAGGCCAGAATAACCCCCTCATCACTTTCTTTTATCGTAATAACCCCCTGCTAGCAGCAAAAGGCGGCTTTATTAAAGGAACGCGCGGTACTTGTCAAAGAAAAGCCGCGTTTTTGATTCCCGCCGATTTTTCTAGAAACTTCGGGCGGCGTGTTTGACGGGAACATTCGAGACTTCGTTCGCGCCGATATAAATGTTGCGCCTGCAGGAATAGGAGTCAGTCTGAGTTGTAACTTGAAGGCGATACATCGATACAAAGTTTATTAATAAATAGTCCAAAATGAGTGCGGCGATGAAAAGTGAAACTTATCATTTTAATAACGATTGGGAGGAAGAATTTTTCTTTTGTATGGTAAAGGATAAGTGCATTTGTCTCATTTGCCGTGCGTCAGTTGCAATACTTAAGCGTGGGAACTTAGAGAGGCATCATAAAACGGTTCATAAAAACTATGAAAAGGATTTTCCGTCACAGAGTGAATTAAGAAAACGAAAAGTACGTGATTTGATAACTTGTTTGAAAAAATAACAAAGCATGTTCACAAGACCAGCCAAACAATCAAAAGCTGCAACGATCGCGTCATTTAAAATATCTCATATATTGGCGAAACACAAGAAACCATTTGATGATGGATTGGTTGTGAAGGAAGCATTTATTGAAGCGGGTGAGACTTTATTTGGAGATTTTAAAAATAAAACAGAGATTATGTCTGCTATTAGAGAACTTCAGTTATCTCGTCCGACTGTCACAAGGCGTGTTGAAGTCATGAGTCAGGACATGGCAGATAAACTAAAACATGATATCATGGAAAGTACATACTTTTCTTTACAGTTCGACGAATCCACCGATATGACAGACACTGCCTAGCTGTGTATTTTTATTCGAATGGTATTCAATGACATGTCGGCTAAGAAAGACTTTTTGACAATGATTCCTCTGAAAGGAAAGACCCGTGGCGAAGATATATATGACGTTTTCTTGAATTTTGTAACAAACTACAATCTACCAATATATAAACTAGTGTGCATTACAACCGATGGAGCACCAGCAATGACTAGAAACGAAAACGGTTTTGTGGAATTGTGCCGAGCTAATGATGATTTCCCTTCATTTTTCTCCTTCCATTGCATTATACATCAACAAGTTTTGTGTTCAAAAGTTCTAAACATGGAGGAGATTATGGGCATTGCAATAAAAAATTGTGAATTCTATCCGTGCACGTAGCTTGCAACGACGGCTCTTTAAATTACAGTTGGAAGATAGTGAGTCAGCTGAACACACTGATTTAGTTCTTCACACGGACGTCAGGTGGTTGAGTCGCGGAAAATTCCTAGAAAGGTTTCAAGAATTATTGCCCGAAATAACAGCTTTTCTGGACGAAAGAGGTGATGACACTCAGATACTGAAAAACGGAAAATGGGCTGACTGATTTGGCATTTTTGACAGATATCACAATGCATTTAAACACCATTAATTTGGAGCTTCAAGGTAAAGGAAAAACTATTATTGAGATGATTAGCGCAATAAACGCATTCAAAAGTAAATTGCAACTTATGATAGAACAACTGAAAAGAAAGGACCTGAAAAATTTTCCGTCTTTGAAAGCAAGGTTTCCTCAGTTGAATTATGATATTTATGAGGCAGAATTATCAAATATTTTGGGCCAATTCGAAATACGTTTTTATGATTTCAGTAAATTGGCAAATATCGCATCATTTATGAGTTATCCTTTTTCGTGTAAAAACATTGAGGAGTTAGCTACTGAAATAGCAAGTCTGTTTAACATGGACTCATGTTCTGTTGAAAATGAGTTAATGCAGATTATATCAGATATACATCTCAAAGCCACAGCATCTGATACAAAATTCTGGCGTTTTATATCTGAAGATAAATATCCGAATCTAAAGCAAATCGCCCTTCAACTGACGGCAATGTTTGGGTCAACTTACTTGTGCAAGTCTGCATTTTCTGAAATGAAGATAATTAAGTCCAAATATCGCAATCGACTAACTGACGAACATATGTCATCATGCTTGCGATTAGCACTCGGTAATTACGTACCATCTTATAAAAAGTATGCTGAGGACATGCAGTGCTACGCTTCAACATCCAAAGTCACTCTTTAGTTAAGTTTAGACACTAGAACTCGTTTGTTTTGTAAGAACCAATAAACTCGAAATTTTGAATAATTATGAGTTTTTTTATTGACATTTTAGAGCAGACCTACACTTACCTTGACTAAAAAATGCATATTGTTCGGAAAACTAATATCTATGCCACGATACACCCTACCTAGACGACAATCCTGCATCACAGTTACTTGCAGCCTCTCAGAGTCGATCGATCGTAGTCTAACAATATTGAGGTAGATCGCCAGCAGTTCAAGTTTGAGCACCCCTGCTCTAGAGTGTCAAAGTCTTTCTGGAAGTCTATAAATGCCATTACAAGGTGTTTCTGATATTCAGTGTATTTTTCGACTAGCGTTTTAACTGAGTGAATGTGATCGATTGTGATAAATCCAGATCGAAAACTAGCCTATTTTGGGAGGTTGGTATTCAACTAACTTCCTTATGATTCTGTTAATTAATTGGGATAGGAGGCTGATCTGAGGTCTATAATTCTGGACTCGAGTAGTATAACACGTAAGCTGAAAAGTTTTTGGTCTGGCACATAGACGTCGCCTTTTTAAAAAAATCCATATGATTTTTGGGAAGTACCAACCTTCAAACGATACGTGTCTAAATTTCATGACATTTCAACGATTAGTTTACAAGTTTTAGTGAGGTTACTTTTAATATTTTCAAAACAATGGAAAAAATCGAATGGATTAAACACAAGTTACAGTGGTTTTAGTGACACTACTTTTGATATTTTCAAAACAATGGAAAAAATCGAATTTCGTGTGTTGATTAAGCACTGTTTTTTGATAGGAAAAAATACCGTTCAAGCAAAGCAATGGCTTGATAATGTTACATTACAAAATTGTTCTGGATGACCGTAAAGTGAAATGGCGTGAGATAGCAGATCCCCTAAAGATATCAAAAGAATGTGTTGGTCATATTTTGCGTGAATATTTGGGCATGAGAAAGCTTTGTTCGAAATGGATACCGCGTTTGCTCATAGTGGACCAAAAACAACAACGTGTTGATGATTCTGAGCGCTGTTTGGACCTGTTTAAGCGCAATAAAGAGGAGTTTTTCATGCGATATGTGACAATAGATGAAACATAGTTCTACAACTACGCACTGGAATCAAATCGGCAGTCAACTAAGTGGACAACAGCCGGTGAAAGCCGCCCGAAGCGACCAAGGACACAACAGTCGACTGGGAAGGTTTAGGCCTCTGTATTTTAGGATACGCATGAAATAATTTTCATCGACTATGCTGAGAAGGGAAAAAACCATCAATATCGAATATTAAATAAATTATTCGTGCGTTTGATGGCAGAAATCGCAAACAAACGGCCTCAAATGAACAAGAAAAAAGTGCTCTTTCATCAAGATAATGCACCGTGTCACAAGTCAATGGTTACCATGGCAAACTTGCATGAATTGAAGTTCGAATTGCTTCCTCATCCACCATATTCTCCAGATTTGGCATCCAGCGACTATTATCTATTCGCAAACCTCAAAAAAATGCTCGCGGGAAAAAGATTTGACTCCAGTGAAGAAGTTATCGCCGAAACTGAGGCCTATTTTGAAGGCAAAGATAAATCCTTCTACAAAAAAGGTATAGAAATGTTAGAAAAGCGCTGGACTGATTGTTTCGCTCTTGATGGAGACTATATTGATGAATAAAGTCGAATTTTGCAAAATAAGGTTTTAAGCAGCACTTTTCAGCCTACGTATATATATATATATATATATATATATATATATATATATATATATATATATATATATATATATATATATATATATATATATATATATATATATATATATATATACATATAGATATATACATATAGATATAGATATAGATATATATATATATATATATATATATATATATATATATATATATATATATATATATATGTATATATATATATACATATATATATATATATATATATATATATATATATATATATATATATATATATATATATATATATATATATATATATATATATATATATGTATATACAGTAGCTTTTTTGTGAATCTGATTCTTAATTGTTTGAAGCTGTGTAATTTTTATCTCTTTTATTTCAGAAAAAGGTGATTTTAAGGTCCCCTGGTTCAAAATATGCAAAAGCTGTCCAGTTTGGGCTCTTTTAGCTGGGCAGTTTGGACACGACTACGTGCTATTTGTGATGAATACAGATTTACCAAAATTTGTCAAAGATTATTTAAAAATGAACATAATTAATAACGGATTTGTAAGTGCGCTGCCATTTATATGTTGCTGGATTTCGACTATTATAAGTGGATTTGTATCAGACTTTATAATTAACAAAAAGTTAATGAGTGTACTGAATGTGAGAAAAGTGTTTACCATAATCTGTAAGTAAATTTCATATTTTAAAATATACTTTATAACTATAGGCTATCCATATCCTCAGTTTTACCCCTCCCCTTTTTTACTCTTACCCAAACACTAGCCCACTCTTACTTTTTTATCCCTGTACCTCTACTTTTACTTACCATTCTTTCCTTCTTACTCTTATTATCTTCCCTAGTCCGTCTGTTAGATATTTACATTAAATGTCTTACGCAAGTTCCCACATTTTGAACCATTTCACAAGCGCCTATTTTAAAAACATAACATTGAATTAAATTTTTGTTGATCTTTTTATTTTATAATTATTAATTCTTAATTTTTTAAAAAATACTACAACAGAAAAAAGTGTAGGTCCTAAATTATACTCAACAATCTCATAAATACAGCTTTTCTTAAAAGTAAGTTCAGATTGATATAGTGCTTAAGGCGAGTCTCTCGAGAAGCAGCATATAAACTTACTTTATTTAATAGAAAGGGACAATTATACTCACAAGGCGAAATGATACAAAATATTCTAAGACCTAATAAATTTCTGCACTCTTTAAGAATTCTGATAAGTTGATCAGATTCATTTTTAAAAATAAGTCAGTTTTGATTTATTAAGTTTAAAGATGCACTCTTTCAATGTTTTGAATATGTACGTTATAGTAGAGGTTCCAGACACTAGAAGTAACAATTTCTAACTAGTGATCAACATAGCTGCTTTACCACTGGGATACTGTTCCAGTCGGGAGTAATAGGCTTCGTAAAGCCTAAAAGATGCCAAGATATTTATATTAAGTTAATCTTTGATTTCAGTTTTACGGGGCCATTATCTCTAATTAGATAATAATGTTCCAATAGAGTCTTGGACCTAAAGAGAAATACTCCAGACATATTGATAAATAACTGTTGAAACAAATAATTTATATACGTTCCGTTAAATCACTCCTCAATCAGTTAAACAATATTAGGTTAGCACCAGATGTGTTACTGCTTTATTACTTCAATCAATTACTAAATTTAACTCTGCTCTCTGTCGATCCAAGCTCGGCTGACGAGTCATAATACAACGTAACATGCGTTCTTAAGTTGGTTCGGAAGAGTAGTAAATAATCGTTTCAATCTAAAGTTCTGAATGTTCTATTTTTGGTAGTTTTCGGCAGTTTCATATTTTAAAATTATAAAAAAATAAAGAGGTCCCTGTTAATTATCCTGATTAATTTATATAAATCTGTACTAATACAATAAAGAAGGAAAGTTCGTATGTTTATTTGTTTTTTTGTCGGAGGTAATTTCTAAAACTACCAATCCGATTAAAAAAATCTCTTACTGATATGTAGCCTGAACTTTTGTAAAAGACATAGGCTATATTTTAGGGAGGTAGGAAAAAAATGTAATAAATAAATAATAAATATACAATTTCGGTTCTAATATAAGCAGCCAAGTATACAATGGATTGTATCTTTGGTCGTTAACCTTAAACCTCGGCCGATTATTGTGTCATCTATATATTAGTAGCCCCAGTTTCGAAATAATCGGTTTTTCATATCCATATCCTAAACACGAATTTTGTCAAAAAGCATATTGACATATAAGAATTTTCTCACAAAACATAATATACAGCCCTCATATATACATAGAAGTGCTATATACTTATATTTAAATTTTTTGTTTCAAAATTCTTGCTTGAATATATAGAGATGAAGATTTGCAACCAAGAATAACTCAGTTGACGCAAAATCCCACGTACTTTCTCATGGGACTCAAATCTACAGTTCTTGTGCTATTTTTAGACCCACTACGGTGTATGTGCGCATGCGCAGGGATGAGACACTCTTGCCATCTCTGTGTGAAGACATAGTTTTTCGGCTGTCTAAAGTATTGTCAGTATATCATGTAGTTAGATCAGATGTCAAAAGAACGTTATGAAACAGTGTTGCCAACTCTATGTGAAACAGTATTTTTTCGGCTAAAGATGATCATCGTCGTCGAGGTGTATGTGTGTGTGTGGTGTTGGTAGTAGGTCAAACTGGCGTTAATGTTGGCCGAAAGGTCCTTATTATAGTGATAAGGGGTGTTCTAGACTAGGTTAAAAAGTCTCTATTATGACGATGAGATTTATTGTTAGAATTGTCTTGGTTATTTTTAGTGTGTAATGAGGGTAGGCTAGATGTGAAAAAAGCGTTAATGGGGTAGTTCTTTTTTTATAAAAAGTTTGTCAAAAAGACATTAGAAGAGGATTAATAGTCGTTTTTTGAAAAAAAAAGGTTGTTAAAAAGGCATTAGAGGAGGGTTGATGTGCGCGTGTGTAGATGTGAAAAAGGCGTTAATGAAGTTAGTGTTTATGATACAAAGTTGATGAAAAAGGCCTAATATAAGGTTTTTTTTTTGTTAAAAAGACTGTAGTTGAGGAAGGCCTTAAATGAGGATAGAAGCTAGTAACTGTCATCTGATCAAAAAACCCTTATGTGTTTTTTTGTTAAAAATATGTTGAAAAAAGAATTATATGGGGTTAAAAGAGAGCTAGCTTAGGGTAAGAGAGGGTAAGCCAATAAGTCCTTATTATTGTAAAGAAGATGATAATGATGACTGGGGGTAAGCTAGATTAGACAAAAAATGTAAACATAATCTGTTTGTTATGGTAACCGGGGAAGAGACTCTTAATGTGACGAGTAAAGAAATACTTTAAATTATCTTATAAAAATATTTTATACATACTGATTCTGTCTACATTAAATTATAACGAAGAGTTAAACAGTAACAAAACAACACCTCCCGTGCCAAGACGGGGCAGGTCGCTGGTATAGTATAATTTTACTCTGTGCTAGTATTAAGTTAGTTTAAGTTTATATGAAATTAGGTTTTGCGCGTTAATGGATAAACAAATGAGTCCATTAATCTGAATATCTCCTCTGTTTGAGTTCCTATCCTCAAGCAATAGAGTTTCTACTGTTTAGAACCTGACGTCAACAGTGAACTAAGAATATCAATTATTTTTTTATACAGCTTGAAATATATATACACTCCTGGATAAAATTAACGCAACAATATATTAAATCATACAAATCTCTATAATGAATTAATTTTAATAATTTTTTATGAACATTGGTTACACTAAGAGTTAGAAAAATCTTATTCGGATACTTTAAAAGTGAATTAGCAACCAAATTTCTCTATAAGATTCGAATTAAAATTATGCTTAAGACTTAATAACAAAATCGTTGAAATTAAGTAATAATGAAAAAAATAAACTGGGACACTAGTAGCAAAATTAATGGTGTAACTGGGACATTAGTAGTGTGTGTTGCCTCCTCTACTTCGGATGACAGCGTTTATGCGCCTAGGCATGCTTCTAATTAAATTTTGGATAAAATCTTCAGGAATTTGCTCCCATTCTGTTATAACCGCATTTTCAAGTTCCCTCAGGTTTCTAGGTGCAGGTATATGACGTTTCATATTTTTCTTAAGGTGATTCCATACATGTTCTATCGGATTCAGATCCGGGCTTTTTGGTGGCCATTGCATATTCAGTATATCAACTTGATTAAGATAATCGAGTACCTCCCTAGCCACGTGAGGTCGAGCGTTGTCTTGCATAAACAGGAAATTGGGCCCCACAAAAGGACTGAAAGGCATCACATGTTCTATTTCAATATTCTCAAGATATTAGTCAGCATTCATGGATCTCGTACGGACAGGAACTAACTCTGTGCGAGCATCAAAGCAGATGCCACCCCAGAACATAACAGAGCCACCACCGAATGGAATCCTTGCAGAGATATTGCAAGGAGCAAACCTCTCTCCTGGTCTTCGCCATACTCGCTCACGACCATCTCGATGTTTTAGACTAACCCTAGTTTCATCTGTGAAGAAAACTTGTTTCCAATCATCCACAGACTAGTTTTCGTGATTTCGAGCAAAACGTAACCTGGCAACTCTGTTCTCTCTAGTAAGCAAGGACGCAGTGGCTGGTCTCCTACTGTTTAATCCAGCTTCATTTAAACGTCTTCTAACTGTTTTAGAAGAAATTGTGACATTGCGAACAGCTTCGGGTTCGTTTCTTATTATAGGACTAGTGACAGTCCTGTTTCTTAAAGCATATTGTCTTATAAAACGTTCATATAGGTCGCTAGTGCATCGTTTTCGCCCTTGCCCTAGCCTTCTAGAATAAGTTCCTACTTCATCCTAGCCTCTTACCATACGACTTATTGTGGAACGATGTTTGCCTAACAAATTGGCAACATAACTCTGACAATATCCCTCGTCCAATAAAACTGAGGCTCGCACTACCTCGTGTTCAATTAAATTCCTTGTTCGATTCTTTTTTCTAATTCTTCGGGGTCAAAAATAAAACAGTCTACTACAAAAACGTATTACTTTGAAAAAGAGAACAATTTATAAGCTTACTTTTAAAGAAAATCTATCGCATTATTACAAAAAATTGTTTATTTTCTAAAAAATTCTTTAAAACTGTAAATCTAAACGAATTGTTTTGATTTCTGTCATGAACAACGAAACAAAATATGCATAGCCTACTATTCAAATACTCGATAAACTTTAAAACTGACATAAGAAAAAGATAAATTAATTTTCAGATTGTTGCGTTAATTTTGTCCAGGAGTTTATATATTTCTTTCTATTCTTTGAATTTCTTTTTGTTGTTATTTATTTAAAATCTCTGACAATATAAATTTAAACATATACCCCTTTCTTTTTATATTTCTATAAATTACCTATATAAAACCTCATTATATATATATATATATATATATATATATATATATATATATATATATATATATATATACATATATTTTTTTTTTTGTTGAGTGTAAGGTTCTTTGATCTTGGTATATATATATATTTTTTTATATTTTACGTGTTCTTGGAATTAGATCATTAAAAACTGTTCTTGGTTCTGTTATATATTTATTAACGTTTCGACCTTCGGAAGAGGTCTTCTTCAAAATTTGCTCTTAGAAAGTAGTTCATTTTGTGGGGTTTTAAAACACTATTAATATCACATTTTTTCTTTCTACAAACAAACCACTTAACTTGAGGGACTTTATATGACTGTTTTAAACACCCCACAAAATGAACTACTTTCTAAGAGCAAATTTTGAAGACCTCTTCCGAAGGTCGAAACGTTAATAAATATATAACAGAACCAAGAACAGTTTTTAATGATCTAATTCCAAGAACACGTAAAATATAAATATATATATATATATATATATATATATATATATATATATATATATATATATATATATATATATATATATACACAGTGAAATTTCCCTTGGGCGGACACACACGGGACCGACCGAAAGAGTCAGTTCAACAGGGATGTCCGCTTAAAAGACATACAAAAAAATCGTTTTTTTTAGTGAAAACTGTAATTAAAGAATTTGGTGCATTTAAAATGTATATATTTTTAAAATAAACAAAAAACTTAAGGAAAAATCAATGATTTGTTACCTTTAGATACACATAAAATATAATAGGATAGAGTTATACATATGAAATGAAAGGTCACTTTAATGACGCAAAAATTCATATATGTTATTGTTGTTTGTCTCCTCTTTTTTTTAAAAATAGCGTCCACGAATCGTATTTCTAATTTGGAAAGAAGCTCTGCATCTCCGTGATCTTTGGCAAAACTTTTAAGCTGCTTGGTTAGGGTAATGGCTTCACCATAATTTGGGATAGCATCTGTTAGTACTGGAAAATCCTTGTATTTCAACTGGATTTTCAATTTATTGTTCTGAATCTGGATTTTCAACATACAAATTTTCATCTATGTTCAAAGAACCATTAAGGTTTTCATCATCAGTCAACTCCAACAAATTCTTATTTTTGAGGATATCTGCAAGTACGTTAAGTGGTAAGTCATCTTCTGGATCAGATGTAACAGCCTCAGTTAGCTGCTCTTCACTTTGCATATTTTCATGCTTAAATCCCGCTTTACGGAAGCAATTTTTAACTGTTTCCTTGGTTACTTGTTCCTAAGCTGTTTTTGCAAACTTCATCCAATGGCGTAATTTCCTTAATTAACTCAAAAGCTCTACCAACAATTTCAATGTTTACTATCAGGTGTTTTAGTATTAGACTTCGGTAATAAGTTTTAAATATTTTTATAATTCCCTGGTTAACAAGCTGATGTACAGTTAGGGGGCAGAAACAAGATTTTTATATTTTTTAAGCGGACGTCTTTTGGATAAGACCCCACATTGTCGAGAAATAACAAAATGTTTCTTTTTTCTTTTGTTATTTTCCAATCAAGATCTTGCAACCACTCTGTCATAATTTCTCCTGTCATCCAAGCTTCCTTAGTATATTTCCAAGTTACAGGCAAGTTGTTTATGTTAATATTTTTAAATGCTCTGGGTTTAGCTGCCTTACCAATGACTAAGAGTTTTTCTTTTTCTCCCGCCATATTTGCACAATGCAAAATTGTAAAACTCTCTTTGGGATATTTACCACCAACACATTTTTCTTTTTTTAATGTTAGCATTTTGTTGGGTAGAGCTCTAAAATACAGGCCTGTCTCATCAGCATTATAGATGTCTCTCGGTGAATATCCCTTATTTAAAGAAGGGCATTTTTCCCAAAATGATGAAACATCTTCAGCAATAACCGAAGCTCCTGCTTCTGAAATCGCTTTAAAACTTGTGGCGGATTCTAAATTTATTAACTAGGAATAAAAATTTAAACAAATGTTTAAGATGACCACTTATGTTTATTATTGCTGACAATTGTTTCGACACACTGTGTCTTCTTCTGGAGCACGATGTAAATTAACTAACAAAGTATGTTTCAGAATATATAGTTTACCTAATTACAAGTACTAAATTCATTATCAATATTTACCTTAATGCCTAGAACAAGTTCAATAAAGGAGACCCTCCCCCATCTAATTGATCGTTGAGTAATAGACCTAAGGATTTTTTCTGATTAATTTCTACCTGTTCTAAATAATTCAGTAATTTTCCTTTCTTTCCGTTATGCAAAACTTTGAAATCTTCGTTGAAGGTATAATTTTCCTCTGTTAAATGTTTAGCGTAATGAGATTTGTTATTTTTCATTCTAAAGCTTTGTTTATGTTCGTTATTTTTTTATAATATAAGGTCTGCCTATTTGTCCTATATACGTTTTATTGCAAGTCCCACAGCATAATTCGTAAACCCCCGATTTATTTTCTTTTTTTGTCTTACTTTTATTATTTTTAATATGTCGAAATAATGTTTTATTTGTACGGAAAGAGATATTTACATGATTTCTATGGGAAAAATTTTGAATTTTATTAGTTAATTTTCCGGTATAAGTGAATGTAGGAAATTTTCTTTGTTTAGTTGTTTGTATGGGTACACCAGTCCTACTGCTTTTTTAAATTGTTTTTTTTCCGATATTAAAACGCTTAGATAAGTCCGTTACACTTAACTTTTCCTTATTGTGAACTTCAACAATCTCAATTTTTTGTTTAAGAGTGAGAATTTTTCTCTTTGGAGCCATTTCTACAATGAATGTATCGCCCACTGTGTCCCTTTTTCGGATAGGCGGATACTAATATTAAATCCCCGCGTGTACCGAAAAATTGAGATTAGTAAATCCCGGCTTACTCGGGGAAGTCCCTCAGTGAAGGCAGGCAGCGACGTTGGCGCGATTGGGAAACGCAACACCGATACTCGCCACAGAAAAATGAGACAAGGCGTTTATTTTTTATTGTTTTTGGTCCGGTTAAGAGAACTTTTTTTTGTATCTGCGTCTGTTCAAGAGAATGTCCGTCCAAAAGGGAGTTAACACAATGCCAATTATATGAGAGTCGGTCGGAACCATATCCGTTCAAGGGAGGTGTCCGTGTAAGATAGGTGTCCGCGAAGGGGAATTTCACTCTATATGTATACATGATAAAGAACTTACGGATATTTTTTGCAATATAATAATAGTCTTAAAGTTTTTGTATCAATGTTCTCACAGCTGATTTTGATAAATAAAAAAGCCAAATATATTAGAAGCTACGCAAACAACTTGAAGTTTAGGAAAATAAATTGGTTCAAAATGGCGGTCAATTTCCAATGGATTAGGAACCCTAACAGTTGTTTTTTTTTTATAAATTTTTAGCAATATTGTTTCCAGCATTAGGTAATGTAATCTCAGTGTATATTGGTTGTAGCAGAATTTCAATCATATTTTTTTTCACTTTTGGCATGTTTTGGATGGGGCCATTTTTTTGTTCACTCAAAGTCAATGTTAATGATATATCTCAACACTATGGTGGTATCATAATGGGCATAGTTAACGGTTTAAGTGCCTTGTCTGGAGTTTTGGGACCATGGATAACAGGATTTTTCACAACACAGGTCAGTTCCAGTTTCTCATCTTCTATAGTTAGGATCGCAGGGAGCTCTGCATTATATAAAAAAGTATTTGAATGTCCAAAGTTAAAAATTTCGATAATATCAACTATGTGGTAGTACCACCTAAACATTTCAATACGTAATTATTATATTACAGTGCAGGTCGCAGCTCAGCCCGACCGATCCACAGACGGACGGGCGAAAATTAGAACTATGTTTTTGTTATAGTAAGGATCCGGCTAGTTTTATAGTGTTCTGTAAGCAACAATTATAAGATTACTTCAGTGTCTGTCCGTCTGTCTGTCTGTATGTCCGTCTGTCCGTCCGTCTGCCTGTCACATCCGATTTTCTTGGAAACTATTTGACATAGAATATATATAAAATTTGGCACTAATAAGAACTTGATAGGTCTCATCAGAGCCGTATAGTTTTGAAAGTTAAATTTTAACTTAAGGGGTTAGTTTTGAGGGGTGAAATCGGAAGTAAAAAAAAAATTACCAGGTCATCGAGTTGGGTGTCAAATGAAAGCTTGTTAAAACATGAGTTCAAAAATATATATAATGTAATACTTTTCTTTGTATTATTTTTAAAAAATTGAGAAAAATCGCTGTCCCCCTTCTTATCTCGAAAAGTACAAATCAAAAAATTTTGAAAAAATTCTGGAATATTCTCCACAGGGTGTAAATTAAACGAGAATTATCACGAGTGCATTATCTTTAACAATTTGTCTAACATACAAAAAAAAAAATCAAGGTCATCTTTCTTTATTGAAAACTCATTTGGGGTGTATTTTGTGAAGTCACTGATCATTTTATACCACATACAAAAATTTTTATTTCAAAAGCAATCAACGTACAGAACACTAATTGCGCAAGTCCGATTTGCACTTAGCCAACACCATTCCTTCATAACACAATAATAATAACGTTTCAGGGAACCCTAACCCAGTGGCGATTAGTATTTTGGATTATGATGGGCGTAGCTGTAGGAACATCGGCAATATATATGTTGTTTGCTTCTTGTGAAAGGCAAAATTGGGATTATTTACAGGGAGAAGATCGCGAAGAGGAAAATACACCAACGACATCCTAAATTATAGTAAACACACTTTTGTAAATAAATAACTGAAAATATTTCCATTTAGTTTTCTTTTTAATTCCAGATTCGAAGGCTTCTGATAATGTGTTCTCCTATAGTCTTTTAAAAAAATTCAACCAATCTCTTTATAAGAAGAATCTCTCCCCTTTGCTATACACCGCTGACTGAGTTTTCCACTTAGTACCACTTGCAGCGATTCAAGGCAAATATGAAACGTTACTTCCACGCTCGGGTCCATCAAAAAAAAAAATAAACTTTAGCTATAATTTTAGTGTTCCATACCATATTTATAAGATAACTTCAGTATCTGACCGTATGTCTGTCTATCACACCCAATTTTCTCCGAAACTATTCGACACAGAAAGTTGAAATTTGGCACTAATAGAGTAATTGAGGGCCTCATCAGAGCCGTGTAGTTTTAAAAATTAACTTTTGTATTAAGGCGTTAGTCTTGGTGTGGTGAAATCGGAAATGAAAAAAAAAATTACCAGGTTATCGAGTGGGATGTCAAATGAAAGCATGAACATAAGTTCAAAAATATGTAATGCAATACTTGCACACACTTTTCTTGGTATTATTTTTAAAAAATTACGAAAAATCGCTGTCCCCTCCTTATCTCAAAAAGTACTGATCAGAAAATTTTGAAAAAATTCTGGAATACCTCCATAAAGTGTAGATTGAATGAAAATTATCGTAAATGCCGTACCTTTAATAATCTATCTACTTTATAAAAAAAAAAATCAAGGTCATCAGTTTTCAGTAAAGATAGGAAAAAAACTTTGTTGAAAACTCATTTGAAATGTGTTTTGTGAGGTCACTGATCATTTTATACCGTCGTGAGCAAAATTTTTATTTTAAAAGCAAACAACATACGGAACACCAATTGCGCAAGTCCGTTCTTCCCAAGGAAAAAAACACTGAGAAAGTCAACAACATTCCTTCATAACACAAAAACAATAACGTTTCAGGGAACCGTAGCCCAGTGGCTAATAGTATTTTGTATTATGATGCGCGTAGCTGTAGGAACATCGGCAGTATATATGTTGTTTGCTTCTTGTAAAAGGCAAAATTAAAATTATTTACAGGGAAAACATCGCTAATCCATACCCTCTAAAAGTGTTCTACCTCGTTGTGGATTCCATCTACTAACAAATGATGATATCGTTAGCAAAACAGGTCCCTAAAAAAGATAAATACAGTGAAGTTAAGAATTGAGATAATAATGAGAATAAAATTGTTTTTGTAGTGTTCCGTGCGGAACACTTATAAGATTACTTCGGTATCTCTCCGTCTATCTGTCTATCCGTTTGTCACATCCGATTCTATTTGCCACAGAAAGTTGAAATTTGGCACTAATATAGGAATTGATCGCCTCATCAGAGCCGTGTAGTTTCGAAAGTTAAATTTTGACTTAAGGGATTAGTTTTGGGGGATGAAAACGGAAGTGAACAAATTTTTTACGGGTGGGGTGTCAAATAAAAGATTTAGTGTATCTAGTTAAAACATTTTTTTTTTTGCAAAATTCGACTCTTCTCGTCAATATAGTCTTCTTCAAGAGCCATACAATCAGTCCAATGCTTTTCTAACATTTCTATACCTTTCTTGTAGAGGGATTTGTCTTTGCCTTCAAAATAGGCCTCAGTTTCGGCGATAACGTCTTCATTGGAGCCAAATCTCTTTCCCGCAAGAATTTTTTGAAGCCTGCTAGTAGATAATAGTCGCTGGAGGCCAATTCTGGAGAATACGGTGGATGAGGAAGCAATTTGAACTTCAATTCATGTAATTTTGTCATCGCAACCATTGACGTGTGACACCGTGCGTTGCCTTGATAAAAGAGCACTTTTTTCTTGTTCATTTGGGACCATTTCTTTGCAATTTCTGCCTTCAAACGCACTAATAACTTTATATAATATTCGCTATTAATGGTTTTTCCCTTCTCAGCATAGTCGATGAAAAATATTCCATGCACATACCAAAATACAGAGGCCAAAACCTTCCTAGCCGACTGTTGTGTCTTTGGTCGCTTCGGGCAGCTTTCACCGGCTGCTGTCCCCTCAGCTGACTGCCGATTTGATTCCGGTGTTTAGTGGTGGATCCATGTTTCGTCTATTGTCACGTATCGCTTGAAAAAATCCTTTTTATTGCTCTTAAACAGGTCCAAACAGCCCTCAGAATCATCAACACGTTATTGTTTTTGGTACACTGTGAGCAAACGCGGTACCCATTTCGAACAGAGCTTTCTCATGCCCAAATATTTATGCAAAGTATGACCAACACGTTCTTTTGATATCTTTAGGATGTCAGCTCTCTCACGCAATTTCACTTTACGGTCATCCAAAAAAATTTTGTGGATTTTTTTATGTTTTCCGGTGTAATTACCTCATTTGAGCGTCCAGAACGTTCAGCATCATTTGTATCTATACGACCGCGTTTAAATTCAGAATACCAGTAAATGATGAGTGATTTTCCAAGTGAGTCCCCGTAACACTTATCAAGCCATTGCTTTGCTTGAAAGGTATTTTTTTCCATCAAAAAACAGTGTTTAGTCTACACATGAAATTCGATTTTTCCATTGTTTTGAAAATATCAAAAGTAGCGTCACTAAAACCACTGTAACTTGTGAACTAATCATCGAAATGTATTGAAATTTTGACTCGATCGTTTGAAGGTTGGTACTTTCTAAAAATCATATGGATTTTTTGAAAAGGGCGACATCTAAGTCAGTTCAAAAACTTCTTAGCCTACATGTTACAATGTAATACTTCGGCACACTTTGCTTTGTGTTATTTTTAAAAAATTGCAAAAAATCGCTGCACTCCCCCTTGCCTCGAAAAGTACAGATCAAGAAATTTTAAAAAAATTCTGGGATATTCTCCACATGATGTAGAATGAACGAAAATTATCACGAGTGCATTACCTTTTATAATTTATCTGGTATATAAAAAAAATTTCAAGGTCATCAATTTTCAGTAAAGATCGGAAAAAAACTTTGTTGAAAACTCATTTAGGGTGTGTTTTGTGAAGTCGCTGATCATTTTATACCTCCGTAACAAAAATTTTTATTTTAAAAGCAGTCAACGTACGGGACACTAATTGCGCAAGTCCGACTTGCACTTGGCCTGTTTTTAACTATAAAAATGTGAAAAAAATCAATTCACGCCAGACATTTTTTGATCCGCAAAAAAAAATTAGAAAACCTGAATCAAGTCGCATCTTAAAAGGCCTCATGAGTTTTTTCAAGTTAGGATTTTCGAATAGAAAGCTTGAATATATAATATTAAATTGGTAAAAAGAGTTAATTATTAATTCCCTTATGGTTTCGACTTTCTGACACTAATCCAAGCGTTTACAACAATGTAAATGATAATTACTTTATGTTGAGATATTAATAACAAAAAAGTGGCATAATTTTCAGATTCCCTACTCTAAAAACTTCGAAAAGGGAGTAAACTATAATATATTAAAATCAACTTATATAAGTTCACGCCCACTCGTTCAACAACTTATCGACTACGAATAATTATACTTAAAATACGTTCAGTTCAGTATCTCAATCAAAATCACGAAAATTTATTACGGGGGCTATCTGAAAAGTTCTCGGCCTGACAAATAGATGGCATTAAAAACTGTGAAACTATAATTGTCTTGGAAAGCTCCATCCTTTATATAAACATTTGTAAAATTTTATTTTGATCTGTCAATTCATTCGAGTAGTAGCAGCCGTTTAATACTCACGTGTCATTGATTTTTTAAAAATTGAAAAAATTGAATAATGCGCAGTAATTAATTTTTTTGTTTTAAATGGTTTAACAACAACAGAAATTCATCCGAAAGTGTTAAAAGTGTATAAGGACTCACTTTTCACGAAAAAAATGGGCTGCTCTTTTTAAATCTGGTCGTACAAGCCTCAAAGATGATACATGCGAAGGTCGTCGAAAAAACACAAATCATTCAACAAGTCCATGATATAGTGTTATAACATCTTGAAGCGGGGCAATTTTTATAGCCTCACGTTGGAGCGCCCCAACTTTCTTTATTTTTAATAATATTTTATTTATTAATTAGAATTATTTACCCCTTATGTATATCTTAATTTTGAGAATGGATTAAGTGGATATTAATACTAATAGAGAACAGAATTAAGATATCAGCTAGCTCATTTTGTTTGGAGAGATTATGGATAAGAGATAATTTTTGTAGGTCTTTTGAAAATAGTCTCTATAGTTATTAAAACTTGGCTGTACAGATTTGGGAACCATTCATTTTAGAATAAAAAGATTCTAAGTTCAGCTCTAAAAATGAAAAAATACTGAAGAGTTAATTAGTTATTGAAATAAAATTGAATTGGGTACAACCGTTGCTTCCTGAAAGATAAAACGGGTGGTTCAGTGAAACACTACACATTTAGATAAGGAAGAGTATATTATTAACAAAATAAAAATTCCTAACTTTATTACACTCTTAAAAATTACTTCTACTAAATAAAAACCTCCTAAGCTAGAAGAGTGTACACTATTACATAGAGTCTTTAAATTAAGATTATTAACTTTTTAATAAAGGGCTTGATAAATCACGATATTAAAAGTTTGTGAAATTAACTCCGCGAATTACACGTGTTGAGTATTCGTTGAAAACGCACTTGTAGATAGGAAGTGAGATTTTTAGACTGGCGTGCTTATGACTTACTGATTGGTTTCTCCTCGTGGGTTTTCCATTAGTTACTTGGCCTCTCCTGGTGAGATTCTCATAAAAATATTGTCTCAGCCATTACCATCCTAGTTTCATTTGGGTTGCTAAACACTTTTTGACCCCAAAATGCCTGAGGATGAACAAGATATTTCAAGAAAGGAAAAGGAAAGCCTTAAACTTGAGAGCTAGAAACCGTTACTGAACTACTACATCACTGAGAAAAAAAACTGCTGGAGAAGAAAGCCACTACGGCCTACTGACGAAACAAAGCCGTTACTGCTTCATGATGGAAAAAGCCACTACTGCTTCATGGTGGAAAAAAGCCCTTAAAACTTCTAAATGGCTGCTTAAATATTCATTTCTCCAAAGTGACGGCTCACTTCCGGGTGCAAAATTAATGCAAATTAAATAAGTCAAGTCGGCAATACGCGTTACACACTGCCGGTTTAAATTAAATTGCTCAAGAATTTAAAACATTGTTTTAAGATATATTGCTTAAAAATTGAAATTACTGCAATAAATATAAAAATGTAATTGTAAAAAATTCCAGACTGAAAATATAGGGAGAAAAACAGTGTCGTAAAATGATCTTAAAATCTAGGAAAAAATTAACGTTACAGTGTTAAATAATCGACGAGTGAAGGTGCGTGAAATAGCTGAGATCATAGGCATCTTAAAAAAAACGAATTGAAAATATTTTGCATGAAGAATTACATATGAAAAAGCTTTGTGCAAGATGGATGCCGTATTTGCTGACAATTGACCAAAAACGCATTCGAATACGTATTTCTCAAGGGTGTTTGAATCGTTTTAAGCAAAATAAAATGGATTTCAAGGGTCATTTATTAACTGTTGATGAAACTTGGATCCACCACTATACAGCAGAGCGAAAAAAACAGAAGAAACAATGGATTGTAGCCGGTGTAAGTGCACCAAAGAAAGCAAAGACGGTTTCATCAATAGGGAAGGATATGGCAACAGTTTTTTGGAATTACGAAAGTATTTTGTTGATCGATTATCTTCAGAAAGGTAAAACAATTAACTCTAAATATTATTATAACCTCTTAGATCAGTTGGATGTAAAAATTCGTAAAAAAAGATCTGCTTTGAAGAAGAAAAGAATCATTTTTCATCAAGACAATAGACGTGTTCACACCACTGTTTTGACGATGGCAAAATTCAACGAATTAAAGTACGAATTGCTTGAACATCCAGCATATTCACTAGATCTGGCTCCCTCTGACTATTATCTGTTTCCAAACCTGAAAAAATTCCAGACTGAAAAGCGTTTTACATCAAATGACGGATCTATTGTAGCCATAGATGGATATTTTGCAAACCTTCCAAAATCACACTTTAATGATGGTACTGAATTATTGAAAAAACGTTGGAATCAATGTATTAAAGTTTCAGAAGATAATATTAAAAAATAAAACATATTTCTCGTCAAAAAAAATTTTTCTTTCATTGTTAGACCGAGAAATTTTCAGACAGCCCAGCCCTCATATCTTCAAAATTTGAAAATTTCGAATCCATAAAAAATTTCGGAAAAAAAGTAAATATTCTAATTAGAAATTTTAAAAATAATATTTTCCAAAAGAAAATTTTATAACAACCAAACTTTTTCAAAACAGCTTTTCAGAAAGAGACCATGGAACACAACATTCATGACTCAAAAGCTTTATTTTACGAATCTAACTTAAACAACTTAGATAAATATAAATTAAACTAACTAATTAATTATTTAATCATGGTTTAACTTTCATTTATTTGAACATCAACTAACCAGTCGGTGATTAGTTTGGTTAGTTGAAGCTTTTGTAGCCACGAAAAAAAGTAAACCAGGTTAGGTCAATTAAATCTAAATTGGACTACAATTTAAGAAATTATCTATGTAACTAATTAATTGACTTAGTTTAAATATAAACTAACCTGAAATAACCTTAAGCAAACAACAAAAAAAAACATTCAATTAGTTTAGCTTAGTTCAAATAGGTGTAAATAAAACTAGATAATTAATTCAATTATAATTGCATTTCAATTTGCCTTTCTGTTGGTGACTAGCTTAGTGAAGTGAAACTCAGGTAGTCGCGGAGAAAGTCAATTTAACGAATTTATCACTACTTAAACAGGGCGCAGGTAATTTCCACACCACTAATCCGTTTATGACCTAGACATATTTAAGGGATTGTAATTGCAGAAGTAAATTCCACACCGAGTACTTTCAGGTAGAGGATGAGGGTTGATAAATGGGTGGTGGTACGCACCGGCCTGTTCAATTAAATCATTATTAAACCCTTCTACATATCAGTTTAGTACATATTATTAATTTGTGATTATTACTTGGTTGTGCATATATTTTTTAAAGTGTTGCTAATATGGAAGCAAAGTTAATAAAAAGTAATCGAGGAAAGAACATGTTATGTGTGAATTACTACACTTATTTTCGACAAAAGATGCTAAAATGTGGTGAAACATTTTGGAGATGTTCAAAAAAAGATTGCAAATCAAAAGTCTTCCCCGTTGGGCCCGAAAATTTAGTGACCAGAAGTGAAGGACTCCATACACACGAAGCCGATACCAAGAAGCTGAATCGGCAAATAATTAGTAATTCCCGCAAAAGAAAAGCCGGAGAGCATATGAGTGAAAGGCCATCTAAAATTATCCGACAAGAACTACAAAACACGCTGCCTGAAACAGTAACAGAAAAAGATGTCGAATATATTAGAAAAAACATTTATAACCATAGACGAAAATTTTTGCCAGGACGTAATCCAAGAAGTGCTGAGGAGGTGCATAGTGTTTTAGAGACATTTGAAATCAAAACTAGCAAGGGTGAGAATTTTCTATATATCAATGAACTCGAAAGTGGCTAAACTGTTAGGATGTAGATTTCATTTACACCAATCTTGGTTTCGCAAGATACAGAATCTAGATCTAGCTAAAGAATATTGCGACAAAAATTCTGAAATTGGTCGTTGGTTAAAGTATTGTTTCGGCTTGTCCTATTTAGCACCCGAAGAATTAGGTGACAGTTTTGCATACGATTTATATTCTATAAAACCTGAAGATGAACGTTTAAATAAATTTTGTGATTACTTACTAGAAACGTATATAGAGGAAGGAGCCGATTTTCCAGTTGAAATATGGGCAGAATCGAGTCCATCTTTAACTCGAATGACTAACTGTTGTGAGTCCTTCCATTCCCATCTAAATAATTCTCTTTAGTCTACGCATTCGTCTCTGTATACTTTTATCGATAGGCTGAAAGAATTTCAGATTAACGTATATATAAAAATACAAAGTGTCGACGAGTCTAAAATAAGTAATAATCATAATAATCAAAAATTAAAACATTTAAAAAATCTTTATGAACAAAGACAATTAGGAAATATTAATCGTTTCCATTTTTTAAAATGTGTCTCCTATTTTTCTCAACCTGTTTTGTAAATATATATAAATAGATATGTATAGGTTTATAGCATTATCTAGTATATGTAAGGAAATTTGTCCAATTGTATTTTATGTATTTAGCAAAAACTATGTTTTATCAATATTATTCTACTATGAAATAAAAACATATATTTTTGCAAATATCTAAAATTTTCAGTAAAAACTCATTTAAAAGAAATCCGTCCAATTTTATTTAGATGAATAAAGCATAATTATATTTGCTTGGTGTGGAAAATTCCACACAGGTTAGTGTGGAATTTACCTGTTGTATTAAGGGCGCAGGTAGTCTTGGTGTGAAATTTACTAACGCCGCTTAAACAAAACCGAAGTAACTTATATCTGACTTCCCAAAATCCCCCTAATCACATTTTTTTTTTATTTGCCCAATAGAATTCTTTTACAAAACAAAAATTATACAGGGTGCCTCATATGTATGGAATAATGATTCCACAGCATTTATGAATCAATGTATCAAAACAATGTTTAGATGAAAGTTATAGGGAGTTATTCGACGCATATGCTAACTTTGACAAAAAAATGTTTTGAACTGCCAGTTCGAAGAAATTACGCCATCTTAAATTTTTTAAATTATATTATTTTATTTTTGAGTCCTACTAAAAATTCTAGATATTATTTGCCTAATATACCATATGTCTAAATTGAACTGTTTTGGAATTATTGTCATTTGAAATTTAAAATAAAAAAGAGACAAAAAAACTATTAACAAATACTCTAGGTTTATTTTTAAGGTAACAACTGTTCTAAATGTCTACCGTTAACAGCGAAGCAATGGCCCAATCTGTCTGAATAGAGATTTGCAGAGAGTCCGGGGTGATCTGTGCTACTTCATATTGAGTTCTTTGTTGTAAATCTTCTACAGTTTCAGATCGACTTCGGTAAACTTTGGTTTTCAAATGACCCCATAAAAAAAAAATCGAGTTGCGTAAGATCGAAACTTCTTGCAGGCCATTCTACAGCACTTCTTCTGCCTATCCATTGATTAGGAAAAATCGCATTTTTTGTGGTCTTTGAGAATGACTGTCGATTATCCAATGGGGATTCTTAGTAGGCTAGTACCGGCAGTTATGTCTGTTAACTCTTCCGTTAAAATAAAATGTGGCCTCGTTAGAAAAAACAATATGAATTAGGTTAAGATCATTATTGATTCGTTCCATCATGAACTCGCAAAATTCTACGCTTCTATCGTAGTCATTTTCAGAAAATTTTTGCACTAAAATGGGTTTGTATGGATACAATTTTTCCTTATTCAGTATACGAATTAAGGTACCTGTACTTATGTTGTGGTCTAGGCAAAGCTAACGAGTGGCTGTATGGGGATTTTCAGTAATTTCCCATAAAACATCTAACTTTTTATCATCGCTTGTTTTAACTTTCGGAGGTCCAGATTTAGAACGATCCTTAACATGACCTGATTGTCTATATCGTGTTAATGTATTGCTAACTACGGATTGAGTAATAGGTTCTCGATTCGGATATTCTGCGTTAAAAAGATCACACACCTCCTGTTGTGTTCTCCTACGGTCTCCATAACCAACCATCATTAACAAAGTGATTCTTTCAATTTTTGTTAAATGTACTATTATGATATTGCGCTCAAATTGCAGCAATAAACGTTTTCGTTAATAAATCAATTTTTGATGCGTTAAGTCGTTACCTGATAGTAAATGTTTGACACAAGCCAGCTCAATTTTTTTTTTATTTGATCGCCTTAATTTCAAATATCAATAATTCCAAAACAGTTCAATTTAGATATATGGCATGTTAGACAAATAATATCTAGAATTTTTAGTAGGACTCAAAAATAAAATAATATACAGAGCTTTCCATTTAAAAAAATTTAAGATGATGTAATTTCTTCGAACCTACAGTTCAAAACATTTTATTGTCAACGTCGGCATGTGCGCCGTATAACACCCTATAACTTTTATTTAAACATTTTTTAGTGTTCCGTACGGAACACTTATAAATCACTTCGGTGTCTGTCTGTCACACCCGATTTTCTCCGAAACTATTTGACATAAAAAGTTGAAATTTGGTACTAATATAGGAATTGATGGCCTCATCAGAGCCATGTAGTTTTGAAAGTTAAATTTTGACTTAAGGGGTTAGTTTTAGGAGGTGAAATCGGAAGTGAAAAAAAAATATTTTTACTAGGTCATCGAGTTTGGTGTCAAATGAAAGCTTGTGAAAACACGAGTAATATATATATATATATATATATATATATATATATATATATATATATATATATATATATATGTATATATATGTATATATATATATATATATATATATATATGTATGTATATATATATATATATATATATATATATATATATATATATATATATGTATATATATATTTTTTTGTTGAGTGTTGAGAGAGGCCATAAATATGACAAAAAAAATAGTACAGCCCTCACGAATCATGAAATAAATAAAAGCCATACCTTTGATTTCAAAAACATCAAAATTATCAACACCGAAATAAATACAAAAAAAAGAGAAATTCTCGAATCCGTTCATATTCAGTTGACACCCACTGCAATAAACGAAAAAAACAGATGTAAATAACCTAAACCGTATCTACCTACCAGTCATATAAAGTCCCTCAAGTTAAGTGGTTTGTTTGTAGAAAGAAAAAATGTGATATTAATAGTGTTTTAAACTCAACACCCAACAAAATGAACTACTTATATATATATATATATATATATATATATATATATATATATATATATATATATATATGTACATATATATATATATATATATATATATATATATATATATATATATATATATATAATGTAATACTTGCTCACCCTTTTCTCAGTATTATTTTTAAAAAATTGCGAAAAATCGCTGTCCACATCTTATCTCGAAAAGTACTTATCAAAAAATTTAGAAAAAATTCTGGAATATTCTCCACGGGGTGTAGATTGAACGAAAATTATCACGAGTGCATTACCTTTAATAATTTATCTGGTATATAAAAAGAAACAAAAATTTCAAGATCATCAGTTTTCAGTAAAGATTGGAAACAAACTTTGTTGAACACTCATTTGGGGTGTATTTTCTGAAGTCACTGATCATTTTATACCACCGTAACAATTTTTTTATTTTAAAAGCAATCAACGTACGGAACCCTAATTGTGCAAGTTCAACTTGCACTTGACCGGTTATTTGATACACACACACACACATAAATGCTATGGAATCATTATTCCATACATATGGGGCACCCTGTATGTATTTATATTATATATATATATATATATATATATATATATATATATATATATATATATATACATTGTAGGATTTTTAAAAAATTGCCTCTCGTTTGGGCGCAATTTTGAAACGTCTTAACTTCTTTGCTTTTAATAAATATATTATTTATTAAATAGAAGTCGTTATTTGCCCCTTACGTATATCTTAATTTCTGAGAATGGATTAAGTGGATATTAATACTGAAAGACCTAAAGAAATTAGACATAAACTAGCTCAGTTTTTTGGTAGAGAAATATGGATAAGAGATAATTTTTGTTCGTCTTTTAAAAATAGTCTCTATAGTTGTTTAAAATTTTGGTTGTACAGATTTTGGGCACCATTCATTTTAAAATAAAAAGAATCTAACTTCAGCTCAAAAAAATGAAAAAATACTGAAGGGATATGTAGTTGTTAAAAATTTTTTTAATATGGTACAACTGTTGCGTCCTGAAAGGTAAAACGGGTGATTCAGTGAAACGCTAGATTTAAATAAAGAAAAGGGTTTATTACTGACAAAATTAAAAGTTCTAACTTCGCTATACTTAAAATTACTATTTCTACTAAATAAAATCCCTTAGTCTAGTAGATGGTACGATTATCTAGAGTCTTTAAATCAGGATTCTAATTAAGGCTTAGCTAAACACGATGTTAAAAGTTCGTGGGATTAACTTCACGAATTACCCGTTTTGAATAGACGATGTAAAACGCACTTGTCAGCAGGAAACTAGGTCTATGGATTGATATACTGATGACTTACGGTGTTTCTATGAGTTTTTTGGCCTGTCCTGGTGAGATATTCATAACACTGATGTCTCCACCTTGGCTACCCCAGTTCCGTTTGGACTACTAAACATTTCTTGACCCTTAAAGGTCTGGAAATAAGCAAGACATTTCAAGGAAAAGGCCTTGAACTTGAAAACTAAAACCGTTTCTGCACTACTACATCACTAATAAATGAATACGTGATAAAAAAAAAAGCCTATTGGGCGGCTTAAAAAAAGCCCTCTCTGGCTACATGATCAAAAGGAGAGTTCACTGCGACTCTATGTTGGGAAAAAGCCTTTACTACATCTCGACTGGAAAAAAGCCTTTACTACATCTCGGCTGGAAAAAGCCCTGACTACATCTCCGCTGGAAAAAAGCCTAGAACAATGCCATCCGCACGCTTAAATATTTTTCTCCCTTCCTTAAAATCACGTCTTCAAGATGGCTACTTCCCGGATACAAATCTTTAGCCAGTCGGACGCATGCGATGCAAATTAAATAGGTCCAGTAGGTAACCCGCAATGCACACTGTAATATAAACGGCTCAAAAATTCAGAACACTGTTTTAAACTACACTGCTTAAAAGTTAAAAAGTAAAGTAAAGTAAAAAAAATATAAATTATAAGTGGAAACAATGTCGTAACATGATCTTAAAATCTAGGAAAAAATGAATGTTACAATATATATATATATATATATATATATATATATATATATATATATATATATATATATATATATATATATATATATACATATATATATATATATATATATATATATATATATATATATATATATATATATATATATATATATATATATATATATATATATATATATATATATATATATATATATATATATATATATATATATATATGTATATATATATATATACATTTCTAGTCAGTTTTTTAGGGCAACCGATTGGTAACCTGTAGAGCATGTAAAAAATACCTAAAATTTTTATATTGTTACATATTGGAATTTGATTTTGTTAGTCAATTAAAACTATAATTTCATCAAACAAAGTGCTTTGAAACAGCTTAAAATTCAATTATTTATCATACATGGGCTACCTTTTAAGTTTTTACAAAAACAATGAAAGGAAAAAAAATTTGGTACAAATCGTTTAATTGTTTCTCAAGATTTTCGCCCTTAAGATTTATACACTTTTGCATGCGTTCGAACCAATTCTCGAAACATTTTTTCTACTCTGAAGTTGGTGCCTCAAAAATATGGATTTAACAGCTTCTTGAAGTGATGAAAATCGCTGGCCACGCATTTTTTTGACATTCAGGAACAAAAAGAAGTCGTTCGGCGATAAATCAGGTGAATACGGGCAATAAGATGTTAATTCGATGTTTTTTTCCGGTAAATAATCAATTGTTTAACGTCGACCATTCAGCATCAACTGTTCTTCGATCCTCTAAAGCAATGGTTGCCACAAGTCCAGTATAACCAAAGAAACAAGCGATCATTTTCTTGGAAGTGCTTCGCGAGCGAACCACTTTTGTTGGATTCGTTTCATATTGGAACACCCAAACAGTTGATTGTTGCTTAGTGTCCAGCTCGTACGAATATATTCAAGTTTCGTGTCCTATTACGATGTTGTATATGAATTTTACATGTCCACAGTCGAATTTTTTGAGCATTTGCTTACACCAAATGACACGAGCCTGTTGTGTCGGTCAAATTATGCGGATTCCATCGGGAACAGATCTTTTTCACAGCTAAATGTTCATGCAAAATCGAATTTATTGAAGCCTTCGACATGACTAAGAATTTCTCTATCTCAATCATGTTGCGCACAGTATCGATGTTTTTTGGAACAACAACCGATTTTGGTCGACCTTCACGAAACTCATCGCTGACGGAAGCACAACCATGACGAAATTCTCCAAACCAATTGTAAACAGCCTTTTCTGAAGCTGATTCATTACCAAAAGTTGAACGGAGCAATTCGAAGCATTGTTGTTGAGTTAGGTCTTTACTAAAATCGTAAAAAATCATCCAACGAAAACCTTCACGTTAAACTTCGATTGTTCACAAAAATGTTATTTTAAATGTCACATCTCAACAGCGCCATCTAGTGGTCGTTTCTAAAAACTTAAAACATCGCCTTCGTAAAAACGGAAATATTGTAAATTTAGGACAAAAAGGTAAAACCAAAATTTATCATTAATAGAAACTAATCATTTTCTGTGAGTAAAAGTTTGTAAGAAAGAAAGAAAATGTAGTATTATTAATATATTTTTAAGGCCCTGCTTATTGATTATTGCATATTTTCATTGCATTACTTATATTTTTCTCAGTTTAACACGATTTTGAAGTTAACCCCTAATTTAAAAACATTTAATCAAAATTGAAAATAAAAAAATAACAACAATTTTGCCAATATTAGAATAATTTGGCAAACAATATAAAAACACGAACTAAACGTACATCTTAATGGAAAGACGCACCCCCTATATGTCGGTAAACGCCGACCAGCAAAATAAAAATGTTGGTAGAGGTAGAATTATATTTATATTTTCTCTTGTGAAACGTTCATAAGGATTTACTTATTTGCATATGGCGCCGATACACATTTTCTGTCCATGCAAGATGCCCAGACTTCTAGCCTCACTACCTCAGAACTCCACTGCATACACTATTTTTGAATGGAAATAGTACACAGTTTTTAAAGTCTTTGAGGTTATATTGTTTTATCTCATGAGGTAATAAATTACTTGACGGGTATTCTTTAAATCTGTCAAAATTTGATCGAATTCGTTTTGAAACGATATTGATGAAAATAGCAAAAAAGCATTAAATATAACAAAAATGCCATTTGTGTATCACCCCTTAAAATGCCATTATTGCGGTAAGTATTAATTAGTTTTTCTAAAGAAAATGAATTTTAAACAACATTTTTAGAATCATCATAAAACTAAGAAAGAAATAATGTTGTGGTACATCATGATATTGTCTTAAAACCACTAGTGTCTTACAAACCTATTAAATGCATTTTTCGAGTACCTCTCAAACTATATAAAGTTGTTTTTATTGTCGGTTAATAGAAACAATCTCTTTCCTGGATGACCTTATACACACACACCATGTACGCTACACGTGATTACCCTGTTTATTAGCAAGAACTCCCTACATTTATAAATGAGAACAGTTAAATCTGCATGCGTATACTAGGTGTGAACGAAAATTTTCAAAAAAACAACAGAAATTGTCCTCTTTTAGTTGAATATCCCCAGTAGCATAAAGAGGTATGAAGGGCAGGAGGTATTTATAAAAAGAACCTTTTTTAAGCAAGAAGCACACGAGGAAGGGGAGCATCTTGAAGAAAGAGAACTTCTCTTGAGTTGGAACCATAAAATACCAGAAAATGGTAAAGTTATCCAGCATGTATGGTGCACGTGGTTACCCTTCTTATTTGCAAGAACTCCCTATATTGATAATTGGGAACGAGGCTGGTATGGAAAGTCCGTGCAAAGTCCGAGAGATGGCACCACCGGCGCATATCGAGGTCATGTTTAGTTAGTAGCATCTCTTGAATGAACGCACACCAAGTTTCAGCCATATTGGTCTATTTCTTTGTGTTTGGCATCAAGGAAGTCGAGTGATTTTCAAGAAATGGACGAAAGAGAATTTCGTGTGGTGATTAAACTTTATGAAAGGCAAAACGCCTCAGGAGACTAAAGAGAAGCTTGATAAACATTATGGTGACTCTGCACCTTCGATTAGAACAGTTTATAAGTGGTTTCAAAATTTTCGGACTGGCCATATGGGCACAAGTGACGTTGAACGTTCTGGACGGCCTGTGGAGGTTACGACTCCAGAAATCATTGATCAAATCCATGATATGGTGATGGATGACAGAAGAGTTAAGGTGCGTGAGATTGCTAGTGCTGTGAGCATCTCGACTGAACGGGTACATAATATTTTATATAAACATTTGGACATGAGAAAGCTATCCGCAAGATGGGTGCCGCGATTGCTCACGCTTGACCAAAAACGGAATCGTGTGAAGTGTTGCAAGGATGGTTTGCAGCTGTTCCAGAAGAATCCGGAGGACTTTAAGCGTCGTTTCGTCACTGTGGATGAAACATGGATACATTACTATACTCCTGAGGCCAAACAATAATCTAAACAATGGGTTACCAAGGGGGAATCTGCACCAGAAAAGGCGAAGACCGTTCCTTCGGCCGGAAAGGTTATGGCGACTGTTTTTTGGGATTCGCAAGGGATAATCCTCATCGACTATCTGGAAAAGGGTAAAACTATTACAGGTGATTATTATTCATCGTTATTGGACCGTTTGAAAACCGAGCTGCAAGAAAAACGCCCGCGATTGGCCCACAAGAAAGTCCTTTTCCATCACGACAACGCACCTGCACACACCTCAGCAGTTGTGGTCGCAAAATTAATGGAAATAGGATTCCAACTCGTTTCACATCCCCCCTATTCTCCAGACTTGGCTCCCTCGGACTACTATTTGTTCCCCAATTTGAAGGAATGGCTGGCGGGACAAAGATTTTATTCAAACGAGGAGGTGAATGCAGACACTAATGGATATTTTGCAGACTTGGACAAATCCTAGTATTCGGAAGGGATCAACAAACTAGAACATCGTTGGACGAAGTGAATAAGCCTAAAAGAAGACTATGTCGAAAAATAAAAAAGGTTTACCCCAAACACATAAGTAGTTTTTATTTTTGCACGGACTTTTCAAACCAGCCTCGTATACTGAATATGGAAAAAAAATTCAAAAGAAAAACTTTATTATTTTTATAATTGAATAGCACCAGGAGCGTAGGGAGGTAAGAGGTGCGAGGAGTATATATATAAAAAACGACTTTTTTAAGCAAAAAATAGATCGAAGGGGGAGCGACTCGTCAAGAACCGAACGTATAACACGAAATTTACGGAGAAAACTCTGTAACTTCCATCCTCGTCTCTGAAATGATTTATATAATTGACTCTAAATAGTTGACTTCAAGAATCTCAAAAAGTAGTAAGCTAATGCAATATATACGAACAACCCCTTTTACTCTTCATATATTTGACTCTAATTACTCACGTATAATAAAAAAGCAATAACAATTTTCAGATTCCTCGACGCCAAGAAGTTTGAAAGGTTAAAATATATGGAACAAATGCAAGAGCTCCCTGTCCCCCTTGTTTAACTCTTCACATCGTTAAATACGAGGCTGGTTTGAAAAGTCCGTGCAAAGTCCGAGAGATGGCACCACCGGCGCGTATCGAGGTCATGTTTAGTTAGTAGCATCTCTTGAATGAACGCACACCAAGTTTCAGCCATATTGGTCTATTTCTTTGTGTTTGGCATTCGTGTGAATCAAGGAAGTCGAGTGATTTTCAAGAAATGGACGAAAAAGAATTTCGTGTGGTGATTAAACATTACTTTATGAAAGGCAAAACGCCTCAGGAGACTAAAGCTTGATAAACATTATGGTGACTCTGCACCTTCGATTAGAACAGTTTATAAGTGATTTCAAAATTTTCGGACTGGCCATATGGGCACAAGTGACGCTGAACGTTCTGGACGGCCTGTGGAGGTTACGACTCCAGAAATCATTGATCAAATCCATGATATGGTGATGGATGACAGAAGAGTTAAGGTGCGTGAGATTGCTAGTGCTGTGGGCATCTCGACTGAACGGGTACATAATATTTTACATAAACATTTGGACATGAGAAAGCTATCCGCAAGATGGGTGCCGCGATTGCTCACGCTTGACCAAAAACGGAATCGTGTGAAGTGTTGCAAGGATGGTGTGCAGCTGTTCCAGAAGAATCCAGAAGACTTTAAGTGTCGTTTCGTCACTGTGGATGAAACATGGATACATTACTATACTCCTGAGACCAAACAACAATCTAAACAATGGGTTACCAAGGGGGAATCTGCACCAAAAAAGGCGAAGACCGTTCCTTCGGCCGGAAAGGTTATGGCGACTGTCTTTTGGGATTCGCAAGGGATAATCCTCATCGACTATCTGGAAAAGGGTAAAACTATTACAGATGAATATTATTCATCGTTATTGGACCGTTTGAAAACCGAGCTGCAAGAAAAACGCCCGCGATTGGCCCACAAGAAAGTCCTTTTCCATCACGACAACGCACCAGCAGACACCTCAGCAGTTGTGGTCGCAAAATTAATGGAAATAGAATTCCAACTCGTTTCACATCCCCCCTATTCTCCAGACTTGGCTCCCTCGGACTACTATTTTTTCCCCAATTTGAAGAAATGGCTGGCGGGACAAAGATTTTATTCAAACGAGGAGGTGATTGCAGACACTAATGGATATTTTGCAGACTTGGACAAATCCTATTATTCGGAAAAGATCAACAAACTAGAACATCGTTGGACGAAGTGTATAAGCCTAAAAGGAGACTATGTCGAAAAATAAAAAAGGTTTACCCCAAACACATAAGTAGTTTTTATTTTTGCACGGACTTTTCAAACCAGCCTCGTATAAGTAATTTAAAGTAACAAAATTTGTTTCAAATTCTCGACGTTAAGAACACTGAAAAGAATCTATAAAACGATATATATGAAGTAACATCTCTAACTCCTTTTTCTATCCCTTTAATCCTTTACGTGCTTGACCACAAATTATGGACAAGAATGAAAAAATGTTGCAATTTTCAAATTTCTCGACTCTAAACACTAACCCCTCCCACTGCCCTTTAACCCCTCATAGTTTGAGCAAGAGATATAATGAAAAAAAGAAAAAAATTTTGGATTCTCCGATTCCAAGAATCCTAAAAAGGACGTATACCACGATATACATATATGGACCTATGCCTCTAACTTACTTCCCCACCCCTTCAAAATTTTACTACAAATAATCAACAATAATGGAAAAATAGCAAAATTCTCAGATTCCTCGACTCCAAGAACGCTAAAAACTCCTTATAACAAGACACCCGCCTAACCCTCTCTCCCACCTTTTGAAACTCTTAGACTTTGAACTTAAAAAAATGACTTAAAAGTTATTCACTATTCAACCAAAAACTAGAAAAGGCTTATGGCCGCCGCCTCTATGGCTATAGAAAATATGTCCCACAGAAATGGAACATCTTTTTATCGGGGATTCGCTTTTGTGAAAAATGTTCACCCCCTGATTATGTTCGTTCCACTGTAAGTAGAGATTCTTTTTTTGTAAAAAAAAGTGGTTTATTTGACGCCCCCCTGTTTATCCATTGACCCCTATCTACATGTAGCTCCGCCTTTAATGTTTTTTTTCCTTAAGGAAAAACCCCCTGTATCCACATGCCCCTCTACCCCTTGAAATTAAATCGAGTGTAAGCGTTTTAAGTTACACTGTATGAAAGGGTTTTTTTTTATGAAAAATTTCCACCTTCTTAGCATCAATTTTTTTGTTGCGGTTGGTAGGGGTCTAAACTTTACGAGGTCCAGTGCAAGAGGGGCTTTTTTTCGCACTCCGATTTGTCGATTGACAGCTCCACCTTTAGTGATTTTTTTTCCTTAAAAATATGCCCTTTGTATCTATATGTTCCCCACCCTCTAAGCCCGAAACTTCATTTTTAAAATGTGGTCAAAAAAGTAGCTGAATGTCGAATAGCAAAGTTCTATCTGTGTTTTCCAGGCGGAAGACTATAGACAGCGACAAATCGCAAAAAGAAAGGAATATTTCAAATAAGGGTGTGCAGTACACGCTTCACAGAAAACAGATAACAGGGACAAATGAAGACAAAAAGGTCTGGTCGGTCTAATGTCATAACAGATCGTGAAGATCAGAACACCACAGTGATGTCTAAACAAAAACAACGCTTAACTCCTCCTCAAATGTTTGCTGCTTTAATTAAAACTGGTGTTGAACCACCAGTTTAAAGAGGAGATTGCCATCTGCAGGCCTAGGCAGATGTGTAGCATCTATTTTACGATAATAAAAATATTTGTCCATTTTGTGTTTCTAGTTTTAATTAAAAATTTCTTAGTGCTTCTAAACTCTTGGACGGTAATAATATATATATATATATATATATATATATATATATATATATATATATATATATATATATATATATATATATATATATATATATACAGGGTGCCCCATATGTATAGAATAATGATTCCACAGCATTTATTAATCAGTGTATCAAAAAAATGTTTAAATAAAAGTTTTAGGGTGTCAAACGGCGCACATGCTGACGTTGACAATAAAATATTTTGAACTGTCAGTTCGAAGAAATTACGCCATCTCAAATTTTTTTAAATGGAAAACCATGCATATTATTTTATTTTTAAGTCCTACTAAAAATTCTAGATATTATTACCCAATCTGTAGTTAGCAAAACATTAAAACGATTTAGACAATCAGGTCATGTTATGGATCGTTCTAAATCTGGACCTCCAAAAGTTAAAACAAGCGATGACAAAATGTTAGATGTTTTATTGGAAATTACAGAAAATACCCATACAGCCACTCGTCAGGTTCACCTAGACCACAGCATAAGTAAAGGTACCTTAAATCGTATACTGAATGAAGAAAAACTGCATCCATACAAACCCATTTTATTGAAAGAATCATCTACTAAGATAGACGCGTTGAATTTTGCAAGGTCATGATGGCACGAATCAATAATGATCCTAACCTAATTCATATTATTGTTTTTTCTGACGAGGCCACATTTTGTCTTAACGGAAGAATTAACAGACGTAACTGCCAGTACTGGTCTACTGAGAATCCCCACTGGATAATCGACAATCATTCTCAAAGACCACAAAAGATAAACGTGTGGGCAGGGATTTGTGGACTTCATATCACTGGTCCCTTTTTTATCGATGGAAATCTTACAGGGCAGCAGTATTTACAGTTACTCCAAGAGCAAGTTATTCCAACTTGTGCAGGTCTTTTTTCCGATGAAAATAATTTGGATACCCCTAACAGGAATCTGTGGTATCAACAGGACGGAGAACCTCCTCACTGTTAAATCAATGTTCGTACATATTTGGATGCGGTTTTTCCTAATCGATGGATAGGTAGAAGAGGTGCTGTAAAATGGCCTGCAATGAGTCCCGACCTTACGCCACTCGATTTTTTTATGGGGTCATTTGAAAACCAAATTTTACCGAAGTCGACCTGAAACTCTAGAATATTTACAACAAATAATTCAATATGAAGTAACACAGATCACCCCGGATTCTCTGCAAAACTCTGTTCAGGCTGTTTATGACAGTTTGGGTGATTGCCTCGCTGTTAACGGTAGACAATAAAATAATATACAGGGCTTTCCATTTAAAAAAAAATCAAGATTACGTAACTGACAGTTCAAAAGATTTTATTGTCAACATCAACATGTGCGCCGTATAACACCCTATATATATATATATATATATATATATATATATATATATATATATATATATATATATATATATATATATATATATATATATATATATATATATATATATATATATATATATATATATATATATATATATATATATATATATATATATATATATATATATATATATATATATATATATATATATATATATATATATATATATATATATATATATATATATATATATATATATATATATATATATATATATATATATATATATATATATATATATATATATATGTATATATATATATATATATATATATATATATATATATATATATATATATATATACACATACATATATATATATATATATATATATATATATATATATATATATATATATATACACATATATATATATATATATATATATATATATATCTATATATATATATATATATATATATATATATATATATATATATATATATATATATATATATACACATATATATATCTATATATATATATATATATATATATATATATATATATACGAGTCTGGTTTGAAAAGTCCGTGTAAAAATAAAAACTACTTATGTGTTTGGGGTAAACCTTTTTTTATTTTTCGACATAGTCTCCTTTTAGGCTTATACACTTCGTCCAACGATGTTCTAGTTTGTTGATCCCTTCCAAATAATAGGATTTGTCCAAGTCTGCGAAATATCCATTAGTGTCTGCAATCACCTCCTAGTTTGAATAAAATCTTTGTCCCGCCAGCCATTTCTTCAAACTGGGGAACAAATAGTAGTCCGGGGGAGCCAAGTCTGGAGAATAGGGGGGATGTGAAACGAGTTGGAATCCTATTTCCATTAATTTTGCGACCACAACTGCTGAGGTGTGTGCTGGTGCGTTGTCGTGATGGAAAAGGACTTTCTTGTGGGCCAATCGCGGGCGTTTTTCTTGCAGCTCGGTTTTCAAACGGTCCAATAACGATGAATAATATTCACCTGTAATAGTTTTACCCTTTTCCAGATAGTCGATGAGGATTATCCCTTGCGAATCCCAAGAGACAGTCGCCATAACCTTTCCGGCCGAAGGAACGGTCTTCGCCTTTTTTGGTGCAGATTCCCCCTTGGTAACCCATTGTTTAGATTGTTGTTTGGTCTCAGGAGTATAGTAATGTATCCATGTTTCATCCACAGTGACGAAACGACGCTTAAAGTCCTCCGGATTCTTCTGGAACAGCTGCAAACCATCCTTGCAACACTTCACACGATTCCGTTTTTGGTCAAGCGTGAGCAATCGCGGCACCCATCTTGCGGATAACTTTCTCATGTCCAAATGTTTATGCAAAATATTATGTACCCGTTCAGTCGAGATGCCCACAGCACTAGCAATGTCACGCACCTTAACTCTTCTGTCATCCATCACCATATCATGGATTTGATCAATGATTTCTGGAGTCGTAACCTCCACAGGCCGTCCAGAACGTTCAACGTCACTTGTGCCCATATGGCCAGTCCGAAAATTTTGAAACCACTTATGAACTGTTCTAATCGAAGGTGCAGAGTCACCATAATGTTTATCAAGCTTCTCTTTAGTCTCCTGAGGCGTTTTGCCTTTCATAAAGTAATGTTTAATCACCACACGAAATTCTTTTTCGTCCATTTCTTGAAAATCACTCGACTTCCTTGATTGACACGAATGCCAAACACAAAGAAATAGACCAATATGGCTGAAACTTGGTGTGCGTTCATTCAAGAGATGCTACTAACTAAACATGACCTCGATACGCGCCGGTGGTGCCATCTCTCGGACTTTGCACGGACTTTTCAAACCAGCCTCGTATATATAAACAACAGTCCATTTTTGGATGTAATATTTGGGCCTTATATGGGCATTCCAGGGCACGAGGTCGCAAAATCAACGTTAAAGGCTTTTATTCAACTCGCCCGATAGAATGAACAACTAGGCAGACGATTAGTCGACAGGTCAAAATTTCGGGTCGCCCTCTTGGTCTATTACAAGATATTCGCTCTGCAACTAGTAGCATAAGAATTGACAATATACTGGACTAATTAGCATTAGGTCGCCTAATTCCTAATAAAACCTTACAAGTATAGTAACAGTAGAGAAGAATTACATGTTAGCAAAATGTACTTAAATTTTAGACGGTATGAAATCAGTTTTATTTGATACTAGTCGTGCTCGCGGCTCCGCTCGCGTGGACTTGATTTATTACTGTCGTGACTGCTTATTCCTTATGTTAGCTAACCTAATAAAATATCTGCCATTATTTCCCCTTATCTCCCATCATTTTTCCTTATCTCATAATTTCCATTATCTAGGCTGATCGCTGCTCATCTCCCATTATTTCTCCTTATCTCCCATTATTTCTCCTTATCTCCCATTATCTCACCTTATCTCCCATTATTTGGGCTTATCTCGACTTATCTCGCAATATTTCTCCTAATTTTCCATTATTTCTCCTTATCTCCCATTATCTCACCATAACTCCCATTATCTACACTTATCTCTGCTTATCTCCCATTAATTCTCCTTATCTCCCATTATTTATACTCACCTTATCTCCCATTATCTAGGCTTATATCAAATTACATCGAATTATATAGAACATATGTATAAATTTATAAAAACACGTAAATTAGATTAGTGATTCTTAAGTGATAAGCGCACTAACGGACAGACAGACAGAGAGACGTTACATTTTATATATTCTTTGCAACATGATATTGTTCAATATTTAATGGTTGAGGCAGTGTATTGCAAGAGAACGCGCTAACGGTAACCTTTTTTCCGACTTGATTCACTATTATCGTCACTGCTTATTCTTTATGTTATCTAACGCAATAAAATATATCCTATAACTTGGCCAAAGAACATATGTATGTTTTAAGAAAAAGCACGTAACGCACTAACGGACAGACAGACAGATAGACAAACAGAGAGACGTTACATTTTTTATATATATTATAGATAGATAACCTGGCCAGAGAACATATGTATGTTTTAAAATAAAAGTACGTAAATCGGATAAGTAGTTTTCCAGTGATAAGCGCACTAACGGACAGACAAACAGACAGAGAGACAGACTGAGATACGTTGCATTTTATATATATTGTAGATGTAATAAAATATATATCTATAACCTGGTCAGAGAACATATGTATGAATTTAAAAAATCACGTAAATCGAATAAGTGGTTCTCGAGGGATAAGCACACTAACGGACAGACAGAAAGACATTGCATTGTATTTTATATATATTATAGATATAGATTATTATTATTATATAACCTGGCCGAAGAATATATGTATGAATTTAAAAAAAGACACGTAAATCGGATAAGTGGTTCTCGCGTGATAAACACACTAATGGACAGACAGACAGACAGAGAGACATTGCATTTTATATATATTATAGATTATAGATTATACATTATAGATATTCTCTACTAGATAATATTGTTCCATATTTAATGGTTTAAGCTGTGTATTGCAAGGGAACGCGCTAGCGGCAAACTTTTTTCCGACTTCATTCACTATTATCGTCACTGCTCATTCCTTATGCTACCTATCGTAATAAAATATAGCCTATAACCTGGCCAGAGAACATATGTATGTTTTTAAAGAAAAAAGTACGTAAATCGGATAAGTGATTCTCCAGTGATCAGCGCACTAACGGACAGACAGACAGACAGAGAGACGTTGCATTTTTATATATATTATAGACTAGAGAAGCTACGGAATGTAATGTATTTATATTTAATTACCATCTTAAAGTTATTAAGAAATGAGGAGTCAGCACTCAACACTTTAAATGTTTGATCGCGTTTTAATGTAAATATCATAAACCAAATTGATTAAGTTAATAAAAATATTAAGTTTCAGCTACCTCAATTCAGTTTTTTTAGTTGTAATCTGTAAAAGGGGACGGACGGTCATTATTTTTTCTTTTAGGTAAAAGAATTCCTCAGAGGGTGGTATTAGCATTATTACTACATCTTGCACTCCAAGTAAGCTACAATTTACGAGTCGTCCTTAATGTAGCTATTGTGGAAATGGTAGCACCGACGGCAAAAAAAAATTCGTCCGAAGTCGCTTGCCCAAACTTTGAAATTATGGAATCCGGCCCTCAGGTAATAAAGATTAAAGATTATACATAGAATATTTTATATTATAAGATCACTTAGGTATCTGTCCGTCTGTCGGTCCCTATTACTCCATTCATGGTGCTACAAAAGTTTACTCGTCGTTCAAAATCACGGTCTTGAAGTTTTTGGTGTAGTTCCATATGAAAGAGATGATACTTATATTTTCTTCTGGTGTGATTAGCCGTAAATTGGTATGTGTCAGATAAGTCAGCTAATTGACGGCTACTGACCTGGGAATTATCTTCAACATGAAGTAAAATCTCCATTCCTTTTTCCTCATTGGTAGTATTCTAGTTTCTACTTTCCGTTTCGTATACTCAACGCTACCACTATCATCAAACCGTTCCATTAAGCACTGAAAAGATTTTCTAGATGGTGTACGTCTATTGGGGTACTTCGCTCCGTAAAGCTTTACTGCCAACAGACAATTTTTTCCTGCCCAGTATAAAAACCATATCAATTAATTCATTTTTAGGAAAATCCATAACTATTACCTTTATACGCCATTTAGTACAACAAATTAAACTATTTTTACTAGCTTAATAGATATGTCAAAATTTGACGATGCCTACATTTTTGTTTTGTCTTGGCAACTATGATGTTATAGCGTAAGTGAATTAAAAACAAGGGTAAAATTTGAAAAATTCAAAATAAATCGAAAACTATTAGAAATAGGTATATGACATACTTAATAAAAGTTGGAGGGTTTTGTAACATCTATCAGAAAAAACAATAATATACAGGGTGTGCCATTTAAAAAATTTGGGATTTTTCAATTTAGAATAGTAGAAATGCATAAATTTATTTTGAACATCTTGTAGCAACTAATTCAAATTTCTTTACATATATCTTTTTTTTCATCTCTATAGAACGCTCGTACCAATTGTGAGTATTCCACCTTCAGAAACAATGGCGCTACTAGCCCTTTTTTACAAAACTGAAAGCTAGTATTTTAAAAAAAAAAATGAAATATTAGAAAAACTACTAGGTTTAGGTATATAATATTATTTAAAAAAAGTTATCAAATTTTACACAGAATTTAAAAATAAATTAAAAAATAGGATGTTACGTTTAAAAAAACACATATTATATCGGCAACACTTTTTTGAAGTACCCTGTATACTCAAAAATAATTTTAAACTGTGCACCTTAACATTCCCTGAAACTATTGTATTTAACATTTTTTCGTCATTCCCGAAACAAATAAGATAATGAACTTTCTGCCAATTTTACTGAAATAAGCTAGACCGTTAATGGAATTAGAATGCAGGCAATAGAGGAATCTTTTAAATTTTGAAAGTAAAAAAATCTCGTAGAATCTAATTCAGCCAATCAACCAAGCCGTTATGTAATAATGATTTATCGCATCGTAAATAATTTAATATGTATGGTTTAACGTTTTTTGCCATTTTCCCCTAATTTACTTCATTTTTTTGTAGAAAGAACAATATGAATGGCCTCAAAGCACTAAAGCTTTAGTTCTTTACGCCTTCTACATAGGTTACGTAACAACTCAGGCACCAGGTGGATGGATAGCGGATCATTATGGCGGACGATGGGTTTTGTTTACATGTATATTGTTATCAGTAATAAGTAATGTAGTTTTTCCACTCCTTACAAAACGTTTTGGATATATAGCCACAGTTGTTTTAAGAGCAATATTAGGGTGTGCACAGGTTTGTAATAATTATTTGTAAGATTAACGCAAACATTTTTTTCCTTTCCCTTCGGAATTAAATCTTCAGAAATACTACAACTGCAGTTGGCATATTGTAATTTCTCTCATTTCTTTTGCACCGGCCATCCCAACACCCTTAATTCTTGTAAAAATTTATTAAAGTTCAGTGCCAGTTGAATGACACATGGCCTTGGATCCATATGTCCAAAAAGACTTTGCCTTCTGTTGTCTCAAGTTTTACATGGTTAGTGTAAAATAACTGACAAGGCCCATTTTACAGCAGTTAACCCACTGTTCTCTTATTCGTCATATCCATCCCGAGATGCGTTTTGCCGTTTTACGGCTCATCAGTCGAGCTAAGATTGACAAATAAGAGAACATAATTTACGGATATATATCCAAGTAGTTACGGGACACGATAGTAAGATACAACGAATTGTATTAAGTACGCATACCTAATACTCCATCAAAAGCTGACACAGCAGCTTTCAAGCCGACAGAGTGGTTGACACGATCAACACTTAAAAGCAGGCAGCGTTTTTTTTTGTGGGATCCTCCTCAGGCATATATGGTTAATGTAAAATAACTAAAAGCGGCCACAGGCCGATTTTTCAGCATTTTACCCACTGTTCTCTTATTCGTCCACTCTATCCCGAGACTCGTTTCGCCGTATCACGGCTCGTCAGTCGGGCTAGGATTGACAAACAAGAGAACAGAATTTACGGGTACTTATCCAAGTAGTTACGGGACACGATGGTAGAATACAACGAATTGTACTAAATACGCATACCTAATATTCCATCGAAAGCTGACACAGCAGCTTTCAAGCCGACAGAGTGGTTGACACGATCAACACTTAAAAGCAGGCAGCGCTTTTTGAGGGTTCCTCCTCAGGCATATATGATTAATGTAAAATAACTGAAAACGGATAAGGTCCATTTTTCAGCAGTTAACCTACTTTTTTCTTATCCGTCAGCAGAATATTTCAATAGCGTCTATTCGTTTTCGGACTGTTGTTCGAATTGTCCAACTTTCAGACGCATATTTAAATACAGAGAACACCAGAGTTTGGACTAGATTGATTTTCGTGTTTCTCGTAATATCTTTACTCTTCCAAATTTTCGATAGCTTTATCATTGCTGTTCTCTCTAATTGTATTCTTCTACAGATTTCATCTTCATTGACCTCAGTATTGTTAATTAGTGGTCCCAGGTAGATAATCCTGTCCACTCTATCAAAATCAGAGACATGTTCGACATCCGGTTGTATGTCATTTGCCATGTCAACACCTCACTTTTGTTTCTGTTTTTATCATTTCTGTAATCATCAGGTCCTAGTTCCATGAGTTGTTTCGGGTTAAAAAGTCTCGCTCTGTATTTGATTACAAATTATTCGAAATATTTGATATAACAATTCCTTGTTTGCTTTTAAATTAACCGACGTAGTTTTTTTTTTTAGTGTTCCGTAAGGAACACTTATAAAATCACTTCGGTGTCCGTCTGTCTGTCTATCTATCTGTCTGTCTGTCACACCCGATTTTCTCCGAAACTATTCGACATAGAAGGTTGAAATTTGGCACTAATATAGGACTTGATGTCCTCATGTAGTTTTGAAAGTTAAATTTTAACTAAGGGGTTAGTTTTAGGGGGTGAAATCGTAAAAAAAAAAATTTACCAGGTCATCGAGTGGGGTGTCAAATGAAAGCTTGTAAAAAGACGAGTTCAAAAATATATATAATGTAAAACTTGCACACAATTGTCTTTGTGTTATTTTTAAAAGAGTCCGAAAAATCGCTGTTCCCCACCTTATCTCGAAAAGTACTGACCAAAAAATTTTGAAAAAATTCTAGAGTATTCTCTATAGAGTGTAGATTGAACGAAAATTATCACGAGTGCATTCCCTTTAATAATTTACCTGGTATATACAAAAAAACAAAAAAGTCAAAGTTCAAAGTCGTCAGTTTTCACTAAAGATCGGAAAAAAACTTTGTTGAAAACTCATTTGGGATGTGTTATGTGAAGATACTGATCATTTTATACTTCCGTAACGAAAATTTTTATTTTAAAATGTACGGAACACTAATTGCGGAAGTCCAACTTGCACTTGACCAATTATTTTTTATTAGTTAGTATTGATTTAAGAGCAATATGGACGATATTGCTCTCATTAAGGATTTCATGGTGTTACATTATAATAGGTAAGTATTATATATTCTGACGTTCCATTGCTGACATCCTATATTACTAATATCTAGCGTTTGAAAGTATATGTACTCAGAGGCAACGACGACGGTGAGGTCGTACGAATTCTTATACTACAGCGAATGCATTCAAAGTAAAGAAAGTCATTTAATTTAAAATTAAAGTATAAATTATAACTCCTCTACTAACTTTCAGTCTTCCGCAAAACTTTGGCAAAGACGACATTGCGTCTTTGTAACGTAAACGCATTTAGAAGGGTGCAATTCTTAATTTTTTATATACGAAGCCTCAAATTAACGAATAATGGACACAGATATTTGCGTTAACCGAAAATTTGGGCATGAGAAAGCTCTGTTCGAAATGGGTACCAACAACGACAACGTATTCTGAGCGCTGTTTGGACCTGTTTAAGCGCAATAAAAAACATTTTCCATACGATATGTGACAATAGATGAAACATGGATCCACCATTACACACCGGAATCAAATCGGCAGTCAGCTGAGTGGACAGCAGCCGGTGAAAGCCGCCCGAAGCGACCAAAGACAGGGAGAGAAAGCCTGGGAAAGTTTTGGCCTCTATATTTTGAGATGAGCATGGAATAATTTTCATCGACTATGCTAAGAAGGGAAAAACCATCAATAGGGAATATTATATAAAGTTATAGGTGCGTTTGAAGGCAGAAATCGCAAAAAATTGGCCCCAAATGAACAAGAAAAAAGTGCTCTTTCATCAAGACAATGCACCGTGTCAAAAGTCAATAATTACGATGGCAAAATTGCATCAATTGAAGTTCGATTTTCCTCGAATTCTTCTCCACATTTGGCCCCCAGCGACTAATATCTATTCGCAGACCTCAAAAAAATGCTCGCGGAAAAGAGATTTGGCTCCAATGAAGAAGTTATCGCCGAAACTGAGGCCTATTTTGAAGGCAATGACAAATCCTTCTATAAGAAAGGTATAAAAATCGCTCTTGAAGGATTAACGAATAAAGTCGAATTTTGCAAAAAAAAAAGTTTTAACTAAATAGACCAAAAACTTTCAGCCATGTTTTTGAACTTGCATTTTTACTAGCTTCCATTTAACACCCCACTCGATGTCCTGATAAAAATTTTTTCACTTCTGTTTTCACCTCCCTTAAGTCAAAAATTTAACTCTTAAAACTACTCAGCTCTGATGAGGCCATCAATTCCTATATTAGTCCCAAATTTCAACTTTCTATGTCAATCGGATGTGACAAATGGAGACACAGACAGACGGACAGATACCGAAGTGTTCCGTACGAAACACTAAAAAAAAACAATTTTATTATTATTATTATCCCAATCCTCAACTTCACTGTATTTATCTTTTTTAGGGACCTGTTTTGCCAACGATATCATCATTTGTTAGTAGATGGATTCCACAACGAAATAGAACACTTTTAGGGGGTATTGCCTATGGAGGCAGTAATTTAGGAACCATTTTGGGAAGTATCATCACAGGATATCTTATTACGGGGTTTAATGGGTGGGCTGCAGCATTTTATTTTTGGAGCGCACTAGCTAGTGGTTATTTGGTTCTGCACGTAGTGTTTGTATATTCTTTGCCCACCACGCATCCATTTATAGACCAAGACGAGAGCGACTTTATAATAAAAGAAATTAGTAAGTAAAATGTTCATATGGTAGATGACACCAAAAAAAATTTGACATTGATTCATAGGTTAGTTTGCATTTGGCAGTCATTTCAGTAAGTAGTGTAACGTGTTTGTCGCTAAAATGGAAACATTGCAGTATCGTTCAGTCATTCGCTTTTTGCTTTTGAATGGTTAAATGTGTGAGGAGATAAAAGCGAAATTGGATGCTGTTTATGGGGACCCTTCGCCATCAATGACAACAGTCAGATATTGGTTCAACGAATTTTAACGTGGTCGAACATCCGTTTTTGATGAGGATCGCCTGGGACGCCCACCAGTTACCGAGGAAATTATTGAAAAAGTTCACGACCTGATTTTCGCTGATCGTTAAACAAAAGTGCGCGAATTAGCAGAGGCCAGATAGAAGCGTATTTTGGGGAGTTGGACAATCCCTAATTTTTGGAAGGGTCAAAAAAATGGCAAGGACGTTGGGAAAAGTGTATATACCTAAAAGGGTTGTTGAAAAATAAGAAAATTATTTTTGAAAAAATGGCGTCTTCAATCCTAACCCGGGTACTTATTGCCCTCGTATACATACATCGACAGATAATGAAATAAAAAAGAATAATTTTGATTGAAACTAAGAGCATTGGAGGGCTAGTTCATGAATTGAAAAAAAAATGTATCAAAAAATAAAAATGTTCTCAGCGTTGTTTGCAAGATAATAGTAATGTAAGTTGGAAAAATTATTCTGATTTCAAAAAGAATAATAAAATAAAATATAGCCTTCTAAGGAAACGCAAAGAAAAATACGACAAATGTAATAAATTGTAAAAATATTCACTGTGATTTTTTTTATTAAAAATAACTTTTGCATACCTGCATATCTTCAAACCACGTTGAAAAGTATTGTTATCATGGTTCATAGTATAATAGAATAAAATGTATTTGAAACCATTATTTAAAAAATCCCAGACTAACCCCTTTAGAGATAAATCGATACTACAAATTTAAAATATTGTATTATACGCGTTAATTATCCCTAAACCTAAAACGTAGGCTGAAAAGTTTTTGGTCTGACACATAGATGTCGCCCTCTTCACAAAATCCATATGATTTTTAGATAGTACTGACCTTCAAACAACACGTGTCAAAGTTTCATGATATTTTGACGATTAGTTTACAAGTTATAATGGTTTTAATTGATTGATTGTTTCTGTTAGGCAGGGCGCGTCGACAGCTAAGATCATTTAGCGCTCACTTGAGTTGATTAGATATAATAGATCAGACTATGAAATTGAATTCTTTTAGGTAATTAGTTATGTTTTCTTTAAGAGAGGCAAAAGTTTTAATGAGGATGGTGATGTTGAATGGGATGCCGTGAGTGTCCCTCAAGTTTTGATGTTGAATGGATTCGAATAGGTGTAACACAGATAAGGGAGAGTCACATTTAGGGCTGAGTGGAGGGGGTTCTCTCTTTAATAGACGTACATGCGTAGAGTAGGTGTATCCCAATGCCAGTCTTCTCATTATTACATTCTGTCTTCGGCTCAATGATGTAGTGTTTAGGGGGGGAGTACATTGGTTTTACTGGACCATAATTTGTTGTTAGGATCTTCCAAGTCCCATTTGAGTTGGAAGAGAGAGCTGTGTAGATGTTTTAAGAAGATGTTAAAATCAGCGTAATGGTTCTCTCCTATGCTCATACTGCCCCCTTCTATAGCAAGTTTAGCAAGATAATCCGCTCTATCATTATGAAGGTTGCCTATGTGGCTAGGCAACCAAAGCAAGGATATAGAACGTTTTTTTAAGGTAGCCGTGTACATCAGATCCAATATTTGCCTGATGTAGTTGAAATTGAGATTTCTAGAATTGATGGCTTTAAGAGCGCTTAGGGAGTCAGAAATTATAAGTGTTGGTTGTTGTAAGTTTGCTTGGAGGGAGTATCTGATAGACTCTTTGATTGCCAACAATTCTGCGGAGAAAATAGAGATGTGTTTAGGTAATTTAAACATTTGGACAATGTTATTAAAAAAGAAGGCAGCTCCAACTCCCTTTTCCGTCTTTGATCCATCTGTGAAGAAAAGTAAGATGGGATAGATATTGGTTAGTCTGTCATGAAAGAGCTTATTAAAGAAAGTGTTTGAGTGCTCTGATTTTTTATAGGAGTGCATAGTTAGGTCAATGTTGGGGGGAGGGGAGAGCCGGGGAGGAAAGAAAGTTAGAAGGGGGTAATTGTAATAAGGGGGGGAGATATTATACTGGATGAGAAGTTTGTTGATTCTGTGTGGAATAGAATTAGTGGGGAATGTGATATTAGGTCTGTGGACATTGACCAGGTTGAGAGAGATTCTGGTATGAGGTCGGTGAAGGGAAGTTGAGTAAAATTTTAACAGTGATAATTGGCGAGATAGTTGGAGAGGCTGAGTGGATGCAATACACTGTAAGCTGGTAATTGGGGTGGTTCGGAATGCGCCGATGGCCAGTCGAAGACAGCAATTTTGTATGATTTCAAGAGGTTTCTTGAAATGAAGGCTTGCAGAGTCATAGATGAAGTCACCGTAGTTGATTCTGGAAAGGATGAGAGACTTGTATAAGTGAGAGAGGGAATGAAAGTCTGCGCCCCAGGATACGCCAGAGAGCATTCGAATGAGATTGATATCAGAGAAAGATTTCGTTTAAAGTGATTGAATATGGGGTTTCCAGGTGAGTCTGCAATCGAATATTAAACCAAGGATTTTTAATTGGTCCACTGAGGGAATGGGGTTATTTGCAATGGTTAGTCATTCTAGGACAGAATTTCTTCTTGCAGAAGTGAACAGATGAAGATTTCTGGGGGGAGAAAGTATAGCCGTGATTAGTTGCCCAGGTGGATAGTGAGTTGATGGAAAGTTGCAAAGATCTGGTGCAATCTGAAGAGGAAGGTGAAGAGGTATACATGAGGATACCATCAACGAATATTTTGCATTTTGTGTTAGGGGCAATGTTTTCTGTGAGAGTACTTAGGGCGATGTTAAAAAGGGTGGGGCTGAGTACAGAGCCTTGAGGGACTCCCAGAGAGGTAGTGAATGGACTGGAAAAGATACCATTGGCTTTTACTCTGGATGTTCTAGATTGTAGAAAGTTGATTAAAAATTTAGGTAGGGCCCCTCTGAGACCCGCGGAAAGCAGTTGAGCAATGATTATGTTTTTATTGGTTATGTCGAATGCAGAAGAAAGATCCATGGAGATTAGAAGGGTGTGATTGTTGTTAGAAAAGGAACGTCTGATGTCTGTCTCTAGAGAAGCGAGGTGGTCCATTGCGGAACGGTGTTTACGAAAACCATATTGAAATGGGGGCAAAAGATCCTTGGTTTCAATTATCCAAGTCAGGCGAGCTAATACCATGCGTTCAAGCGATTTACAAAGATGGTTGGTTAGTGATATAGGGCGGTAGCTACTCAAAGATGTTCTGGGTTTGCCAGGTTTATGAATGGGGATTATTGTTGAGAGCAACCAGGAAGAAGGGAATTCAGCCTGTAACCATATGTGATTGTAAAATGTGAGTAGAGAAAGAAGCATGTCGTGGGAGAGATGTTTAATCATGTCAGGATGAATATTGTCTGGTCCAGGGGCAGAACGTTTCATATTGTTTAAGGCTTCCAAGAGTTCTTGAAATGAAAAAGGGGAATTGTATGGAAGGGATTGGTTGGTGTTAAAATCATTAATGTTGATGGGGGTAGTGTGAGGGAGTTGAGAAGATTTGTTATGGAAATAGGGTGCTAGTCCATTGGAAATCTCAGAATGATCAGTGGTAAAAGAGTTATTGATGGAAATTGAGGGTTTGCGATTGCAAGGAGAACCCTTCATTCTTTTGACCGCAGTCCATAGGTCGGCAGATGTAATTGGGGATTTGATATTGGAAACAAATTTGTTCCAGGATTCAGATTTGGCTATTTTGACAATTCTTCTTTCTCTGGCCCTCATTTTTTTGTAAGTTACAAAATTTGCAGGAGAGAGGTGGTGTTTGAATGTATTTAAGGCTTTTTTTCTCTCTTTAAGGGCATTTGCACATTCATCAGACCACCAAGATACAGGGAGTATATTGTGATTCAGGACTAGTTTGGGGATAGTTTTGAGGGCAGAGGTAAGAATTGAGTCTATGAAACTTTTCAAAAAATCGTTGACATCAGTGATGGGAAGAGGGGGGGGGGATGACGAGGGAAGAAAAGGAATACATATGATTTTTAAATAGTACCGACCTAACACGTGTCAAAGTTCATGATATTTTGACGATTAGTTTACAAGTTATAATGGTTTTAGTGACGTTACTTTTGGTATTCTGGAAACAATAAAAAAAATCGAGTTTCGTGTGTTCATTAAACACTGTTTTTTGGTGGAAAAAATACTGTTCAAGGAAAGCAATGGATTGATATATGTTACAGGGACTCTGCCCCTGGACAATCACTCATCATTTACTGGTATGCCAAATTTAAATGCGGTCGTACAGACACAAATGATACTGAACCCTCTGGATGTCCAAATGAGGTGGTTACACAGGAAAACATCAAAAAAAATCCACAAAATTGTTTTAGATGACCGTTAAGTAAAATTGCGTGAGAGCTGACACCCTAAAGATATCAAAAGAACGTGTTGGTCATATTTTGCATGAACATTTTGGTATGAGAAAGCTCTGTTCGAAATGGGTTCCGCGCTTGCTTACAGTGGACCAAAAACAATAACATGTTGATGATTCTGAGCGCTGTTTAGACCTGTTTGAACGCAATAAAAAGGATTTTTTTATGAGATATGTGTGCTCGAATTGCTTCTTCATTCGTCATATTCTCCAGCGACTATTATCTATTCGCAAACCTAAAAAAAATGCTCGCAAGAAAGAGATTTGGCCCCAATGAAGAAGTTATCACCGAAACTGGAACTTATTTTGAAGGCAAAGACAAATCCTTCTACAGGAAAGGTATAGAAATGTTAGAAAAGCGTTGGACTGATTATATCGCTCTTGAAGGGGACTATGTTGATGAATAAAGTCAAATTTTGCAAAAAAATGTGTTTTAAGTAGCTAGACCAAAAACTTATCAGCCTACGAGTTATGATTATCTGACAAGAGAATTTTCTTTTACCCTAAGGTACGAGAAACGCACCTTCTAAAAATGTACCTACGGAAATGTACAGGATCATTGATTACAAATGGACCACCCTTTTAAGTCGCTCATTTGAGGAGTTAGGCGAAAGTATTAAATACAATGGTTTCATTGTTTTTAAAAAATTTTTTACGAAGTACGGACTACAATCTTGCATCGTGTTATTGAATTGAAACTTTATATTTTTAAATGGAATACCTTGTATAGTATTTCTCAATTTTGTTTGTGATCAATGAAAAACACTGTAAACAAAAGAGCGCAGAGAGGATCTTTATAGCAACCAGAATTCGGCGAAATTCCTTAACGCGTCGGGTACCCCCCGACATCTAGAATTTCACCGCCGCTGTCTATGTTTTGGTTAGTCGACGAGTGTTATAAGTTACTCATTACGTCTATTATTATCGCAAAGGTAATAGTTTCGTTTTAATAGATATTTTACAAAATGTAGCGTCATAATAAACGTGTTGTTATTACCTTAAAAGAGAAATTTGAAGCGTTTAGATAATGGTGAACTTCTTAAAAATATAGCGAAGCCGTGAGTACTGTTTCAGGGTGGAGAAAAAATCGCGAAAAACTTGAAAAATGATGTAGTGTTTTGTCATCGCCCACACAGGCACGAAAAAGTATGAAAAGCGGTGAATACCAGAAAGTGGATGATTCTTTATTTTTATGGTTTACACAGAATCGAGAACGCGGGATACCAATTTCAGGAACAATTTTAAAACATAAGGCAGTGAGTTTAAGCGAAGAGTTGCCGGTTATTGAAGCGCCTGTAAATTTTTCTACAAGTGATGGATGGCTAGACAGGTGGAAAAAAAGACATGGTGTACGTTAACTGAAAGTTTGTGGACAAAGATTGTCGGCTGATGTATCTGCTGCAAAAAAAATTTGCCGAGAATTTTGAGCAACTTATGAAAGAACTTGGTTTACAACCAGACCAAATCTATAATTGTGATGAAACAGGCTTTAACTACAAAATGTTGCCGTCAAATACCTTAGCTTCAAAAACGGAAGCTGGAGCACCTGGTTCCAAACGTAGCAAAGAACATATTACTGTTCTTGCATGCAATAATGCTTCTGGAAGACCCAAACTCCCATTATTATGTATTGGTAAGTCAGCAAATCCACGAACCTTTAAGAATATTCGTCGCAATGCTTTTCCCGTTTTGTATAAAAATCAAAACAATGCCTGGATAAACGCGACTCTATTTAAAGACCGGTTTTTTGAGGATTTTATTCCCAAAATAGAACTTTTTTTAAAAGAACATGGATATCCTAGAAAATGTATTCTGTTACTAGATAACGCCCCCACTCACCCAAGTGCGGAGCAACTTGAAAGTGAGGAAATAAAAGCAATGTTTTTGCCTCCTGCTATAACTTCTCTCATTCAGCCTACAGATCAGGGTGTACTGAAAAATTTAAAACGCAATTACAGGCGTTTGTTATTGGAGCATATTTTAGAAGAAGTAGATGAAGAAGGCAATCTTACTGATTGTCTAAAAAAGATAAATTTGAAAAATTGGAATATTGGATAGCTTCAGCCTGGAATCAAATAAAGAATAGTACTCTGGAAAAATCTCGGTCAAAATTGATTCCACAAGAGGAGAAACATTACTCAGGGGCAGAAACAGAAGATAACGAAAGTTTACATCAAATTATTACAAGAATATCAGGATGTAAAAGTGTTACAGAAACCGATGTTTGTGAATGTTAAACAGTGATAGTGTGGAAGACGAAATGACTGACCAAAAATTAATTAAAAGTGTATGCAAAAATGCTAATAAAACAGACAGTGATGACGAGGATGATAACGAAGTAGAAGCCATTGACAATATTCCAGTAAAAATGTCACATTCAGAAGGACTAGAGGCCCTAGAAAAAGCGTTAACTTATGTAGAACAACAAGACAATGCAACCGCCGCGGACGTTTTGCTTATCAAACGTTGGAGAGACATTGCAGCCAAAAACAGAACTAACGCAAAACGAGTGCAGTTAAAAATTACCTCATTTTTAAGACATTAAAGTTAAGAATGAAGCTGTTTTATTTTTGATTTTCCGTACATATACATAAAATAAGTAAACTTATTTGTCTCTTCTTTGTTGTAATAAATACCTATGTACGTAATAGCATATCGTATAAATGCTTTTAAGTCAATCTGCAATGTTGTATTCATTCTAAACTTCTATTTTATAAAAAAATTCGGATTAACCGAAATTTCGATTATCTGAAATCACTTTGGTCCATATTATTTCGGATAATCGAGATTCTACTGTATATATATATATATATATATATATATATATATATATATATATATATATATATATATATATATATATATATATATATTATATATATACAGGGTTACAGGGAAAGTCGTCCTAGATAATTAAGGACGTTATAGTTTAGGTCGTTTTTGACCGATTTGACTCTATGACATGATGTCCTAAACTTAACCGTTTTCGAGATATTGAAGTTTAAAGATTCTCTAAAAAAAACATGTTTTTTTTTTGCTTTAATATCGATTTTTTTTTATTAGAGGTTCTCGAGTGCGATTTTTTGGTTATTTTTGGTTAGTCTGTATGTCAAGTATCAAAAATCATCAAAAAAATTTGAACTAGTTACTAACAGTTTCAAATGGCGGCTTGTTAATGTTTCTAAATTACGAATTTTTACCAAGTGTTTCCTACTTTAAATGAATAAAGAGAAAAAAAAATGTATGGAAGTTATTCTGCAAATTATTTTAAAAACTTTTACGTCTTTTTAGCTATCAAAAAAGGTATAATACTAGGAGTTTAATAGGAAAACTGTACACAGAATGACACCTAAAGCGGGATCGGGTAGCAAAAGGTAAATTTTTAGTTCTAGGTGAAAATACGAAAAATACACAAATAAAACAAAAAACCTTGCAATTTAATATTTTTTATTAATTATAATTCATGTTCTATATGGTCGCCCCTATTTCTAACACAAATTCTCATTCTTTTTCTTAAATTACTTTTCACAACGCTGGTTGTCAGGTGCCGCCTCATTTCTCCAGCCGCATCAATTATTTTTTGTCTTAGGACATCCACGTTTCCGATAGGAGTCATCTGGTCGTATACGAGACTTTTCATGTGACCCCACACATAAAAATCCATCGGTGTTAGGTCTGGGCTTCTCGCCGGCCAAGGTATGGGTCCGCCTCTTCCCATCCATTTGTTGGGATAATTGTCATTGAGCCATGCACGAACACTTCCTCTGTAGTGAGCTGGGCAGCCATCGTGTTGAAAGTACATGTAGGTACAATAGGTAGGTCTTCCATCAAATCAGGTAAATCGTTCCGCAAAAAATTGTCGTATTCCTCGCCATTCAAATTATCTGGCAGGAAGAATGGCCCAACCAAAAAATTTGAAATTATACCCATCCACACATTTAAGCTGAATCTTGTTTGTGATCCTTTCGTTCTTTTTTTGTTTGGGTTGCCTTCCTCTTTAGAAGCCCAATAGTGGGCATTGTGGTAGTTTGTAAGACCGTCTTTGTCGAATTTCGACTCGTCAGTCCATAGTATTTTTTTAAAAAAAGATGCGATCTTCGACATCGGTATTGAGCATAAATCTGCAGAATTCTAATCGTCGCAACGGATCCCCTTCTTCAATGACTTGCACGGGCGTATAGTAGTAAGGGTGTTGCCCAACCGTATGCATTACAAACCATACCTTCCACTGCGAAATACCAAGCTGTTGTGCGACAACATTTGTAGATGTGGTTGGGTCCACCTCAAAGAGACGTCGTATTTCGTTTTCTTCGTCTTCGTCAAAGATACGTGGTCGTCCCATGTCAGTCCGCCGTCTTTGTACGGAACTAGTTTCTCGTAGTCTTCGATAAGTTCCATCAAATACGCTAACATCAGGTACACGACGAGTAGGATATCGCAGTATGTATTCATCACGTGCACGCGACGACACTCCTTCGCAAAATCCGTAACACATTAGGATGTCAGCATATTCCTCGTTGGTATACGTTGCCATATTCACAAGCAGAGATCAAAATCCAGTTACGAGCCAATTCACACAGTCAGAAGATGAAACACAGATATTTTTGAAAAACACGGTATAGCACATCTACCACGGACGAATCGCATGAGCAGACTAAAAATCATTCAATAATGTTTAGTGAACAGAAAATGTCACTCGCACAGAGAGTACCCCGACCGGAAAAAATGCTTACCCAACCCTTTTTATTGTTTGAAGGTGCAGGTAGTAAACCGGTAATTGGTAGTATCTAAATTCTATTATTATGTTACTCTACATTTGGGCCTATTGAAATCTCATTTCCTTAGAATTTTCAATAGATCCAGTAGATATTATACCGTTTTAGATAGCTAAAAAGACGTAAAAGTTTTTAAAATAATTTGCAGAATAACTTCCATACATTTTTTTTTCTCTTTATTGATTTAAAGTAGGACACACTTGGTAAAAATTCGTAATTTAGAAACATTAACAAGCCGCCATTTGAAACTGTTAGTAACTAGTTCAAATTTTTTTGATGATTTTTGATACTTGATATACAGACTAACTAAAAATAACCAAAAAATCGCACTCGAAAACCTCTAATAAAAAAAAAACCGATATAAAAGCAAAAAAAAACATGTTTTTTTTTAGAAAATCTTTAAACTTTAATATCTCGAAAACGGTTAAGTTTAGGACATCATGTCATAGAATCAAATCGGTCAAAAACGACCTAAACTATAACGTCCTTAATTATCTAGGACGACTTTCCCTGTAACCCTGTATATATATATATATATTTATATATATATATATATATATATATATATATATATATATATATATATATATATATGTATATATATATATATATATATATATATATATATATATATATATAAACATCAAACTCTAGGTTAGTCAGGTATATATTTTTATTTTTAGCTATAAATGTTGAAAAAAGAGCAACACCTTGGAAAGAGATTCTAACAAATGTTCCGTACTGGGCAAATATTTCTGGACAATTTGGACATAATTACATATTTTTTACCCTTGTGACTTATTTGCCGACGTACATGAGAGAAATTTTGCAGTTTGATATAGAGCAAAATGGCTTCTACAGTGCTTTGCCGTTCATTGCATTATGGCTGTCTTCGCTGTTACTTAGCTTTACAGGAAGTTACTTCGTAAATGTATTGAAATGTATGACACCACACACATTTAGTAAAGTTTTTGGTACAGGCTGTAAGTGTGTAAATAAAATTATTAAATAAATTCATAATTAATAATAATAATCCAAAAACATTTAACCTGTAAACAAAATATGGTATCCGCCTAAATCTATCATCCATTAGAAACTTAAATGAGTGCGATAAAAACAAGTAGAAAACACTAGACACAATTTCAACCCCGTCCTATGAAAAAAATTACCTTACTATGCTTCCATGCAACACAGCTAAAAACGGAATGATCGCACGTGGTCTTCTGTGGATATGTACCTGGGCGTAGCTAATATTTGTTTCTGGGGTGGGCCTAGGACAGGAGGGGACCGGTAAGCCGGCCAGCCGCACAGTGGGTGGAAAAAGAATATTACCGTTCAAAAATCCCTACAGAGCTCAAATTTTATCGGATCATCATATATATATTTTTTTTTAAATCATCATAAGAAAATTTGGAAAAGAACTGTCGAACCATATTTTGAAAATATAGATTTTAAATGGCCATTTTATGCAAATACTGTGATAAAAAAATTGATCAATACAAGAAAAAAATACTGTTGATTTTACTATTGATTCCAAATATAATATCCGATTTGCTAATAAACCTATTGAATTCGAGTAATGGTCCAAAAACGGCCTCAAAGTGGTCAAAAATCGTCACGTTAACAACAATAACGAGAAATACAGATTCCGATGTATTTTAGTCACTGAATCCAAATATCATATCTGATTTGCTCGTACACCTATTGATTTCGAATTAAGCCCTCACATTAGTCAAAAGTAGTCCAAATATGGACCAAAGTCAGGAAACATATTTCGATGTATTTAGATCACCAAATGTTATTAAAATGGCTAGATATGTTATATCGACGTAATATTGGTCACTAATGTCAAATCTAACATCTTATTTGCTCATGTATCTATGCGATTTCAAGGTCATAAAGGAGCAGAATCAAATATATAACGAGTCTTTAGCCTAACCTAATGGATTAAATCATAAAAAAGGAGAAAATGAGAGACTTTATATATCTGGTTGTCATATAAAACTTTATTAATATTGTTTTTGGAAAATTTTAATAAAAAAAGTGAAAAATTAAAAAAAAAATTATAACTTGCATAAAAATGAATAATTTGCCTAACAGTTTTCTCTAGCAATTAAGATGCCCATAAAAATATATAAGCAACTAGCCGTGCTCGCGGCTCCACTCGCGTGGACTTGATTCACTATTATCGTCACTGCTCATTCCTTATATTACCTAACGTAATAAAATATATCTTATAACCTAGTCAGAGCACATATTGTTCCATATTTAATGGTGTAGGCAGTGGTTCTTGAGTGATAAGTGCACTGACGTACAGACAGAAAGAAGTTGCATATATTATATTTTTTGCTACATGAAATTGTTCCATTTTAATAATGGTTTTCGAGTGATAAGCGCACTAACGGACAGACAAACAGACAGACAGGGATACGTTGCATTATATATACATATATATATATATATATATATATATATATATATATATATATATATATATATATATATATATATATATTGATAGATCACCTGGCCAGAGAAGATATGTATGTTTAAAAAAAAAAGCACGAAAATCGGATAAGTGGTTCTCGGGTAATAAGCGCACTAACGGATAGGTGGACAGACATACAGACAGACAGATAGACAGAGAGGCGTTACATTTTATATATGTTATGGAAGATTATAGATAACCTGGCAAGAGAACAAATGTATGAATTAAAAAAAAAACACGTAAATTGGATAAGTGATTCTCTAGTGATAAGCGGACTAACGGACAGACTGATAGATAGACAGAGACTTTGCGTTTTTATATATATTATATTCTTTGCTACATGATATTGTTCCATATTTAATAGTTTCGGCAGTGTATTGCAAGAGAACGCCCTAGCGGTAAACTTTTTCCTGACCTCGTACAAGTGATAACGCGAAATGATATTTTAAATTTTTATTAGTGTACATTTACGAGGATTTTAATTTGTCAGCCCGTAAGTGAATTGTTTACTGACCTTCAAAGTTTTATTTTAATAACTAAAAATTTGCTTAAACCTGTTTTTTTAGTCGTTAAAATTTTCAATCTTATAAAAATATTCTTCATCATTTTTACACCCCAAGCTGTGAGAGGTAAGGGAACTCACGTTAATCAAGCACCCCAAGCCGTGACTGGCAAGGAGACTCACGTTAATCAAGTACTCCGAGTCATGGTAGGCAAGGGGATTCACGTTAATCAAGCATCTCAAGTCATGAGAGGCAAAAGGATTCACGTTAATCAAGCACCCTGAGTCGTAAGACGCAAGGGAACTCATCGTTACCAAGCAACCAGAGTCATTGGAGGTACGGGGACTCACGTTAACTAAGTACACCAAGTTGAAAAAGGCCATATTCCATAAATCAAATGCATTATTGCAAGAGGGATAAAATGCAGTTTTGACCATTTTGAGCCCATTTTTGGACGCTAACTGAATTAAATAGATCTATGAAAAAATCAGATATCATATTTGGATTCAGTGACTAAAAATACATCGAAATGTATATATCTCGTTATTATTGCTAGTTTTGACCATTTTGAGGCCATTTCTGGACCTTAATTCGAAATCAACAGGTGTATGAGCAAATATATTTGAATTCAGTGACTAAAAATACATCGTAATATGTATGTCTCGTTATTATTGTTAACTTAACGACTTTTAACCACTTTGAGGCCGTTTTTGGACCATTACTCGAATTCAATAGGTTTATTAGCAAATTGGATATCATATTTGGATTTAGGAACGAAAAATACGTAGGAATACATATGTCTGGTCAATAGTAAATCAATAGTAAAGACAATAATATTTTTTTTCCCGGATTGATCAATTTTTTATCACAGTATTTGCGTAAAATGGCCATTTAAAATATATATTTTCAAAATATGGCTAGTCAGTTCTATTCTAAATTTTCTAACGATGATTTTAAAAAAAATATGGTGATCCGATAAAATTTGATGTCTGTACGGATTTTTGAACGGTAAAGTTTTTTTTTACCCACTGTAAGCCGGCCAGTCTTAATTTCATTATAATAATGGATCGTTTTTTTCTCGGAAGGGCAGCTGGCTTTCCAGGAGGCCGTGCCCACCCCTGCCCCCCTGGCTACGCCCATGGATATGTACCGGTGTTGTCATTTTTATTTGTTAATTTTAATAGAGGTTATATGTGGTTTAATCGATTCGTCAGATATCAACAATCCATCCGAGTCTGGCAAAGTTTTGAACGCATAAATTGGTGAGTTTGTTCAGTAACAAAACTTGAAGACGTTAAAAAATACAATAGAAAATCTTGCGCGTTTACACTGCAAATCCTCAAAAATCGTTCTCTTTTATGGCTAAAAAAGGAAAATCTAACAAAAAGATTGCCAAATGTAGCATACAAAATTTGAAAGTTAACCAAACTGCGAAAGAAAAATAATGAAGTAGAAAACCAAAAGATTTACAGGGACGAAGAGACGAAAGTTCTGACGCAAACAAAACAATACCTTCAAAACCAAAAACCAGCCGCAGATTAATGGTGGAAAGAGTTTAAAAAAGAAATGGTAAAAAACATACAGAAAACAAGAAAAGACAAAACGTACTGCCCTACAAGAAAACATTGCTATAAAGGGACCCTTCTTGGTGAACATTGCTATAAACCTTCACCTTCTTGGCATCTGGCTAGATTTAATAGTAAATGATTTTTGTATAGTAAATGTGATTTTTGTATTATACCAGGGTTATAATTTTACATTGTAGTGAGTTCTTAATAATGTAAAACAAAATTGTTGTAGAAAAATTTAGACACAAGCTACTTGTCTAGTATATCGATGTGAATAATTCCAGAAACGGTTATTGTAATTTGTTGGAAAACATACCGGCATATTATGCAAAAACCACAACACAGTGGCTGAAAAACCATAACATCCACTACGTCCCCAAAAATTCGAATCTTTCCAAAACACTGGAACTCCTCGTAAGTGAAACGTACTGGGTTTTAGTCAAAAATGTGTTAAAGAATAGAAAATCTATTAAATGTCTTCAAGAATTTTTCTCGAACTGGATAAGCCGTATCAGAAAAGTGGAAGCTCAAACTGTGCGTCCGTCAAAAATACGTAGAAATATATAGCAGCTTATCTAACGAGGACATGTCATGTTGCGCTCCATTTCAGAGCTTATCAACTAGTTTAATTAAAAAGCAATCGCAACACAATCACGATAGCAACAAAGATTTAATAAGAATATGTCCAACTATATTAGTAGTTAACAATCCTCAGAGCAATCTTAAGTGAACGTTTTAAGCTTTAAAACCATTGACTAGATTAGATTTTATGATCAAGCTTCATGAACAGCTCACGCGGCAATGGAAGCTTTCAAGGTAACGAAGTAACTCGAAAATGCAGATTGGCCTTCGAAAAGCGATTTTGCCGACTCTTGATCAACCAACAAGCATTGAACTGGCCACTGACCACGAGCCAAAGAAAAAACAGTACCGCTCGTTCTGCAATTACAAATTACGGCGCTACACTACTACTTTTTGCAGTAAGTGCAAGAAACCTATATGTGGGTCCCACCAGATTAAAACTGAATGTTTCTCAATCAAATCCTTCCTATCGCATATAGGGATGAAAACATGTAATCAGAAGTAATAAAAGTGCGAAAACGGCTCATTTTTTGAGTAGTGACTATAACTTACCCATTTCCTCCGTTTCATGCTTCAAATATATCGCTTCCATGCAAAGATTAAGAATAAGTTGATTGAACTCACCTGAACTAACTGCACTGTCCAAAATATCTAGTCACTTCTTTTTCTGCAGTAGTTTGATATGCAGCAAAAAATTTTCAGTCTTCAGTGGTAATAAAATGAAAATTTTTAAGCCACACTTTTTTGTAATTTGCTAAGTAAGGCAGAAAGCGAAAAATTCTGACTTTTTCTGCACTCGTTTACATAAGGCCTCTAAGAAATTTTCACAGTGTAAATGGTTTCCCATTGTTTCGTTTTGTAATTAAGAAGAATACCATTTTACATCACTATAAACAGAGCACAACACACCAACACTAAACAAAAGAGCGCAGAGAAGATATTTGTAGCAACTAAAACTTAGAGGGATTAATTGTGTACATACAGTGAAGTCCGTTATAACGAACTCCAAAAAATCACTAAAAATAGTTTGCTATATCCGAAGTTCGTTACAAACAGTAAACAAAATCTAATATCATTTTTCACTACTTTTTTATTTAGATTAGGCGCTAATGCTTAGAAAAACGAATAATAATAATTATTAAATTAAAAGAAAACGTTCAAAGGAAAATAAAACAAGTCACACTAAAGTTATTATTATTATTATATATGTTATATAAACGAAAACATTAAAATACGTAGTTTATACAATAAAATCAGCAATTTTCGTTTGTACAATTTTACTTGAAAAAGAAATGGTGTTTTTATAATTGTCAAGGTCACAAAAACTACTCCATATATGTTCGGGAACTTCACGAGATTCCAAAAAATTGCGAGTTTCACTCATTTTCTTAGTCATTTCTGAAATGGGTGAAACATAAATATTATCTCCTTCTCCATGCTCGTCTTCGTCGTCATTATCGCTTAAAAGTCACTGATGTCACAATTTGATCATCAGTTAATATTTCTCTCGTCATTAATTCATTATCAGCACAAACATATTCTTCAAAATTAAAGTGATTAAACATCTTTTTAATCTCGATTTCCACTGTACTTTGTTGAATGTCAGCATCATAAACAAATTCTAGACAATCAGGATCTTTCCGATGTTTTTCAATCCACTGAGTCAACGGTAGTTCATCATCTGTGTCATATCTACATTTCTTCCTTAAAAATCTGCCATGCTTAAAACAGTTTGCAATGGTTTCTCTACTGACTCTTTGCCAAGCCATATGGATAAAGTTTAGAGTCTCCAACATTTTCATAAGTAAAATCTTTCTATAATAACATTTTAAAGAATGTATCACACCTTAATTCATAGGCTGGAGCTTTGCACTTGTGTTTGAAGGCATAAAAACCAATTTTATTTGCTGTAGATCAACTTCAAGGTGCGCTGGACAGTTGTCAATCAAAAGTAATATTTTTCTGTTTGTGAATTTTAATTCTTTGTCCCAGATCAGTTCGTTTTTAAAAATTTCTGATGTCATCCAGGCTTTACTGTTTGATTTGTACTTTACTAGTAAATGTTTTTAAAACACCTGGGATTGGCGGACTATCCTATCACCAACAATTTTCTTTTCTCTGTTCCAGACATATTTGCTGTTACCAACACAGTAATAATTTGATAATTTTCCACCAGCACAATTCTCTCCGACAAACTTTAATGTCTCAGGCGTCATCACCCGTTTCATCCGCATTAAAAGTGTCCACATATTCATAACTTTCTCGAATTTCCGGCCATATATTGACCAACCACTGATCAACAACAGTCATATCCACTCCTGCAGTTTCTCCTACTATCTTACCTCCAATAATATTATGTCGCTTTTTAAAACGTTCAATACAACTTCCAACATTTAAACATGGTGTTCTCTATTTTCCTTCCCAATTCACTAGCTTTCTCTTGTAAAGTATAGCCGGTAATAGGAACATGTTCATGTCGTTTTTGACTAAACCATTTAAGTCCTTTATCGACTTGGTCATGTGTAGATTTTCTTACTTTTTTACAACTAAAGTTTGTTTCATCATAGATTGATAAGATTTCTTGCCTCTTCTTCCATATGGTAGAAACCATAGATTTAGTTAAATTCAACTGTTTGCAAACATCACTTTGTTCAACTCCATTTTCTATTTTCCTTATAATACCGTGTTTGTCTTTTAAAGTAAACGCTTTACGCTTTTGTGTACTTATTTTAAAATAAAAACTTAAACAGTCACTTTGCTACTTTGATCAAATATGCATTAGAACACAAGTGAACTAAAAATAATACTGCTCGAACTAACAACGCGGCGGAAACAAGTAGAATAGGGGTTCCCAGCAAGTTTCGGTGAATACCCTAGATCAAGTCGCGCTACATCGAGCACAGTGAGTGGCAAGTTCGTTATAAATGAATACAAAACATCCAAATTTGGTTCGCTTTATCCGGAAGTTCGTTATAACCGGGTTCGTTATAACCGATAACAATTTGCATTGGTCTTACGGAAGTTTTTTCGTGCATTATAAAGTACTTCGTTTTAACCGGAAATTCGCTATAAACGGATTCGTTATAAGCAGACTTCACTGTAATTAATCTCGCCAAATCCTGGTTGTTATGAACATCATACCGGCACTTTGTTGCTTATAGTATTAGAGAGATTTTGCAACGCTTATTTTGGTAGACCACTGTCTTTATCTTTATTTGAAACATGCGTCCACGGTTTGGAGCTTGCGCAGTAGTAAAGGGAAGAAATTAAATATAAGGACTCAGCTGTAATCGTTATTAGAAAGATTTTGCATTTTATTTTTCACGAGCCTTTTTCCTTATCGTTATCTCAAGCTTGCGCAGTATTAACGCGAAGCAATTCCAAAGTTAGGTTAGTATTTATCTTCTATAAAGTTAGGGAATTTTTTATTCATTCATTTCATGGTTAAGGACACCAGTTATTAGTATTTGATGGGTCAACACAAGTTCCTAAACTAAAGTTGTGTCTATCTATCAGTTCCTTCAGTATTTCCCAGGTAATACGAATGTGAAATAAATAAAATTTCATTTGAAATTGGCACTACACACACTGTGATGCCATTGTGCAAGAGATTGCAGATCCCAACATAATCTGAACACTAATTATCTGTTGTCAGTTTTACTGTATTTTCTTAGTGGTTTGTATACCTAAGTGGGAAAAAAAACAAGCCCCACCATTATCCTTAAAAAAGGTTTCTCTTATTGTGTGTCAATACTGCGCAAGCTCCAAATGGTGGGCGCATGCTTTAAATAATGATAAATACAGTGGTCAATCAAAATCAAAGTTGCAAAATCTCTCTATTTAAAGAATGCTCCCATCATTCGGAGCTTGGGCAGTACTGAAACAAAATAAGGGAATCCTTTATTAAGGATAACGATTTCCCTTATTTAGGAACTTAAAAGAGAGGTTTTTTGAAGTTTTTTATTCTTATCGCTATTATGGTAGGGCCTGTTTTTTTTTCCTACTTAGGTATACAAACCACTAAAAAATACAGTAAAATTGAAATGATAATCTGCTATTGCAAATAATATTGACAACAGTTAATTAATGTTCAGATTATGCTGGGAATTTGCAATCTTTGGCGCAATAGCATTATAGTGTGTGTAGTGCTAATGTCAAATGAAATTTTATTTATCGCTCATTCGTATTACCTTGGAAATATTGAAGGCAGCAGGGCCGGCTCTAGGCGGTAGGCAAGGTAGGTAACTGCTTACGGCGGCAAAATTTAGGGGCGGCAAAACCGCCTGAACTACTAGAGCGCAAAAGAAATAAACACAACCCACAAAAATATATTTCGATTATTTGAATCTAGAAAATAAATGAGTAGTAAAATCAGACACAACAGGAATAGACATGCTTCTGCCAGAAGCAAAATATTATGCAGTTATTCTTGATTGCATTCCCGATGCGAGTAAGGTTGAACAAATGACATTTGTAGTAAGATATGTTTCTATTGATCAATCTGACTCGGGATTTAAATGTAAAATTAATGAACATTTTTTGGGTGTTTTTCCTATTGAGAGATCTACTGGTAATTAATTATCTCGCGTTTTATTGGAAGAGTTAGGAAAAAATGGATTGAAAGTGGAAAATATGAGAGGTCAAGGTTACGACAATGGAGGCGACAAATCGGGAGTACAATCAAGAATTAAAATTTTAAACCCTAGAGCATTTTACGTACCTTGCAGCAGTCATTCCTTAAACTTAGTAATTACCGATATGGCAAAATCTTCTTTAGAGGCAGCGACCTTTTTTAATATGGTTCAAAAGCTATATACATTTTTTGCCTCATTGACTTTTCGGTGGACCATTTTAAGAGAACACCTCAATACTGTTACATTGAAACCATTGAGCGTCACTCGTTGGGAAAGTCGTATAGATTCCCTAAAACCTTTACGTTTTTGAAATAGGAGATATTCATGATGCTTTATTAAGTATTTATGAGAATGCCGAAATAGATGATTCGAGATGAGGCCAGCGGTTTATTAACTACAGTAAAACAATTTTTCTATGTTCAATCGTAATTTGGTATAAAATTTTGAATCGTATTAATCCGATAAGTAAACTACTTCAATCCAAAGATTTTGATTTATCCCAAGCCACTAATTTATTAAATAGCTCATTATTTTTTTTAAAGAATTAAGATCGGATGAATCCTTTGACAACGTTATCTTAGAAGCTGAAAATTTAGCCAGCGAAACCGACGTAAAAAAAACTTTGAATTGACTACATTACGTCATCGTGTTCGGACTACAAAACGAAATTTTTCATGTGAAAGTTTAGACGAACCGATACAAGATCCAAAACAAAAATATAAAATAGAATTTTTTTTCTTTACTATAGATCAGGCGATCAGTGCATTGGAGCTGAGATTCAACCTACTGAATAGTCATAATAACTCTTTTGAATTTTTATATGATGTTTATAAACTTAAAGACATGTGCATAAATGATTTACTGGCCCATTGTAAAGATTTCGAAAACGTCTTGACAGATGGTTATTCGTCCAATCTTAACGCTTTAGATCTGGCTGGCGAAATAGGCCTTGTTTCTTTACTTTTAACTAAGAAAGAAGGTCCAGTTGACGTTCTTAAATTCATTACTTCCCTTAAAATTGGGCCAAATTTGAGCATTGCTCTAAGGATTTTGTTAACGCTGCCCATAACTGCTGCTACCGGCGCAAGAACTTTTTCTAAATTAAAAATAATAAAAAATTATTTAAGAACTATGACTACACAAAATCGTCTTAATGGGTTAGCAATGTTGAACATTGAACACGAATTGAGTAGTAAACTAGATCTGAAAGAAATTATTCGCAATTTTGAAGAAATGAAACTTTGAGAAAAATTGTTTTAATTTAGGTTTAGACTTTGTATATTATTGTACTAGTTTTGTTCATTGTTTTAAAAGTATATTTAAATTATCTCTGAAAATAGTAGGTACTAGTTTTAGTTTGTAAGTTCATTGTCGTTAGCGAGTTAAAAATGTAAACATTGTTTTCCAAAAAAACAATTTTGGTAAATCTGTATTAGTATTATTGTCTAACATAGTTTTCTTTAAGTTTGGGTGCGGCGGCATGTTTTGAGTTTGCCTACGGCGGCAAAAAAGCTAGGGCTGGCCCTAAAGGCAGTAATAGAAACCTGCTAGACACAATTTTAATTTAGAAATTTGTGTTGACCCATCAAATACTAATAACCGGTATATTTAACCACGAAATGGCTGAAAAAATCCCCTAAGTTTATAAAAGATGAATACTAACCCAACTTTGCAATTCCTTTGCGATAATACTGCACATGCTTGAGATGACGATAAGGACAAAGGCATGTGAAAAATAAGCGTTGCAAAATCTCTATATGTTAAATGGTGGTCCCCTAAATTGCAAACGGAATAGCAACCATAATTTGGCGGGATTATTTTTTTAATGTTAATCCCGCCAAATTCTGATTAGTATTAACATCTTCTGGAAACTTTTTTTTTAACAGTGTCGTAAAATGATCATAATATTTAATTACAAACGAGAATAAGCTAAAATCTTATTTGATTAATTTTTATAGAATTTCCTGACTCTGGCAACTAAAAGTAATTTTCTGGATATCAATGAAATTCTGGTAAATCTTAAAGTCTCCATTCCAAACTCGATTAATTGAAACCTGTTTAAACTCCAACCTGCTCTATATTAATTCAACATTATTACCCTAATACGAGAAACTGCCAGTAATTTTGAAGAAAATGATCCTGAAAATCTAACTTTGTCGAATCTCGACTTACTTTGAAATTTAGCGCCTATAAAATATTTCCAAAAATGTTTAACATTACTTCTTATTTACGTTTAAACTGCGTGTTTCATTGGAAATTACTGATTCATTACTATTTATATATCTTCAGCCAATCGAGAAGACTTTGAAGTGAAGATGAAAAAAGTACGCATTTTAAATAATAGTTTTGGCATAAATAATTTAATAAAATTTAAACACAAAAATACCGTTAATGTGTTACCAAGTTAGCCCTCAGGTTTACCGACTTTTAAGGGGCATTCAAAGCACACTTTTTTACCCATGATACGAAAAGCATCACTTAAGATAAATTCAAGGTAGTACCTCGAGGAACGACTCTGAATACTAGCGTATATGATCCATGTACAAGTAGTTTTTAGTGATTATTTTTTATTTTATACGATCGTTTGTAACAATCGCTACAAGATACTATAATATTAAATATGGATGAAAATTCGTGAAACGGAACACCTCTGACCTGAATTTTCAGTGAACAAGCTCTGACATATTTTCAGTTGATGTTGACTATTATAATTGTTATAAACAATTTTTTTTCAAAAATTCATAACTCAAAAACTGATTTTTATGAAAATTCTAGTTGAGACCAAAATGGCCAGAATCATTATGAATTAAAAAAAAAATATTGCATAATGAAAAATTTTTATAAACAAATTGGAATTTAATAAGGTTCTTAACCACTTATCGACAATAGGTTTGATTCCGTAGATGCGCCAATGTTTCCTGCAGAAAATGTTTACGTCAAATTGACGGTACGAAAATTCTCAATGTGTATCTGTATATCTGAGATGAGAAATGATATGTCGAATTTACCAAAGGTATTACCCCAGGCGAGTAAAGCAACCTCGGAATCTCGCACTCTTAATTCAGTCAGCCCCATTTCGGATTCTGGTGGGGGTAAAATTCGATAATACCCGCCAATCGAAATAACCCAAAACGACGAAAACCAAAACGAACAGAGTGGAACATTAGGAGATGAATTTAACATACGAACATTAGGAGATGAAGAGAAATTAATGGAACTGGAGGCGTGAATGTGTAAAATTGAAAAGTAAACACATATTGTTCTCTAAAAGACACGAAAACAAGAAGGAAGGCCGAGTAGGTCTTTTAATCAGCAAAATAATGGTACCCAAGGTTAGTCAACATAAGGCCATATCGAAAATGGTAATTTCAATAGTTGTTGACATAAACGAAAGATACAAATGTAAAATTGTTCAAGTTAATCCACATCTGACCATGAAGACGAAGAAGTAGGGAAATTTTATGAAGAGATCACCGAAACAATAGAAACTAACAAAACAAAATACACAATAATAATGGGTGACTTTAATGCAGAAGTAGAAGTGCGAGAAGATCCAAATGAACAAGGAATACGTCCATTTGGCTTAGGAAAGAGGAATTCCAGGGGAAAAATACTGATTAACTATATTCAAGGAAATAACCTAAACTTGGTGAACACATATTTCAACAAACAAAGAAGATGGACATGGCAAAGCCCAAATGGAGACATAAAAAATGAAATCGACTACTTCATATGTAATAATAAAAACACCATCATAAATACGACTGTAATTAACACAATTAACGTAGAAAGCGATCATCGGATGATAAGAGCAAAAGTGCGTATTCACACCCAGAAAGAAGGAAAGAAACTAATGTCAACAACGGGAAGACCAATAGACTCGGAGGAAATAAGAAGAGAAAAAGCCAAATACAAACATATTGTAGAGAAGCACATGCAACATATAGCAGACGAGCAAGATTTCGATTTGGAAAACCTAAACACCAAAATAACACATAATGTGATGCAGACAGGGAAAAAAAAGGAAATAGAAAAGACATGAACTACAAACTAAGCGAAGAAGTTCAAAAACTAATTGAAAAACGAAGTCAACTATCGAAAGATAGTAAGAGAGGATAGAAGGAAATATAAAAATATGAAAATAAGAGAAATTCTGAAAGAACGGGAAAGCTTAAAAGACCTACGATCAAAAATAAATGAGGGAAAACATCGAATAACGAAACTGATAAATGAAGATAACAGAGAAATAACAGAAACTATAGAAATATTTTACAGAAGCTTATATGAAAGGAAAAGGGCACCGCCCCAGAAAAACAAGAAAAAGACAGAAAGAAAATTATGAACGTAGGATCTGAGAAATTACCAGATATCACAATTGGAAAAATAAACAATGCTTTGAAGAATATGCCTAACAAGCGAGCACCAGGAGAAGATAAAATAATTGTGGAAATGATAAAGTATGAAGGAAACCCCGTTCTGAAACAACTAAAACGAATTTACAACAAATGCGAAAGGGACTCCCAAATACCAAATGCCTGGTTAAATGCCATAGTAATCTTAATCTTTAAGAAAGGAAACAGATACAAACTAGAAAATTACAGACCTATAAGTCTTCTCTCAGTAATGTACAAGATACTTACAAAAATAATAACACAGACAATAACAAACAAACTGGATAGCTACCAGCTATGCGAACAAGCTGAATTTTAACGAGGTTACAGCAGGACAGATCATCTACAGACAATGCGAATACTAGTAGAAAAGATAAACGAACATAACATAAAACTATGGGTGGGATAGATTATGAAAAAGCATTTGGCTCGATAGGGATCTGGGTTTTAAACGCTTTAACTAACTGCAGAATAGATGATAGGACCCTTATTAAATATAAAAGGTGATTCATTTAGAGGTACTTTTTGTGATTAGGATTTAATTGCAGATTGCGCATGCGTCGTGTCAACTGAAGTGGCATTCCTGTTCAGTAGTGTTTGACAATTCATAATGGAAAGACTTAGCCCGGCACAGCGTCTACAAATTGTTCAACTTTATTACGAAAATGGGCGTTCTACGAGGAATGTGTATCGGGCGCTTAGAGCAACTTATGGTCCACATAATCGGCCTACCGAACGCACAATTCGCTCTACCATCAATAAGTTTGAGACCCAATTTTCATTATTGGATAATGCTCGACCGAATAGACCACATCCAGCACGTAGTGAAGAAAATATAGGGGCGGTAGCGGAGAGTGTACGCGAAGACCGTGAAGTGTCGATTCGTCGCCGTTCTCAACAGCTTGGCCTGTCATATTCAACAACTTGGCGTATTTTACGTAAGGATCTTTCTTTAAAAGCATACAAAATTCAACTATTGCAACAACTGAAGCCGACCGACCTTCCGAATCGTTTCCATTTTAGTCGTTGGGCTCTTGACAAGCTTGCAGAAGATCCACTGTTTTCGAGAAAAATTTTCTTCACCGATGAGGCCCATTTTTGGCTTAATGGGTTCGTGAATAAACAAAATGCCCGTATTTGGGGTGATGAACAACCTGAAGAGGTTCAAGAGCTGCCATTAAATCCAGAAGAAACAACTGTTTGGTGTGTGGTTTATGGGCCGGTGGAATAATCGGTCCATATTTCTTCAAAACAAAGGCCGGCCGGAATGTTACTGTGAATGGTGACCGTTATCGCGCCATGATAACAGACTATTTGATGCCAGAAATTGAAGCCCGTGGTCTCGACGAAATTTGGTTCCAACAAGATGGCGCCACTTGCCATACAGCCCGTGAAACCATGGCTTTACTGCGAGAGCAATTCGGCGAACAGATCATTTCACGCTTTGGACCAGTGAATTGGCCGGCTAGATCATGTGACATCACACCTCTTGACTTTTTCCTTTGGGGCTATGTAAAGTCCAAAGTCTACATGGATAAGCCAGCTACAATTGAGGCATTGGAGGCCAATATTACTCGAGTCATTGGCCAAATACCACTCGAAATACTCACACGCGTCATTGAAAATTGGAACTTCAGAATGGACGTTGTTAACCGTAGTCGCGGACAACATTTGAAAGAAATTATCTTTAAGAAATAATTGTAAAGAATGGTTCTTTTATATGATAATAAAGATTATAAAATAAAATTGTTTTTATTCATTTTTTTTTTATTTAAAAAAAAGTACCTCTAAATGAATCACCCTTTATATATATGAAAACGCAATAATGCAAATAACGACAGTTATACAAACAAACAAATTCAAGACATATTGTGGAGTACGACAAGGTGACTCAATCTCTCTTAAACTGTTTATATTAGCAATGGAAGATATTTAGAACGCTGGACTGGAAAGAAAAAGGAGTAAAAATCGACGGCGAGAAACTTAATCATTTGAAGTTTGCCGATAATGTAATATTGATAGCAAAAGACAAAATAGAACTCCAAGAAATGTTACAAGAACTAAACGAAGCATCCAAACAGACAGGACTAAAAATAAATATGAACAAAACAAAGTATTTAACAAATGAAATAGAGGAACAAGAGGAGATCAGTCTGGAAGGAAAAATAATAGAAAAAGTGGACGCGTTTGTATATCTGGTGCAAAAAATCCAACTTTGAAAGAATAATCGGACAACAAACCTACAAAGAAGAATATCACTGGCCTGGCCGGCGTACGGAAAACTACAAGACGTACTCCAGTAGGAAATACCAAACACGCTGAAAGCAAAGACCTTTGACCAATATGTGTTGTGAAACCTGGGCCTTCAATAAAAATATCGTGTATAAGCTCCAGGTAGCACAAAAGTCCATGGAAAGAAAGATGCTAAACGTTAAACTACAAGATCATATACAGAATACTGAAATACGAAGAAGATCCAAAGTAACCGATGTAATAGAAAGACTATTTACCCTAAAATGGAATTGGGCTTGACACGTAGGGAGAATGCAAGATAACAAATGGACGCTTAAGATCATAGGATGGAGACCCAGAGGAATTAAGAGAAGCAAAGGAAGACCGCAGACCAGGTGGACAGACGACATAAAACGGATGGCACGGCATGACTGGATGGGAAAACACACAAGAGAAGAATGGAATAACTTGAGGGAGGCTTACGGCCGACGTTGGACAGAATAAGCTGCTGAAGAAGAAGTTCACTACCTATATGTAGTATTAAAATAAATCAATGTTTCTGGATTTCCGAAAACTCGGGTCGGAGGCGTTCCGTTTCACGAATGTTCACCCATATATTAATCTAATTTATTTTTATGGAATAGATACTTGAAAAACGTTATATAAATCATATATAATATAAGATTCTACATGTTATTTATAAGTATCTTCTTAACTTTTGTAGTAGAGTAGTTCGACCATGTAGGACATATATGCACTTATATTTACTTTTAGCAAATATGGTCTCCGCTGGTTTTGCATTGGCAGCAGTCTATGCAGGATGCAACAGACACTTATGTCTAACTTTTTATGTTTTCTGTATGATTGCTAAGGCCTTCTATTACATGACTTTACCGGTTAATATCAATGCATTGTCAAAAAACTACAGTGGTGTTATGTTTGGAATTTGTAACGGCCTAAGTTCCTTTAGTGGTATTATTGGACCTGCTATTATTGGAGCCCTTACGCAAAAAGTAAGTTATTCAGAAATGACAATTTCTATAAGATAGTTTATACTAATTTACAGGAAAACTAAAAAATGTGTACTCATTTTGAAACCGTTAAACAGGCAACATTCATCCAGAGTGACATTTCCAAAAGCCAGACTTTTAGTAACGAAAAAAAAGTTTTTTTTTCTCATTGAAATTATTATCTGGTTAACCTACTTGCGACCTGATATCCTAATTGAAAATAGGCAGAGCGGCCTGGAAAACCCAGAATTGTCAAGCAATTATCTGTTACTTAAAAAATCAGGGAAATATTGGGGAAAATGGGGAAATCGACATGGAGAAATGAAAAGTTGGGTATTAGGAGCTGCGCGAGTGTGGATACAACTGATCGTGGTTATTTTGTATTGGAGAGCTTAATCCCAGCTTGGCATGATGTAAATATATGTACATATATATATATATATATATATATATATATATATATATATATATATATATATATATATATATATATATGAGGCTGGTTTGAAAAGTCCGTGCAAAAATAAAAACTACTTATGTGTTTGGGGTAAACCTTTTTTATTTTTCGACATAGTCTCCTTTTAGGCTTATACACTTCGTCCAACGATGTTCTAGTTTGTTGATCCCTTCCGAATAATAGGATTTGTCCAAGTCTGCAAAATATCCATTAGTGTCTGCAATCACCTCCTCGTTTGAATAAAATCTTTGTCCCGCCAGCCATTTCTTCAAACTGGGGAACAAATAGTAGTCCGAGGGAGCCAAGTCTGGTGAATAGGGGGGATGTGAAACGAGTTGGAATCCTATTTCCATTAATTTTGCGACCACAACTGCTGAGGTGTGTGCTGATGCGTTGTCGTGATGGAAAAGGACTTTCTTGTGGGCCAATCGCGGGCGTTTTTCTTGCAGCTCGGTTTTCAAACGGTCCAATAACGATGAATAATATTCACCTGTAATATTTTTACCCTTTTCCAGATAGTCAATGAGGATTATCCCTTGCGAATCCCAAAAGACAGTCGCCATAACCTTTCCGGCCGAAGGAACGGTCTTCGCCTTTTTTGGTGCAGATTCCCCCTTGGTAACCCATTGTTTAGATTGTTGTTTGGTCTCAGGAGTATAGTAATGTATCCATGTTTCATCCACAGTGACGAAACGACGCTTAAAGTCCTCTGGATTCTTCTGGAACAGCTGCAAACCATCCTTGCAACACTTCACACGATTCCGTTTTTGGTCAAGCGTGAGCAATCGCGGCACCCGTCTTGCGGATAGCTTTCTCATGTCCAAATGTTTATGCAAAATATTATGTACCCGTTCAGTCGAGATGCCCAGAGCACTAGCAATCTCACGCACCTTAACTCTTCTGTCATCCATCACCATATCATGGATTTGATCAATGATTTCTGGAGTCGTAACCTCCATAGGCCGTCCAGAACGTTCAGCGCCACTTGTGCCCATATGGCCAGTCCGAAAATTTTGAAACCACTTATAAACTGTTCTAATCGAAGGTGCAGAGACACCATAATGTTTATCAAGCTTCTCTTTAGTCTCCTGAGGCGTTTTGCCTTTCATAAAGTAATGTTTAATCACCACACGAAATTCTTTTTCGTCTATTTCTTGAAAATCACTCGACTTCCTTGATTCACACGAATGCCAAACACAAAGAAATAGACCAATATGGCTGAAACTTGGTGTGCGTTCATTCAAGAGATGCTACTAACTAAACATGACCTCGATACGCGCCGGTGGTGCCATCTCTCGGACTTTGCACGGACTTTTCAAACCAGCCTCGTATATATTGTGGCGTGTCACTTCGCCCGCACATTGAGGCGCAATTTTGCAGCCCCTTATAATTTCTGAGAATGGATTAAGTGGATACTAATATTAAAAGAACTAAAGAAATTAAACATACACTAGCTCAGTTTTTCTTGGTAGAGTAATATGGGTAAGAGATAATTTTTGTACGTCTTTTTGGAAATAGTCTCTATTGTTGTTTAAAATTTTTGGTTGTACAAATTTTGGGCACCATTCATTTTAAAATAAAAAGGATCTAACTTCAGCTAAAAAAATGAAAAAACACTGAAGGGTTATGTAGTTATTAAAGAAAATTTTGATATGGTACAACCCTTTTGTCCTGAAAAGTAAAGTAGGTGTACAGTGAAACACTAGCCTTAAACAAGAAAAAAAGATTTATTAATGATTAACTTAAAAGTTCTAACTTTCGCAGTTCTGTTATTACAAAAAACCTTAGCCTAATAGGTGGTATTGCTAACTAAAGTCCTTAATTCAGGATTAAAACTTTGCTACACACGATGTTGAAGGTTCGTGAGGTTCACTTCACGAGTTATCAGTTCTATATGATGTTAAATACACTTATCTGCGGGAAAATAGGTCTACGGATGTATATTCTGGTGACTTACGGTTTTCCTACGAGCTTCTAGGCCTTGAATTGAGTACTAAAACCGTTTTCACACCACTCCATCACTAATCTATCAGTACGGTTACATAATGAGAAGAGCCTAGGACGGCTACTTGTTGAAAAAAGACCCTACTACGGCTTCATATTAAAAAAAGCCTAGTACTCGACTTGGCTCTATGATGGAAAAAAGCCTACTGCGGCTTGATGTAAAAAGCCTTGATCCGTGTTATCCGGACCCTTAAATATTTTTCTCCCCTCCGTATAAATCACGTCTTCAAGATGGCTGCTTCCCGGATACAAATGTCCAGCCAATCGACGCATTAGAAACGAATTAAATAAAATCCGGTAGGAAACCAGCAACGCACACTGTAATATAAACGGCTTAGAAATCCGAGTAAACTACACTGCTTAAAAGTTAGTAAACACTGCTCGATATAAAAATGAAAAAAAAATGTAAATTATAATGAGTAAACAGTAACATAACATGATCTTAAAATCTAGGAAAAAAACGAATGCTCCAATGTATATATATTTATAGTGCCATCTCCATTACTGAAGTTGGGCTGTAATCACGGCGAATTCTTCCCTATCCTGGGCAATTCTTAATAAAGTGTTGGTATCCAGACCTGTCCAATCTCGTATATTTTTCAGCCAGAAACATTTTCGACGCCCCACACCTCTTTTCCCATCAATTTTCCCTTCCATCAACAACCCGAGCAGTGAGTAACGTGGACCCCTATAAATATGTCCCAAGTAACGAGTTTTTTATCTTTTAATAAATGATAGTAGTTCTCTTTCTCTACTCATTCGACGAAGTACTTCTTCATTAGTAAGACGCTCTATCCAAGAGATCTTCAATATTCTGCGCAAGACCCATAATTGGAATAACTCCAAACGTCGTACTTCCAAGGTCCAGGACATATATATATATATATATATATATATATATATATATATATATATATATATATATATATATATATATATATATAAATATCAATATATACATATATGTAACACATGCTGAAAAGTTTTTGATGTAGCTACTTAAAACACATTTTTTTGCAAAATTCAACTTCATTCATCAACATAATCTCCTTCAAGAGCGATATAATCAGTCCAATGCTTTTCTAACATTTCTATACCTTCTTGTAGAAGGATTTGTCTTCACCTTCAAAATAGGCCTCAGTTTCGGCGATAGCTTCTTGATTGAAGCCAAATCTCTTTCCCGCGAGCATTTTTTGAGGTCTGCAAATAGATAATAGTCGCTGGGGGCCAAATCTGAAGAATAAGGTGGATGAGGAAGCAATTCGAACTTCAATTCATGAAATTTTGCCATCGTAACCATTGACTTGTGACACGGCGCATTCTCTTTGCACACAGTAAAATAGTTAATCGCTGTTTTGCTACCTTCTTTCCTGCACATTTATCGTTTTTTAAAGCTAATGCCTTATTTGGCACGGCTCGATAATAAAGACCTGTTTCATCAGCATTGAATACATCTCGTAGAAAATAATCTTTTAAAATTTAGAAATATTGGCCGTTTAAGATAGGTAGCCGTTATTCCCAGGTTTTGCGCCCTATAAATAAAACACAATATTTTTCTATTTTTAAACATTTTCTTTATTTTAAAACAAACAAAAAAAAAACAAAAAAAACACAAAAAAAAAAAAACAAAAAAAAAAAAAAAAAAAAAAAAAAAAAAAAAAAAAAAAAAAAAAAAAAAACAAAAAAAAAAAACAAAAAAAAAACAAAACAAACAAAAAAAAAAAAAAAAACAAAAAAAACAAAAAAACAAAAAATATACAATTGCAAAAATCAAACTCACAATAAAGAATTAATTTTTTTCATAATAATCTATAGAACAAAATAAAAATCAAAATAAGTCAAAAATCAAAAAATATAAAAAAAGAATTAAATCAAATACTACAACCATAACACAAAAAAAACCAGCAAAACACACAGAATACATAAAATTAATGCAAAAAAAAAACAAAGGGAACAAAGTAGAGGAAGGAGCAGGAATCAGGAAAAGGATGCAAACGAAGCAACAGAGTTAAGAACAGGAGCAGCAAAAGCTAAATGCAAAACATGCAAGCTCACAGCAAGGAGATCAATATAAAGGGTAAGGAAAAGGTCAAGATCTCTTTTAGTAGTACACAGTTGAGATGAAAGACAAGGAGAAAGAAAGCAAGAGTAGAGGAAATACAAAACAGTTTTAATACTTACAAACATAAGAATTATAAAAAGACTGCATAAAAAGAATCATCAATATAAATCATTAATTATGTAAGGAAACAGAATCAGGCACAAAGATGAAGATGACAAGGCACAAGAGAAGGCATAGCAAGACAAGCGAGGGGGGGGGGGACACAGAGCAGGAACAGCAGAGGCCAGTCAGGAAAATCATCAAAAGGAAGGCACAGGCAGGAGTGAGATAAAAAAAAAGAGAACGAAAACAAAAAAAATCAAATCAACAGGAGCAACAGCAATAGAATTTTCAACACGAGCCGAAGAGACAAGGAACAGAGAACCAGAATCAAAAAGATCAAAGACAAAAGCAAAGGACAGAACAAAAATCAATAAACCAATCAACATAAAGGGAAAGAAAGAACCAGACATGGGGCACGGAACAAGAGACGGGGGGGCAGGAGCAGGGGGGGGGGGGGAGGGGTGGGAGGAGGGTGAGGGGTGAGGGGGGGGTGGGGGGGGGGGGGGCACAGGGGAGGGGGGGGGGGGGGGTGGCAGGGTTCAAGGGGACAGGAGGGGTATGTAAGTGTTCATTAGGGAGTAAGTGAAGAGTGTAAGGATACAATTAGATGGGGAATGTGTGGTGGGTTTAATGGTGGATCAGGCTCATAAGCAGATGGAGGTGGAGTGTAGACAAAAATGAAAAAGACGAAAGAAAAAAAAAGATGATATCTGATAGTATTATAAGAAATTATAAAAAATGTTAATAATACTTATAATAAAAAAAAAAAGGCGGTCAAATATACATCAAAAAAAGGAATTTAAAATTTATAAAAAAAAAAAAAAAAAAAATAAATAGAGTTAGCATACACAAAGATTGAAAAGTTAAAATGATTTAATAATATAAAAAAAATATTTTGAGTGTACAGAATATACACTATAGTAATATATACATAATATGGATTTTTTTAAAATGTATACATGTTATTAAGCTTTTTTGAAGTATGTTTCAATTGTTGTTTGTTTAAAATTGTTTAGCTTTGATTTCAAAACCTCAGATTCACATGAAAGTAACACTCGAGAAATATCTATAGCCATTGTGATTACACAAAAAACAGTTTTGTATGTCTCTTAAATTTGCACAAACTTCAATCCTACTAGACAAAGTAGATTTTGGAGCTTCACATTTGTTATAGTAAAACAACTAAAAATAGACGAAAGTTCATACTTCAGCAGTTTACCATCCAGAGGCTAGGATTGACAAACAAGAGACCAGAATTTACTGGTACTTATCCCAGAAGTTACAGAGTACGATGGTAGGATACAACGAATTGTACTAAGACGCACATCTATTACTTCATCAAAAGCTGTCACAGCAGCTGACAGAGAGACACAGTTAACGCTTAAAGCAGGTAGCGCTTTTTCGAGGGATCCTCCTCAGGCATTTATAGTTACAGTAAACAACTAAAAATAGACGAAAGTCCATATTTCAGCAGTTAACCAGCTGTTCTCTTCTTCGTCAAATCCATCCTGAGACGTGTTTCGCCGTATCACGGCTCGACAGTCAGGCTAGGATTGACAAACAAGAGAACAGAATTTACTGGTACTTATCCCGGTAGTTATGGAGTACGATAGTAGGATACAACGAATTGTACTAAGTACGCATACCTAGTACTCCATCGAAAGCTGTCACAGCAGCTTTCAAGCCGACAGAGTGATTCACACAGCCAACGCTTAAAGCAGGTAGCGCTTTTTCGAGGAATCCTCCTCAGGCATATATAGTTATAATAAAACAACTAAAAATAGACGAAAGTCCATATTTCAGCAGTTTACCAGCTGTTCTCTTGTTCGTCAAATCCATCCTCAGACGCGTTTCGCCGGATCACGGCTCGACAGTCAGGCTAGGATTGACAAACAAGAGAACCGAATTTACTGGTACTTATCCCAGAAGTTACGGAGGACGATAGTAGGATACAACGAATTTTACTAAGTACGCATACCTATTACTCCATTGAAAGTTGACACAGTAGCTTTCGAGTCGACAGAGACGATTGACACAGTCAACGCTATAACTATATGCCTAAGGAGGATCTCTCGAAAAAGCGCTACCTGCTTTAAGCGTTGACTGTGCCAATCACTCTGTCGGCTTAAAAGCTGCTGTGTCAGCTTTCAATGGAGTAATAGGTACGCCTACTTAGTACAATTCGTTGTACCCTACCATCGTGTTTCACATTCACATTCGTCCACTGTCTGAATCAGAGTTAAGCTTTTGGTCTGTATCGCGCAGTTCCTCAACAATTTCCGAAATACTGAAGTTTGAACTTTCTGTAGGCACATTACTATCAATGGAAACAAACTCATCCAAGTTTACAGTTTTATCACTTTCTTCGTCAAAAAATAGCAACTTCTGGAACAACATCGGAGAATCCGGCCTTGAAAAAGCAATTTTTAATTGTATCAGCAGAAAGATTTTTCCACGCAGTCGTAATCCATATTAGTGCATTCGTTAAATTTATGCTTTTTCAGATTTTTCAAAATCGCAATAACTGTCAACAAACATAAATAGCCTTTTGACCAAAAATTTTCTATATATCATCTTATGGCTGACAATATGAGATGGTATTTGGTGGCAAAAAAACCAGCTTAATATTTTCTAATGGCCCTTTAGAATGGGAGGTAGCAGTGTCCAAGAAAAGCAGCACTTTTTTTGGACACTGCTACTGCTTTTGTTTCTTCATTTTACTATCAAATTTATGGAGCCATCTAGTCAGAACTTCTGACGTTATCCAGGCCTTTTTCTTAGATTCCCATTCCAAGGGTAACTTGTCAATATGACTACGCTTAAAACAACAAGGATTTTTACTTTTCCCAATTATTAACGGATTTCTCCTTCCATATTTGCACGCAGGAAAATAGTTAATCGCTGTTTTGCTACCTTCTTTCCTGCACATTTATCATTTTTTAAAGCAAATGTCTTATTTGGCACGGCTCGGTAATAAAGACCTGTTTCATCAGCATTGAATACATCTCGTGGAGAATAATCTTTTAAAATTAGCGGTAATGTAGTTTTCCAGGCCTCTACATCTTTCAAATTTACATCTGCGGACTCACCAGAAACTGACTTAAAAGTAATATTGCGCCGTTTACAGAAGCTTTCCAACCACCCATTTGATGCAGCGAATTTTTCCACTTTCAAGCTGCTTGACGCCTCCAGTGCTTTTTGTTTAAGTAGTGGTCCAGATATTGCAACTGCTTTATTCCTGAGCTTACAAAACCAATTGTAGACAACTTGATCCACTGCTAATCCTGCTGACTTGGGAAATTTTCGTTATTGCTCCAAGTTAACACCCTCTTCAAATATCCTTTTTAGTTTACTCTTATTTTTTAATATATCGAGAATTTGCGTTTTCCAACCTCGAACTTTTCAGCCAGTTTTCGCGAACTTAACGCAAACTTTTCACTTTCAGCGATGAAAATAATTTTGTCTTTTAGTGACAAACGTTTTCGTTTCAGCTACATTATTAAGAACGTGTTCAATACGAAGACAACTTTAAAATAATGGAATAAACAGAAAACTTCAAATTTAAACCAGATAAATTTACCCACAATAATGGGTAATTATTTGAATAAATTGTCTAGTTACAGTAGTACTAAAAGTAAAAGGTTGAAGGTCCTTAAAAAGAATTAGTATGTCATAAAACCCTTCGGCCAGCCCGGTCGTTATTACCAGGTAAATTTCCAAGGAAATATGCTATAAAAATTTCGATTTAACTGGCCGTAGCCATTTAATAAAAGTGGCCGTAATTAACAGGCTTTTATATACGGGAATTTATATGCAATTGATTTCGGGAAGCTTAATACTGTCCGTTACCACAGGCAGTCGCTTATGACAGGTGGCCATTAACACCGATTTCACTGTAATAACTATTGCATGTAATATTATTTTAATAATAACTATTAAAATGGCATAACGGCCTCATCTTTAATTTAATCAGCATTGGAATGCCAAGCCATTTAATTTTTTTCTGCCGTTGCTGTGTCCTTGGAAAACACGATGCCAACTACCAAAATAATAAAGGAGCATGTTCCACTTTTGGTACCCGTATTTAACCTTTAAACCTAAATGTACTGTGTATCCGAATGGAAGATTAAATTTAAGCCGAACAAAATACAAACCATTTGCTTCAGCAAGTTCAATTATCGCCTGCCACAAAGCAAAATTAAAGTAAATAACTTGGAAAAAGACTGCTAATCTAGTATAAAATAGTCGAAAGTATATTCTGACGGAAGGCTTAACTGCAAAAATTAAAACAAATTACATTATAAAGACCCAAATCGGTCGAATACAAAATGTTCGTAAATCGATTTTAAATCTAGGGGCTCCAACTTGATGTACCACAAGCAAAACCAAACCTGCGCAAATTCGAGAAATTCAAAATAGAGATCTAAAGATAAGACACTGTTGAGCGAAAAAATCGACTCAAACGAATTTTCTAACAGTGGTATTATTTTTGGTATCATTAGAATGCTGATTTTCTACTCTTTCCAATAATACCAAAAACATTTGGATTTCCAAAAAGTTTTGCTGATTAAAACGGTTTCACTCAACAGAACCGTTTTTGCTCGCTCAGCAACGTACTCGTTACGCGCTATTCATCCCTATAAAAAAACACATGCAACTGCATTTCCTATCATTCCTTTATCGGAACTTGAACCGACAACATCTCTGCTATACCTGCTCACTACGTCATTGGAAAATGGATACCACCCCGAAAGAAACGGCATAAGTCATTGCCCTATTGCAAGAAGTGCATAGCTAACGTGTAGTCGCTGCGCAACTGCACCTGAGCTGTCGCCAGAGTCTACACACGGATCAGGAAAAAGAAGCACACAACTCTAAGAAATCGTCACTTGACCGGTGTTGAGGTCCAGCAGGAGCTCCGATAAGTTCGTGGTCGGGCTGTCAGTCATTGGACAGTCAGAAAAAGATTTAAAGAAGCTAACCTAACTCCAAAGAGACCATATTACGGACTCAAGTTGACAGCAGCCCATCGACTAGCGCGACTCAGATTTGTCCGAGAACATGTCGACTGGACCTTAGAGCAATGGCGGTCCGAATGTGCCTACACGGCAATGATGGAAGAAAACAAGTCTATAAGAGGCTTGGGGAGGCATTTGACTGGATGCGAAAACCGATTTGGTTTTCGTAACTGATGAGACTCGTAGCGGTGGATAGCCGCTACATCGAGGAAATCCTGCAGGAACACGTCGTTCCTTACGCTGGGTTTGTTGGTGATAGCATCGTGCTAATAATGCACGATAATGCGAGGCCTCATACTGCTACATTGGTGCGGCAATACCTGGCGGAAGTGGGAATACCGACATTAGACTGACCTGCGCGGAGTCCTGACCTCAGTCCAATGTGGGCTGAGCTCAAAAGAAGGGTTCGAGCCAAAAATCCAGCCCCTGCATCGCTGAGGCACTCAAAGATTGTATGTCTCAGAAATTGCCCAAAAATTGATGAAAACGTACACATTGCAGCTACTTTCTTAGAGGCATCTCAGTGTTCCAATTGGTTTACATTGAAAATAATAAGTTAATTTAATCCCTCAACCTTACACTTCAGTTCAGCAAATTTCGAAATATTAGCATCAGTTTCGACGGAGAAATCTTGGGCGCAATGGTCACTGCTCTATTTTTAAAGGTTTCTTTATACTAGTTATGTTCCTCACTGTTCTACCCCGAAAAGCTAAATAAATTAAGTTTTCTAATTAAAGTAAAACTATGCTGTTCTTCATTTTCCCCTAACTGAAGCAAACAACAAAGATATAGTTACCCGAAGTACACACACACACCAAAACTGCTTGTTTAAAAACCTAACATAAAAGTATGGTTGAAAAGGTCTCAAGTAATTTCCGAGGCTGCTTCCCAGTGTCCAAACTTTTAAAGGGGTAGTCTGGGAACTAGCAGTCTTTTTTTAAGAATTTTTTTTCATAGTAAAACTTATTTGTAAATTTTAATACTTTTATACATAATACTAGAGATCTTAAACTAATAGAATTTTTTTTTGTTTTTTCATGCTTTATTTGCTTGGCAGGGTCGCCTGAACAAGGCTCTCTTTAAATCTGGTTGACATGATATCTGAACTTTGGAACATCTGAAAGCAAATATTCGAGTTGATTCTTATCATACAGAGTTGCCGCTATCGCCGGTACTAAAATTGTATACCCACGATGAAAAAAAAAAAATGGCGGACTTTTGAAATTTCCGACCTTATTATTGCAACTTCAATAAAATTGTTCAAAAATATGGTTAAACATTAATGAATAATTATAGAAGTAGTATCGGCGATAGCCATTCATCTGTAGAATAAGCCATAAAAATTTGAGCCAGATCCGTGCAATAGTTTTTCTAAAGTATGTGAATCAGGTCAAAAAAGATTGTTTCGAGAAAAACGCGTTTACACAGCGTTATACTAAACGATATATAGACGGTCGACTGATCCTTTGTTGATGAAAACCAAGACTTAATTAACTGCTCGAAAACTGAAATGCCTATAGACCGAGGATTTACGAAAACGGGGCGGCGACAGTAAGTATACGACAGCTGGACGTTCTGCGCGATAGGACTGACTGCGTCAAGACGCTTCTATTCAGTGGTCTCGAACCTACCGATTTTTCGGTATTTCTACCAATATGGGGTCTGTTCTACCGAAATTTGACGATTTTTCCACGATTTCTGAGAATACAAGGAAATTCTCCCGATTTTTTACCGATTTTATATTTCCAACTTGGCAACTCTTTTCGTTTATGTTTTTACGGAGAATCCCCGATATCTTTTGGGGAATACCCTTGTGTCCTACAACTCGTAACTCGACGTTTTTAGGGGATCCCCGAGATAATTCGCTTGTCTATATAAACAAGAATTTGGATTTTATTATTTTATTAATTTTCATTATTTAGAAGAGAAGCTGTCTCCAAGTTACTAATAGTCTACTAGTAGTATCTACCAAGAATATTATTATAATACCAAGTCAAAATATCATCAGAACCGAGTACAAGCGCGAGTGCAAAAAGAAAAAAATACCTACAATTTTATAGGAAAGAATGGGAACAAGAATTTTCAGGCTGACTGCAAGAAAGTCGTAACAGCGCAAACTATGCCTATTGTAAAAGTTGTTATAGGGATATTAATATTATATCAGGGAAAGACGCTCCCAGGAAACACAATTCTTCACAAGCACACTCGGTGTCATCAAAGAATATAAAATCACAACCAAAGATATCATCATTTACTGTAACAAAAACTCAAAAACCTGATATACCAGTTAAACAATGTAAAAATATTTCATTATTTTTTAGTAAGTACCAGTACATTGTTATATTATTTTGTATTCAACCAGTGTATAGTAGATACGTCTTTTTTAATTCCTTTTTATATTTTCAGGTGAAATAAGTTTGTTGCTGGACATAATCTACCATTCACCATAATGTAGCACATACCGAAACAGTCCGTTTGTCCCTATTTAAAAATTGCAGAAAAAACTAAAATGTTCGACGATGAAAACTCACGCCATAATTGATCATATCATAGATAAAGAAAGTTTTGATAATTTATATGAAGTTCTGCGGCAAACTAAGTTTTCATTTATGATGGACGAGTCCACTGATCTAAGCACAGCCAAACACTTCTCTTAGTCGTGCGATATGCGAAAGAGAATCGCATGTGTGATTGTTTTTAGCTCTTATTCCGTTAGAAGCTGCTAATGTAGTATCCTTATTTGAACATATTGTAAACTTTTTTATAAGGGCTGATATTCCATATAAAAATAATCTAATAGGTTTTGCATCTGATGGGGCAACCGTAACGATGGGGCGTAATAATTCTGTTGTGACATTACCGCAAAACGAAATTCCCAATATTTTTATACTTAAGTGCACATGCCATTCGTTTCATCTTTGCGCATCATATGCTTGTACCAAACTGCTACGCTTTATAGAGGATCTTATAAGGGACATTTACAATTACTTTTCTTCTAGTCCAAAAAGAGTTACAGAGTTTAAAGACTTTTAAATTTTTTGTGACTCGAAAGTACTTAAAATACTTCACCCCTCTCATACACGCTGGATATCAGTACATACAGCAGTAAAAAGAATATTAGAACAATTTTCTGCTCTAAAACTATCTTTCACAGACCAAGTATCTAGTAATGATCATCTTTTAGCTGCAGAAAATATATTACAGAAGCTTCAAGATCTCACTACATTGCTATTTTTGAATTTTTAGATTTTGTGTTACCATTATTTAACGATTTAAACAAAGAAATGCAGGCAGAATACCCGAAAATTCATATTGAATGAAAAAATAAATCAAAATTAAGAACTTTTTTGATTGCCTTTTAAAAAGAGAATATTTAACAAGTACTCCAATCAAAAATGTTGATTATAAAAATCCAAGACATTTTATGGATATCTATCCCGTGTACTCTAACGCTGCGGCGTCTAATACACTACTTAGTAATTCAGATTTAAGCCCAAATCAAGTAGATTTGTTTAAACGCAGATCCTTAGATTTTTATATCGAAGCTTGCAAGCAAATAACTGCGCGGTTTCCATTAAAAAATAATCCAATAAAAGGTTTAGACATAATTGAACCAACGATGTCCAACAAATTGATAGAAATTGATACAGAGTGGCGTATTTTAAGAAATTGTGAACAAATCAAAACATTTCCTGATGACATAGCACTATTTTGGGATAATGTCAGGTTACTATAGTATGACGATGACACTCAAATGTTTCCTTTGTTGTATACTCTCATCTTTACTATTTTATCACCGCCCCACTCATCCGCTAATGTTGAGCCCATATTCTCGTATTCTCGCATATTGATCTTATGAAAACAAAACAGCGAAATAAGCTGTCTACTGAAACAATCACTGGTCTATTACATACAAAACGACTATTTAATGACGCTAATTGTTATGACTCCAAAATTAGTTCAAAGATAACTGCTGCTATGGCCAAAGAATATTGGTATGATCCTAAAAATCGTAGAAATTAATTAGATTTAAGTTTGTGTATCTATTTGATGTTAGATATCTTTAGTAATAAACGAATTACAAATTACTTAGTCTGTTATGTTTTTGTTATTTCAATTTCATTATGTTTTACTAGTATTTATTAGTGTTTATTCACTCATATATAAAATATTGTAAACAAAATAATTACTTTTATTAGTTTTAATTGTATACTTAGTATATTTTGTAAGTTCCTATTATTTTATAAAGATAAAGAATTTTAAAATAAACAAATATGATTGAATATTGTATTTTTTTTTTCATATATCGATTTTGGATACAAATATATCGACTTTAGTGGGCAACTCTACCAATTTCGCATTTTGACGTTCGAGACCACTGATTCTATCGCATTTTTCAGCCTATTCTCGACCTTTCCAGGGCCAATATTAGTTTCTACAGTATTTCTACACATATTTACTATAAGAAAATGAAATTTTTAGAAAATCGATTTTTTGAAAAAAATTAGCCGTGAGTTTTCGACTATGAAACGAAAAACATCACTACGGATAAACTGAATGTCTAAGTGCTCTCATATATACGAACCTTAAGAAAACTAATTAAAACTATTGCAACAATCATTTTACTAACATTTTTTAATTATATATTTAAGCAAACACTGGGCGAATGGAAAACAGCATTTTGGATAACATTTGGAATTACAGTTGTGACATCAGTTTTCTATATATTTTGGTCATCCGGGGAAAGGCAACTATTTGATTATGAAGCATATGAACTTGCAAACATACCTAATGACGAAGCAAAATGATAAAATACCCATATTTTGTTATGTGTTAAAAATAAGAAATACAATCCCAAAAGGCATTACCAGTTTGATCAGGCATTATGTCGAAAAAGAAACCGAACTTGTAATAGAAAATAAAGCAGATTAATTATATTTGTTCAAATCATTTATTTTAATCGATATTCGATTCGGACAAGAAAGCCAGACGTCAAAATGTCGCACTTTCTCCGATCAATTTTTACATTAATTAAAATTTTTCTGCTTAATTTATTATTTTCTCGATAAAAAAAGGTGCACGGCGTCATCATTCAGGGAAAGTTCAACTGTTTTTCATTTTAAGCTCGAGTGCAAGGCCAAAATATCTCAGGTTAAAGCCAATATTTCCCGTAATTTAGTTCTAAAAAAGACGTTAAAATATGGAAGTCGTTTTCAGTACCGGCTTTTCACAAATTGTAAATAATTTTCATTTTGGAAATGAAACTCAAAAAAATGGTAAAGCTTTGGTTGCTACCGAGCACGTGATAAATGTGAAATAATATCAATTAGATGGAACATAGTCACGTCATTCAGCAAACCTCGGTAACGGTGACTCCATACAATGTGAAATTACGCGTAAGTAAAAACAAAAAAAAATCGAGGAAATAAGTATTTAAAAATAAATAACTAAGTTTAAAAGAAATCCCAGCTAGAAAAAATCCACCTAAAATTACCATCTGAAAATTTCACCTGGTATTTTGGATGGAAATACACCTGGAATTTTCATCCAAATACCACGTGGAATTTCCATACGGAAATTCGTGGTGGATTTTTTTCAGCTGGAAAAACATAAAGCACAATGTATAAAAGAGTGTTGCAGCTCGACGGAAACCGGGTAATAACAGGTGTCCAGTGTAGTTGTGTTGCTGAGCCTTTAGGGCGATGTAAACATATTTATGCTGTCATTCATTACGTCAACAATGATCGAGGTTTATTAAAAACCAATATCGAGTAAGAATGGGACGGAAAATCGGTCAATCAAATGGGCAAGGGAAAATATTCAGGTGGCAAATTAATATCGGAGCTTTTTCATGCCAAACAATCGAGTTCACGCCATGACACAAACATCCCGGAAATGGTGGTTAAGCCAGAAGATATTCTATTATTTTTAGTGCACTTATAAGATGAGTTCGGTGTCTGTCACACCCGATTTTCTCCGAAACTATTTGACATAGAAAGTTGAAATTTGGTAATAATATAGGAATCGATGGTCTCATCAGCGCCATGTAGTTTTGAAAGTAAAATTTTGACTTAAGGGGTTAGTTTTGGGGGGTGAAATCGGAAGTGAAAAAAAAATTTTTACTAGGTCATCGAGTGTGGTGTCAAATGAAAGCTTGTGAAAACACACAAATATATATAAATATATATATATATATATATATATATATATATATATATATATATATATATATATATATATATATATATATATACACGAGGCTGGTTTGAAAAGTCCGTGCAAAAATAAAAACTACTTATGTGTTTGGGGTAAACCTTTTTTATTTTTCGACATAGTCTCCTTTTAGGCTTATACACTTCGTCCAACGATGTTCTAGTTTGTTGATCCCTTCCGAATAATAGGATTTGTCCAAGTCAGCAAAATATCCATTAGTGTCGGCAATCACCTCCTCGTTTGAATAAAATCTTTGTCCCGCCAGCCATTTCTTCAAATTGGGGAACAAATAGTAGTCCGAGGGAGCCAAGTCTGGAGAATAGGGGAGATGTGAAACGAGTTGGAATCCTATTTCCATTAATTTTGCGACCACAACTGCTGAGGTATGTGCTGGTGCGTTGTCGTGATGGAAAAGGACTTTCTTGTGGGCCAATCGCGGGCGTTTTTCTTGCAGCTCGGTTTTCAAACGGTCCAATAACGATGAATAATATTCACCTGTAATAGTTTTACCCTTTTCCAGATAGTCGATGAGGAATATCCCTTGCGAATCCCAAAAGACAGTCGCCATACCCTTTCCGGCCGAAGGAACGGTCTTCGCCTTTTTTGGTGCAGATTCCCCCTTGGTAACCCATTGTTTAGATTGTTGTTTGGTCTCAGGAGTATAGTAATGTATCCATGTTTCATCCACAGTGACGAAACGACGCTTAAAATCCTCCGGACACTTCACACGATTCCGTCTTTGGTCAAGCGTGAGCAATCGCGGCACCCATCTTGCGGATAGCTTTCTCATGTCCAAATGTTTATGCAAAATATTATGTACCCGTTCAGTCGAGATGCCCACAGCACTAGCAATCTCACACACCTTAACTCTTCTGTCATCCATCACCATATCATGGATTTGATCAATGATTTCTGGAGTCGTAACCTCCACAGGCCGTCCAGAACGTTCAGCGTCACTTGTGCCCATATGGCCAGTCCGAAAATTTTGAAACCACTTATAAACTGTTCTAATCGAAGGTGCAGAGTCACCATAATGTTTATCAAGCTTCTCTTTAGTCTCTTGAGGCGTTTTGCCTTTCATAAAGTAATGTTTAATCACCACACGAAATTCTTTTTCGTCCATTTCTTGAAAATCACTCGACTTCCTTGATTTACACGAATGCCAAACACAAAGAAATAGACCAATATGGCTGAAACTTGGTGTGCGTTCATTCAAGAGATGCTACTAACTAAACATGACCTCGATACGCCCCGGTGGTGCCATCTCTCGGACTTTGCACGGACTTTTCAAACCAGCCTCGTATATATATATATATATATATATATATATATATATATATATATATATATATATATATATATATATATATATATATATATATATATATATATGTATATATATATATATATATATATATATATATATATATATATATATATATATATATATATATATATATATATATATGTATGTATGTATGTATGTATGTATGTTTGAAAAAATTCTGGAATATTCTCCACAAGGTGTAGATTGAACGAAAATTATCACGAGTGCATTTCCTTTAATAATTTATCTGGTATATAAAAAAAAAAAAAAAAAATTTCAAGGTCATTAGTTTTCAGTAAAGATTGGAAACAATTTTTGTTGAAAACTCATTTGGGGGTGTGTTTTGTGAAGTCACTAATCATTTTATACCTCTGTAACATTTTTTTTTATTTTAAAAGCAATCAACGTACGGAACACTAATTGCGCAAGTTCAACTTGCACTTGACCGGTTATTTAATATTAAAATTAATTCAAAATGTTATTTTAATACATTTTTATATTATTGGTTCATGTTTCAAATATTATTTCATTGATTAAAAATTTTAAATCAATTTTTGAAATTAGTTTTTAGCTTTAGTGTCTCTTATTTACCTGTTTGTCGCACTTTAAACTGCTTTTTTCGAACATGACTTTCAATACTCATCAGGAAATATTGTCAGCAAGAAACTCGGATTAAAGAGATGATCCGATTTTTAATTATTAATAAAATGGGAGCTGCAAATACGAAAGTATTTTGGGGGTTGCCAAAGGGATCCATCGGGACTGTAAAAAATTTAATGTACTTATTCAATAATTTAATGTATTTATTCAATAACTAAATTCTGTATAAAAGAATTGTAATTCTCATAAACTCACTTTGAAAGTCTCACTGATTGAATCCATTTTTCTCGTTGTTTGTCGTGTCTCATGTTTTTTTTAATAGAAAAGCCGTAGAATATTGTCTTGGGCGAATTCTCTTTTTTTTATGGTCTAGCACACGTGCTGCAGGGAAGTCTCTAAAGCGCTACAGGACACGTGTGCGGAAAAAGCGATTCACATTGTTCTTGAATCGCTGTAAATTATTACTCGGTGGGAAACACAGTCCTGGACAAATTATTCCAGAGGGATGATGTTCTCTATATAAAAGACTGCTCGATAAGCGTTGTACATGGAGTAACAAACTGAACCTCATACGGATGTGAAGTATTAGCGCGAAGTGTATTTCTAACATGCACCGCTCTGGGAGGAATTAGCGGGCTACATCCTTCGAACACTTTCCATGAAAATACTTGTAGGAGAGGCTCAAGTCGCCAACCGTTCTTCGATGTTCCAGCGAATCAAGGCCGCCGGTCAGTTTGCTATCTTAACAGCCAACCACATAACACACCTCTCCGTGACTTTTTACTGAGAAAGTGCGAATTTCCGCAACTTCGCGCGCTGCTAGTCTTCAGATAGTAAATCCGCGTCTTTGCCCGAAGCAAATACGATAGCTTCCGGTACGGTCGAGTAATTCCCTAAATGAATTTTATATAGATTTTTGTGATATTACTGAGAGTCGTGGTCACTGCTGGTAGAACATTTTCAATAGTATCAAGGGATAGGAAAGTCATACGGTGCTAAATCAGATAAATCCAACAAGTCATCAGGTACACTAACTTCGTTCATGCTCAAAAACTATCTGACAAAATCCGAGCAACCCACGCTCAATAACCGGTAACAATCGTTTCAGGAAAATTTTAGCCCTTACGTGCTCGGTTTTCAAACGGTCCAATAACGATGAATAATATTCACCTGTAATAGTTTTACCCTTTTCCAGATAGTCGATGAGGATTATCCCTTGCGAATCCCAAAAGACAGTCGCCATAAGCTTTCCGACAGAAGGAACGGTCTTCGCCTTTTTTGGTGCAGATTCCCCCTTGGTAACCCATTGTTTAGATTGTTGTTTGGTCTCAGGAGTATGGTAATGTATCCATGTTTCATCCACAGTGACGAAACGACGCTTAAAATCATCCGGACACTTCACACGATTCCGTCTTTGGTCAAGCGTGAGCAATCGCGGCACCCATCTTGCGGATAGCTTTCTCATGTCCAAATGTTTATGCAAAATATTATGTACCCGTTCAGTCGAGATGCCCACAGCACTAGCAATCTCACGCACCTTTACTCTTCTGTCATCCATCACCATATCATGGATTTGATCAATGATTTCTGGAGTCGTAACCTCCACAGGCCGTCCAGAACGTTCAGCGTCACTTGTGCCCATATGGCCAGTCCGAAAATTTTGAAACCACTTATAAACTGTTCTAATCGAAGGTGCAGAGTCACCATAATGTTTATCAAGCTTCTCTTTAGTCTCCTGAGGCGTTTTGCCTTTCATAAAGTAATGTTTAATCACCACAAGAAATTCTTTTTCGTCCATTTCTTGAAAATCACTCGACTTCCTTGATTGACACGAATGCCAAACACAAAGAAATAGACCAATATGGCTGAAACTTGGTGTGCGTTCATTCAAGAGATGCTACTAACTAAACATGACCTCGATACGCCCCGGTGGTGCCATCTCTCGGAATTTGCACGGACTTTTCAAACCAGCCTCGTATATATATATATATATATATATATATATATATATATATATATATATATATATATATATATATATATATATGTATATGTATATATATATATATATATATATATATATATATATATATATATATATATATATATATATATATATATATGTATGTATGTATGTATGTATGTTTGAAAAAATTCTGGAATATTCTCCACAAGGTGTAGATTGAACGAAAATTATCACGAGTGCATTTCCTTTAATAATTTATCTGGTATATAAAAAAAAAAACAAAAATTTCAAGGTCATTAGTTTTCAGTAAAGATTGGAAACAATTTTTGTTGAAAACTCATTTGGGGGTGTGTTTTGTGAAGTCACTAATCATTTTATACCTCTGTAACATTTTTTTTTATTTTAAAAGCAATCAACGTACGGAACACTAATTGCGCAAGTTCAACTTGCACTTGACCGGTTATTTAATATTAAAATTAATTCAAAATGTTATTTTAATACATTTTTATATTATTTGTTCATGTTTCAAATATTATTTCATTGATTAAAAATTTTAAATCAATTTTTGAAATTAGTTTTTAGCTTTAGTGTCTCTTATTTACCTGTTTGTCACACTTTAAACTGCTTTTTTTTTCGAACATGACTTTCAATACTCATCAGGAAATATTGTCAGCAAGAAACTCGGATTAAAGAGATGATCCGATTTTTAATTATTAATAAAGTGGGAGCTGCAAATACGAAACTATTTTGGGGGTTGCCAAAGGGATCCACCGGGACTGTAAAAAATTTAATGTACTTATTCAATAATTTAATGTATTTATTCAATAACTAAATTCTGTATAAAAGAATTGTAATTCTCATAAACTCACTTTGAAAGTCTCACTGATTGAATCCATTTTTCTCGTTGTTTGTCGTGTCTCATGTTTTTTTTAATAGAAAAGCCGTAGAATATTGTCTTGGGCGAATTCTCTTTTTTTATGGTCTAGCACACGTGCTGCAAGGAAGTCTCTAAAGCGCTACAGGACACGTGTGCGGAAAAAAGCGATTCACATTGTTCTTGAATCGCTGTAAATTATTACTCGGTGGGAAACACAGTCCTGGACAAATTATTCCAGAGGGATGATGTTCTCTATATAAAAGACTGCTCGAAAAGCGTTGTACAAGGAGTAACAAACTGAACCTCATACGGATGTGAAGTATTAGCGCGAAGTGTATTTCTAACATGCACCGCTCTGGGAGGAATTAGCGGGCTACATCCTTCGAACACTTTCCATGAATGAAAATACTTGTAGGAGAGGCTCAAGTCGCCAACCGTTCTTCGATGTTCCAGCGAATCAAGGCCGCCGGTCAGTTTGCTATCTTAACAGCCAACCACATAACACACCTCTCCGCGACTTTTTACTGAGAAAGTGCGAATTTCCGTAACTTCGCGCGCTGCTAGTCTTCAGACAGTAAATCCGCCTCTTTGCCCGAAGCAAATACGATAACTTCCAGCGTTATGTACGGTCGAGTAATTCCCTAAATGAATTTTATATAGATTTTTGTGATATTACTGAGAGTCGTGGTCACTGCTGGTAGAACATTTTCAATAGTATCAAGGGATAGGAAAGTCATACGGTGCTAAATCAGATAAAACCAACAAGTCATCAGGTACACTAACTTCGTTCATGCTCAAAAACTATCTGACAAAATCCGAGCAACCCACGCTCAATAACCGGTAACAATCGTTTCAGGAAAATTTTAGCCGTTACGTGCACATAGTCCAAGATCACAGCTCGACTTTTTGTCTCCGTTGAGCTCCTCACGACCACTTCGAAATCTCTTAAACCACTCGTACACATGAGAATGGAATAAGCACATGCATTGTAGAGAAATCACTAAATCGCTACAAGAGCGAAACGTGCGCGGAAGTAGCGATTCACGTTGGTTTTGAATTGCGACAGGTTGTACTCTATAGGAAACATAGTTCTAGGTGGTTCATTCCGAAAAAAATGATATTCTTCATATTAAAGAGTTCTTAAAAAGGGCCGTACAAGCACGGATAAGTACGCAATACATGGGGAGTAATGATGGAATCGACCCAAGTCATTAATTTGTTTTCAATGTTCCTAAAAATCAAGGTTCTTATCGAGGACCTCAATCAGGCGAATACCTCACCTCTGTACATGGAACACGGGAGCAACACTCCATCGATGGTGAAAGTAGTAGTAGTAGTTGTGGAGAAGTTCAACGCCCAGCTAATAGACCAGAAGGATCTTTTCTGTCAACCCCAAACAAATATTTTCCAAACGAACTTTAACCATAAAAGTCCTCCTCCCTTCAAAGTACAGCCACTTCGAAAATCTCATGTCTGAGATCTTCCAGCGCCTCACATGCGCAGATAAAGTAAAGCGACATCTCCTCATCTTCCAGACAGTCTGGACATGTAGGGTCGTGTTCCATCCCAAGCAGTGGTAAATGCCTTCTTAACCTACAATGTCCCGTGAAAATCTCCAGAAGGTGATTCAGGACACGTGAGCTTCTATTAAACAGCTACTCGAAGCGCACTCCCCCAGACCACAATAAAATGTCCTTGGCCTGCATCATGGGCTGCAGTACCAACGCTCTCTCGAGCACCTATCGGTACGTTTTTAGAGGACAGCTCCCACCTATCATCGAGAGCATTATATAAGATTAAGAGCGATTGTGAAGTATATAGTTGTCTAGTACTAGTACTAGTAAATAATATTCCAAGCTTTCAAGAAGCTGTCCTTGCTAGACGTACAACATGATAATGCTAAGATACTTCCCAGTTAACTCCTATTAAATTGACTAATAATGTTAAAGGAATAGAGTATCCCAACATAACTATATCAGGTTTCATACCGTTAACTTTTTTGGAAAAGACTGCTGCCTATGTTTTTAAAGCGTTAAATTATACTTGATCATTGTCTCCCCAAGATAGAGTAGGTTTTTGTACAGTTATATTACTTCCTGCTGTCCGCGAATATTTTTACAGGGGTAACTGAGCGTTCAAGCTAATTAAAAAAACAAGTGAACTGTCTGCAAAGCTATTAATTGAATTTTTGATCTGCTTCAGTAGATGTTAATAAATAGTAGAAATAGAGAGGGAGACAGTATAGAGCCCTGAGGTACACGAGCGTTGATAGTGAACGAGTCGGAAAAAATCCATCAACTACCACACACTATAAGAATACAGCTTAGCCGAAAGGCTATCATACCAAACACAGTCAAATGCCTTAGATATATCAAGCGCAACCACTCAACTGAATTCATTACTCTAATCTCGAAAGAGTAAAGTCATTATAGGCGAAATGTCGAAGAATTACTCCATATTGACACCGCGTAATCCCAAGAACCGAGATTTCTTATCTAATCAAAACCGTGAAACTTCTGTTCCATGCTATTCTTAATGTTCCATGGTGTTATTTCAAAAATGCGTGACATAGGTTAAGAAATCACTTGTTGAATTTTACTTCCGAAAACTATATTGGTGATCACTAACATCTACTATCCTTCCAGATATTTTACATAACTTTTGATATTACTGAAAGCAATGTGGCTGCTGGTAGCTGTTTGATATGACCTTTTGTTTTGGCTTTTTTAAGTATTCGCTGTAAACAAGTACATTTCCAGCAGGAATAAATTTTTTCTTTCAGTAGAGTAAGTTAAAAAGTCTACAGAAATGTTATATTAGTTTTCTGGTACATTTGTTTTAATTACAATGATAGGTATTTCATCAGCGCTAAAATCTTTCTTCATGTCTAGTTTTGATTAAAATGTGTTTATCATATGTTGTCTTGCCAAACAATATCAGATATTGTTGACTACACACTGGAAATGGTGGATGGAGTTTTGCTTAGAAATTGACAGATGTGTGCGATGCAAAATGTTCAGCTAACAAGATTTTCCAACACATGTTGCAATAGTATTGTCTGATCAGCGACCAACAAGATCTAAAACTGTAGGGACATTTGATGCCATTCAGTTAATACGTAACACAAAAGTCAATCGCAGCTCTTTGTTAGAAACGCATTGTTCAACCGATCATCCAAACACACTATTATTCTTATTACTTTATTAGGCAACTAATACATAACAGTAATGAAGGTAGCCGCTGTCAAAAACAAGAAGAAAGAAAGTCTTTAGAGTTTTGTTAGTATTTTAAGAAAATTATCGACTTGTACAAAAATAAAACGAAAATAATAAAAAAAAAACGAACAAAAAGAAACATATAATTATAAAAAAAAATCTTGGCTGCTGTCACTTAACCAAAAAACGCATGAAATCTAAGCAATATGCATTTAATACCTAATACAAGACATAATACACAAACACACAAAATTAACCAAAATTTTGAAGCCGGTGCAAGTCGTGCTCGCTTATTAATAACAGCCACGGACGGAGGTCAAGACGCCAAAACTCGATCGTACCGTCACGACTCTGCACGCGCGCCTCAAAAGTTTACCTAAGCAACCACATTAATTGATATTTTATTCTTGGTTTTTGGAATTTAAAAATAAATTTGGCGAGTTACGACATTTTTGTTTTTGATACGGTTTTTCCATATTAAGTTTTAATTAAGCTATTTTAGGTACAACACTTGTGCCGACTTCAAAGTTTTGCTTAAATTTTATGTTTTACGTATTATTACCTACTATTTCCATTTCTTGCGTTTTTTTATTTAGAATGACAACAACGAAAGTTGGTTTTGCTAACAATATTTTCCTTTTATAAACAGGTAGGTACCAACTTTTTAATATTAAGATAATATATCGATTTGTACTTTTTATCACTTTTCTAAGTCAATTTAATACATATTTTTTAATTTCAGTTTTATTTCTTTCTTTTTAGTTAAGAACAGTAAGGTAAGGGCGTTACATATATATTATTTTGAAGTAAAAGAGTAAGGAGTCTGCTGAAAATGGGTAGGATCCTGTCAAGGAGTGCTGCTAAAAAAAAAGAAAGATACACGAATAGGAAAGTACCATGGAGAAAAAGAAATACGCTAGGACAATACATACTGGGTGAAAGGGATGAGATGGGGTGCTAGAATGGTGATTGCGTATATTTTTCGATTATTTCCAATTTCAACAGAAATAGTATATAGAAGAGATTGAGATCTGATTACAGAGTAATCCAAAAAATGCTGAGTTAAATATAGAACAAGTTTTAGAAATATAAGAAGGTAAAGTTAGCGAAAAGCGCAAAATTAGCCCCTTTTTGCAACCTCCATAACTTTGAGACAAAAAAAGCAGACTTAACGTAAAAGGTCTTAAAGCTAATTAAAAATCTAGAAGGGCATATTTTTCCGTTTTTTTACTTAAGGGTAACTACCCCCTATGTTAGGGTAGTTATGGTTTGGCGATAAGTTTTGGAAACGTAAAGCTTAGTCTTCACCAAAGGAAAATTGTCAACTTTTGTGTTGTCAACACGCGTTAGTAACAAAAGTTTCTGTAATTATCTTAAGTTGTCAACAAAAATTGTAAACAAATGTCCAGAACCCTGTTTCCGTTTTAAGCGGTAAACATCAAAGAAATACGCGTGTTTCATATATTTAACTGCTCTGTGTGTATGCTTGCTCAGTTGGAAACATCAGTGGACAACAGAAACATGTCTGTCACGTGGACGAACGAATTAATCGACACCATTGGTTTCGAACCCGCCGATTTTTCGGTATTTCTACCGATATGGAATCTATCCTACCGAAATTTAACGATTTTTCCACGATTTCTGAGAATACAAGGAAATTTTCCCGATTTTTTTACCGATTTTACACTTCCAAGTTGGCAACCCTTTTCGTTTATGTTTTTACAGGAAATCCCTCGATTGTATGATCAGTAGTTATTGCAGAATGTTCCCGATATCTTTTGGGATATACCCTTGTGTCCTACAACTCGTAACGCGACGGTTTTAGGGGATCCCCTAGCTAATTCACTTGTCTATATAAACAAGATTTCGGATTTTATTGTTTCATTAATTTTCACTATTTAGAAGAGAAACTTAGTTACTAATAGCGTCTATTGCTAATATCTACCAAAAATATGATCCAAGTCAAGTGCGAGTGCAAAAAGAAAAAAATACCTACAATTTTATAGAAAAGAATGGGAAGAATTTTCAGGCTGGCTGCAAGAAAGTCGTAAAAGCGCAAGCTATACCTATTATAAAAATTGTAATAGGGAAATATCCCTATTACAATTTTTATAATATTGTATTTTAATAATATTTAAATAAATAATTTAAATATATAATAATATTAATAAATATTACATCAGGGAAAGACGCTCTTATGAAACACAATTCTTCACAAGCACACTCGGTATCATCAAAGAATATAAAATCACAGTCAAAGATATCATTTACTGTGACAAAAACTCGAAAACCTGATATACAAGTTAAACAAGGTAAAAATATTTCATTATTTTTACTAAGTACCAGTACATTGTTACATTATTTTGTATTCTACCAGTGTATAGTAGATAAGTCTTTTTTAATTCCTTTTTATATTTTCAGATGAAGTAAGATTAGCCTTGTTTGCTGCTAAACATAATCTACCATTCACCCTTATGGAGCACCTATCGAAACTGATATAGTCCGTTTCAAAAATTGCAGGCCATAATTGATCATATTATAGATAAAGAAAGTTTTGATAATTTATGTGAAGATTTGCGGCAAACTAAGTTTTCATTTATTTTTGACGATTGACTGATCTAAGCACAACCAAACCTTTGTGCTTAGTCGTGCGATATGCGAAAGAGAATCGCATCTGTGTTTGTTTTTTAGCTCTTATTCCATTAGAAGCTGCTAATGTAGTATCCTTATTTGAACATATTGTAAACTTTTTTACACACGCTGATATTCCATATAAAAATAATCTAATAGGTTTTGCATCTGATGGGGCAACCGTAATGATGGGGCGTAATAATTCTGTTGTAACATTGCTGCAAAACGAAATTCCCACTATTTTTATACTTAAGTGCATACGCTATTCGTTTCTTCTTTGCGCGTCATATGCTTGTACTAAACTGCCACACTTTATAGAGGATCTTTACAATTACTTTTCTTCTCGTCCAAAAAGAGTTGCAGAGTTTAAAGACTTTTAAATTTTTTGTGACTTAAAAGTACATAAAATACTTCACCCCGCTCAGACACGCTGGTTATCAGTACATGCAACAGTAAAGAGTATTGGAACAATTTTCTGCTCTAAAACTATTTTTCATAGCCCAAGTATCTAATAATGATCATCTTTTAGCTGCAGAAAATATATTATAGAAGCTTCAAGATCCCACTACATTGCTATTTTTGGAATTTTTAGATTTTGTGTTACCATTATTTAACGATTTAAACAAAGTAATGCAGGCAGAACACCCCAAAATTCATATTTTATATGAAAAAATAAGTCAAAAAAGAACTTTTTTTGATTGCTTTCTAAAAAGAGAATATTAGACAAGTACTCCAATCGAAAATTTTGATTTAAAAAATCCTAGACATTTTATGGATATCGATGCCGTATACTATGATGCTGCGGCGTCTAATACATTACTTAGTAATTCAGATTTAAGCCCAGATCAAGTAAATTTGTTTAAGTGTAGATCCCTAGATTGTAATATCGAAGCTTGCAAGGAAATAACTGCGCGGTATTTCCAGTAAAAGGTTTAGACATAATTGAACCAACGAATGTTAAAAGTGACAAAATTGCTTCGAGAATTCCTGATACTGGACTCTTTCCCAATATTGTTCAGAACAATGATTTCCCACAAACTGATACAGAGTGGCGTATTTTAAGAAATTGTGAACAAATCAAAACATTTCGTTGATGACATAGAAATATTTTGGGATAATGTCAGTTTACTAAAGTATCGCGATGACACTCAAATGTTTCCTTTGTTGTCTACTTTCATCTTTACTATTTTATCACTGCCCCACTCATCTGCTAATGTTGAGCGCAGATTCTCGCATATTAATCTTATGAAAACAAAACAGCGAAATAAGCTGTCTACTGAATCAACCACTGGTCTATTACATACAAAAAGACTATTGTTATGACTTCGAAATTAGTTCAAAGATGACTGCGGCTATGGCCAGAGAATATTGGTATGATCCTAAAAATCGTAAAAATTAATTAGATTTAAGTTTGTGTACCTATTTGATGTTAGATATCTTTAGTAATAAACGAATTACAAATTACTTAGTCTGTTATGTTTTTATTAGTTTTAATTGTATACTTAGCATACTCTGTAAGTTCTTATTATTTTACAACGATTAAGACGTTTAAAATAAACATTGAATATTTTATTTTTTTTTCATATACTGATTTTGGGTACAAATATACCGATATTAGTGGGCAACTCTACCGATTTTGCATTTTGACGTTCGAGACCACTGATTGACACATTAATTGATTTATATCACACTCAGAGTGTGGGACTCAAGTGATATAAATTATAAAAATAAGAAAAAGGATTCATGGAAAACTATTAGTGATGTTATGAAGCTACACAAACTTGAAATACAACGGAAAATAAAAAATTTGACGTCACAGTTTTTCAAAGAGAAAAAGAAAATAAAAGACGACAGTAAATTCTGTCTGAGGCTATAACTAATGCTAATATTATATTTAAATAATTTTTTATCACATTATATTTTATTTAACTATGTGACGATTTGTTTGATAATAATTTTTTAAGGAAATAAAACATTTCTAAATGGGTTTTTGGTTATTTTTGTAACCGAATCTTACCCAGGACCTCCGGAACGAAAGCCGAGTATTTACCAGGGTAACTCTGCGAAAGAGGAAGTCAAAAATATTTATATTAATAATAAACTACACTTACCTTAAATTGATCTCCCAGAACTTCACATATTGCTGTACAAACTTCAGGTACTAATTTTGAAATCGCTTGCTTTTAAATTCTAAACAAATACTTTAATGAAGTGTACGAATCTCCGGTAACCAAAAATCTTAAGTAACTAGTAAACGTTCCGTCGGTGTGGTTGCTTTTCTATGATTAGTGTCAGTTTTATTTATTTTTGGTCCAACAAGATTGAGCAGCCATTCAAAATCAGAGTAAGTCATACGAAGAAAGTTTCTAATTTGTCCATCTTCAATACGTCCTGCTAACAAATCATCTCTTCTCAAAGTATTTATTAGCTCAATACTTCCATGTATGTTTCTTTTTGTGAGGCTTAGTCGTACCCAATATTTATGCTTCCGTTTCTTTTTGCTTAAAATAATAAAAGCTGCGGCTGCCAGCATAATATCATCGTTGTTGGATGGCATTTTGTCAACTAAATAGTCTTGGTGGGGACAGCTTGTTGTCAACTGAAATGGTCCTCAAATTATTGACAACTTATTTTAATTCGGTGTGAACAAAATGGAAACAAAAGTTGGTAACTATCTGAAGAATTGCAAATAGTTGCAAACACAGAAATTGCCAACTATTTCGGTGGATACGCGCCTTAAAGCTCACACGGTATCATCGCCGTATTTTTCTTATTTTTCTGGATTTTTCCCTAGCGTTAGGAGTCAATTTTTTCGATTTAATGACACTGAAACGCTTTTTAACCCTTTGGTAGAGGGTTGTTATAGTTTAGCAATAAGCTTTGGAGACTTATAGGTCTCGCGATAACTTCTCAGTATTTTTCTTACTTTTCTGGATTTTTTTTTTTTTCCGATAGTCAGAAGTCATTTTTTACATTATAACGGTACTGAAACGCATTTCAATCCCCTTTTAGAGGGTGGCTACCGTCCAGCTTTAACTTTTAAAGACATGGAATTACATTCCATAGTATCTTGTCAGTATTATTTTCATTACCTTTCTGGATTTTTTCAGCTTGAAAACTTATGCTGGATATATAAATAGCGGTTTTTATTTTATTATACGGTATTGGGTTGAAAATATATAAATTCTTGAAATTCTATCTACCTATTTTCATGAATTAGATATCATAAATATTTTTTTATTTTCTGTTAAAAACTTATTTATTTTCACACTTTTAACCCCCACAATAGGGGGTAGTTACCCCTAAATAAAAAAATTGAAAAATTTATTATAGATTTTAAATTAGCTTTAATTTAAGACCTTTTACGTTAAGTTTGCTCTTTTTTTGTCTTAAAGTTATGGAGGTTGCAAAAACGGGCTAAAATTCACACTTTTTTGCAGTTACTCTTTTTTACTAATGTCTCTTGCTTCTATTCATGAGAAAATTATCCCCCGATATTGTTCTTTTCTTCAGATCTTTGGGTTTTTAGATCACGAAAAACATATTTCTTTAACTTCCAACTCCATAATAAATAATATTAAATATTATGTAGAATGATAATGCATCTACTGCGTCAATATTACATATGGTACGTATTGAATTGAGAACCTCTTTTTTTGAAGTCGGTTAAAAATATTATTATAATTAAAAGTAAAATTACTAGTGAAGCCCTCCTTACTTGATATATACATATTTTTTAATATAGGTTGCAAATGTAATTTTAATATTTAATTACAGTGAAGTATGCTTATAACGAACCCGTTTATACCGAATTTCCGGTTAAAACGAACTATGTTATAATGCACGAAAAAACTTCAATATAAGACCAATGCAAATTTTTATCGGTTATAACGAACCCGGTTCTAACGAACTTCCGGATAAAGCGAACTAAATCTGGATGTTTTGTGTCCGTTTATAACGAACTTGCCACTCCCTGTGCCCGATGTCGCGCGACTTGATCTAAGGAATTCACCGAAACTCGCTGGGAACCCCTATTCTACTTGTTTCCGCCGCGTCGGTAGTTCGAGCAGTATTATTTTCAATTCACTTGTTGTGTTATGCAGTTCTAATGCATATTTGACCAAAGTAGCAAAGGGGATGTTTAGTTTTGATTTTAAAAGGAGTACACAAAAATGTAAAGCGTTTACTTTAAAAGACAAACACGATATTATAACTAAGTTGGGAATGTGGAATCTTTGGCACAATGACATTACTCAGTATATATCACCACTACACCAAACACTTTATTTTTGCACTCGACGCGCGTTGTGCTAACCATGTCAGCTTCATTAGGAGCGATAATTGACTGATTGATGAGTCAATCATCGCTCCTGATTAAGCTAACATGGTTAGCGAAACACGCGTCGAGTGCAAAAATAAAGGGTTTGGTGTAGTGGTGATATATAGTGAGTAACGATATTATAAAAAAAGTGATGTTTGCAAACAGTTGAATTTAACTTGAATTTAACTAAATCTACGGTTTCTATGATAAAAGAAACTTTAGTTGTAAAAAAGTAAGAAAATCTATACATGACCAAGTCGATAAAGAACTCCTTAAATGGTTTAGTCAAAAATAACATGAGCATGTTCCTATTACCGGCTATACTTTACAAGAGAATGCTAGTGAACTGGGAACGAAAACAGAGAATACCGAGTTTAACTGTTTTAGAAGTTTGATTGAACAATTTAAAAAACGACATAATATTAGTGGGGATAAGATAGTAGGAGAAACTGCGGAAGTGGATATGACTGTTGTTCATCAGTGGTTGGTCAATATATGGCCGGAAATTCGAGAAAGTTATAAATATGTGGACATTTTTAATGCGGATGAAACAGGTTTATTTTACAAGATGACGCCTAATAAGACATTAAAGTTTGTCGGAGAAAATTGTGCTGGTGGAAAATTATCAAAAGTAAGGATTACTGTGTTGATAACTGCAAATATGTCTGGAACAGAGAAAAGAAAATTGTTGGTGATAGGAAAGTCCGTCAATCCCAGGTGTTTTAAAAACGAATATTTACCTATAAAGTACAAATCAAACAGTAAAGCCTGGATGACATCAGAAATTTTTAAAAACGAACTAATCGAATGGGACAAAGAAAAAAAATTCACTAATAGAAAAATATTACTTTTGATTGATAACTGTCCAGCGCACCCTGAATTGATCTACAGCAAATAAAATTGGTTTTTATGCCTCCAAACACAAGTACAAAGCCTATGGATCAAGGTGTGATACATTCTTTAAAATGTCATTATAGAAAGATTTTACTTATGAAAATGTTAGAGACGATTGATAAAGGTAACATTTTTCTGTAACTCTCTTGGACGCCATAAATTTTATCCAAATGGCTTGGCTAAGAGTCAGTAGAGAAACCATTGCAAACTGTTTTAAGCATAGCGGATTTTTAAGGGAGGATTGTAGATATGACCCAGATGATGAGCTACCGTTGACTCAGTGGATTGAAAAACATCGAGAAGATCCTACTGATTGTCTAGAATTTGTTTACGATGCTGACATTCAACAAAGTACAGTGGAAATCGATATTAAAAAGACGTTTAATCACTTTAATTTTGAAGAATATGTATGTGCTGATAATGAATTAAGGATGACATCAGTGACTTCTGGAAAGATTTTAAGCGATAATGACTACGAAGATGAGCTTGTAGAAGGAGATAAAATTTATTCCAACCATTTCAGAAATGACTAAGAAAATGACTGAAACCCCTCAATTTTTTGGAATCTCGTGAAGTTCCTGAACATATATGAAGTAGTTTTTGTGACCTTGACAATTATATAAACACCATTTCTTTTTCAAGTAAAATTGTACAAACGAAAATTACTGATTTTATTGTATTTTAATGTTTTCGTTTATAGTCGTATATGTACCAACATACATAATAATAACTTTAGTGTGACTTGTTTTAGTTTCCTTTGCACGTTTTCTTTTAATTTAGTAATAATTATTATTCATTTTTCTAAGCATTAACGCCTAATCTAAATAAAAAAGTAGTGAAAAATGATATTAGATTTTGTTTACTGTTTTGTTACACAAAATCACTAAAAATGGTTCTCTATATTCGAAGTTCGTTATAAACGGACTTCACTGTATATCAAAACTCAACTAAAAACTTTTTTGAAAAAATTTAGAATTTTCTTTGAATTCTGGAAACTCAGAAGACAATATCTGTGAACGCTGGGGGCACATGCCCCCTGGCTATAAAATTACCATAATTAAACCAGGAAAAATTGATACTCAAAAGTGACAAAAAAATACTAAGTCGATTATTTCCGCCTATATAGAAATTAGAAAGGAAAAACATAAGTTGTACCTATAAAATAAGATATATTATTAAGCTATTTCCATAATAATGCAATATTATGATCTCTTTCCAGCCGATCTTCAAGTTGTTGAGTAGTCACTCCAGTAGCACAACAAATTTCATCTACACTATAATTTCCAGTAAACGTCCTTTGCAGTTCGAAAGATTCGCCTAAAGCTATAGGATATTTCAAAATTCTCCTTATCAGACCCTCCAACACACCAAATTGAACTAATTTACGTTCATTTATCTTCAAGTTCGCTAAATTGAATCGTGTACATAAATCTTTAATAGTTGTCCCTCGTGTCATGGCAGCATACATTCGGAAAACGTCGCGTAAATTCGGTACTTGTCGATTAGAACGAGCTACGTAGTTTAAACATCGTTTCTAAAAGTAAAACAGTTCTTAACAAGGACATGCCCTTAATAACTATAATGACAAGTTGCTCAAGCTATTTGCCATGAAATAAACAAAATATAAAAAGAGAAGTTGTTAAAAGACGACGAGAAAACGACACAGTGTTTGTGGGCAAACGTACGATACCAGTTCACAAACTAACGAAATTAGTCGCCATTGTCGTCATGTCTTCCTAATATTAAAAAACTTAAAACTGTGACATAAGTTCGTGGTGGAGAATATTTTAATTTAACACGTAGGCTGAAAAGTTTTTGGTCTGACACATAGATGTCGCCCTTTTCAAAAAATCCATATGATTTTTAGGAAGTACCAACCTTCAAACGATACGTGTCAAAATTTTATTACATTTCGACGATTAGTTTACAAGTTACAGTGGTTTTAGTAATGCTACTTTTGATATTTTCGAAACAATGGAAAAAATCGAACTTCGTGTTTTTTGATGGGAAGAAATACCGTTCAAACAAAGCAATGGTTTAATAAGTGTTACGGGGATTCTGCTCCTCACCATTTACTGGTATGCTGAATTTAAACGCGGTCGTACAGACACAAATGATGCTGAACGCTCCGGACGCTCAAACGAGGTGGTTACACCGGAAAACATAAAAAAATTCACAAAATTGTTTTGGATGACCGTAAAGTGAAATTAAGTGGGACAGACATCAAAAGACCATCTTGGTCATAATCTGCATGAACATTTGGGTATGGATAAGCTCTGTTCGAAATGGGTACCACGTTTGCTAACAGTGGACCAAAAACAACAATGTATTGATTCTGAGCGCTGTTTGGACCTGTTTAACCGCAATAAGAAGGATTTTTTCATGCGATATGTGACAATGGATGAAACATGGATCGACCCCTACACACTGGAATCAAATCGGCAGTTAGCGAGTGAACAGCAGCCGGTGAATATTGTATAAGTTAAGTGAGTTTGTACAGCCGGGACTACCTTATCACAGCATGCGGGCTCTGCTGTGGTCAAACAGCCTTTTAATAGGACCAAAATTAATTAATAAGAAAAAGGGATCAAGAGAATTTACTATATGTTTAACAAATCGGTAGCACTTTTTGAACATCTCTCTATACAATATTTGGTTTATATTTTAACTTTTACCTTAACGATGAAAGTGATAACAATGAATGAAACTAATAGAGACTTATAATATTGTGAAACCTAAGAGCGACTTTTTTTATGGCTTTGTGGGCGAATCTCCTAGAGGATCGTGAATTTTATATCCACACTCAATATTGACATTCTATAGTATAGTCGACGGCATTCTAATAAGTCGGGTGTATCGTCTTAGCTGCGATAAACCTTTCTGTTGTTGTCCTTGTTAAAGTTGCAGTAAGCATAAATTTAATTAATACCACGTCGGAAAACTGAAAAAGTCTAATAGACTTTTTATGTCCGAGACAGAGAGCCAGCTATAATTTCCAGTGCGTCCAAATTTCAAATATTACTTTTAAAATTTTTCAAAAAATGTTTAAAAGAACACTGACAAAAGTAAAAAATAGTATTTTTCATATGCCATGGAACAATGATTAGATTATTTTATTTTATGATAAAATATACATAATATTTAAATATTATTGAACTTAGTAGTGCCATTATTTTTGCTTTCTCAGAGCTTAACGAATAAGAAAATACAGAATACCTTAGTAAAACTGAGGCAGAAAAGCTCTAATTTATTTAATATTTGTAAAATATTCTTGTAAATCTCTCTAAATGTTTTTGAATGTTAAAAATGAATGGAGCATTATTATATCAATGCCAATTTTTTTTTAATTTTCAATAGTATCAAATTTTATTATACATATAACAATGGAAGCCAAAAAACGTTTTGCGGGCTTTTTAAATCCTTAGACGAAGAAAATAGTGCTAATTTATTTATTTTTTTTATTTTTATTTATGCAATGAAAACTGACAGAGCAACAACTCCAAATAGTAAAACAGTAATTATAGTTACAAAAAAAAAAGAATGCACATGTAATAATTTACAAAAAGAAGTAATAACAAAGATAACAGATAAATTGTTACTGTCGTTGCCTTAGAGTTGCTATATTAATACGTCTATACTTTATTTTGTTTTTAAATGTTATCATACTATATCTAAAAAGATCTAAATCACTAAAATTTGCATTATAATTACTTAACAGTCTATTACAAAAACTTTGTGTTCCGTATGTAGTACAATGAAAAGTGATATGAAACAATTGTTGGAATCTAGTGGTCCTGTTTGGAATCCGAAAATCAACATGGGACAGCAAAGTATGACAGTTTATCTGACCGTTAAGTAATTTGTACAAAAATAAAACTAAAGCATTGCGTCTTCGTGTTTCAAGTGTTTCTATACCTACCAATTGAGTACGAGTCAAGTACGGTACATTGCTGTAGGGAAACTTTAGTTTGTATAAAATGAATTTTAAAAACTTATTTTGGACAGACTCCAGACGATTAATATGTTATGTTATAAACAGGACCCCATATGATACTATTATACTCCAAAACACTCCTAACAAGACAATTATACATAGACTTAATAGCTCCAGTATCACAGATATCATAACAGGTACGGCGTAAAAAACCTAACATACGAGATGCTTTCAGTAATATATTATCAATGTGACTATTAAAACTCAAGTCACTGTTAAAAAATCACACCCAAATCATTAAAACTATCAACAGCTTGTAAAGGTTTGCTATCTAAAACAATAATTAAAATTAATAAGATCTTTGCGTTTATAAAAATTAAGAGAGACTGAATGAATGCCCGTGCGAGGCACGCATTTATTCTAGTACCTTTAAAAGAAAATCCGATCAGTACGATGCATATACTAGTCCGGGAGCTCACGACCAAAATGCGACCTCATCGAAAAGTGGCAGATAATAATATCAGTTTGTTAATTAATCCCTCCAGGTAGTTCGAAGCCTCAAGAAATGCGCTTTAAAGTACAAGGAAAAGTTGGTGGACGAACCCATCGCTGAGTGGCGTGTATTTACGGTATAGCTTCATTTCTGTAAAATATGACTGAAGAATGAATATCTGCCGTGGATATTGGTTTAATCCAAAGTTATAACGGTCCAAAGTTGCAGAAAAATGGGTCCACCTGAACCCGTAGAGGAGCGAATGAAATTTGTTGTAATATGTTCGTTGAGGTTTCTAGATACTAAAAATAACATTATCTGCCATGGAGTCTGGTTCTTCACTAAAACGCGCGCGACTGTCCTACAATGAGCGCCTGTCCTTTAATTAGATATGCGCCAGTATCTCTTATCTTTACATTTTGAGGTATTAATTTCTAAGTTATTTAAGGAACACCATTTGACTAGCTTGTTCAAATCAGTTTGTATGTCTACATAGTCTTTTGAAGAATCAACCGCACAGAACAGTTTAAGATCGTCGGCGTACATTAAACATTTACATTTTCGAAAGACAGAGGTAACACTATTAATAAATATTAAAAATAAGACCGGACCTAGGTGAGATCCCTGTGGTACACCCGACAACACATTTATTTCACGGGATACGGTACTACCAACTTTAACACATTGTTGCCGTTTTGTTAATTAGGACTCAATCCATTGAATATATGGCCCGCGCACACCCAGCCTAGACAGTCTTTTGATGAGTAATCGGTGGGATACCCTATCGAAGGCTTTGGTCAGGTCTGTATAGATGGCATCGACCTGAGAACCACTCTCGACGGAGTCTACAACGTAGTCCCGAAATACTCCCAGATTAGTACCGGTAGATCTTCCTTTAAAAAAACCATGTTGGTCGACCGCTATGTGGGATTTGAAAGCTTCAAACAGCTCATCTGTTATTAGGGATTCAAAAATATTAGATAATATGGGCAGTAACGAAATCCCTCTATAGTTCTTAATATTCCACTTTGAGCTTTGCTACTTTGAAAAGGACCAGAGAAAATCTACCAAAGATAGTAAGTTAATGAATCCGAAGTCCATCTAGAAACAAGTATCGGAAGCTTTAAATTTAAGTATTAGAACAATACAAAGGATTGTTAATGAAGATCGCAGCGGTATAACCGCAAAAAAATGTGAAAAAAGGAAAAAGAAAAGGCCAAAAACTAAGGATTTAAGCGAATTCATGAAAATGGATATGCGAAATTTGATTTATGACATATATAAATCTAACAGGAACATAACTCTTACGACTTTAAAAGATACTTTACGAGATAGAAAGATTTTAGAAATTGGACTAAAGTCTTTGTCAAAATTAATGAAACATTTGAGATTCCGATATAAAAAAAGACTGCAACCGAAGATATTTGTGTGAACTCCCTAATATTGCCAGTCAACGAGTAACATTTCTAAGGAAGTATGTTGAAAAGTTAAATTCACAGTTGAGAAAAGTAATTTTTGGCATGAAACATGGGTTTTTTCAAACGGAAGTGGGTCGAAATTTTGGCAAGATAATTCGTCTAAATCAGTAAAAAGGAAGAAGGGGTACAGTTCTGGAAAGAGGTTTATTATTTTGCATGCTAGTTCATACACCGGATTTGTACCTCGGGCCAGTTTAATATTTTCAACGACATCGAAAAGCGCCGATTACCACGACAGCATGAATAATGAAACATTCGAAAAGTGGCTAAAAGAAATGCTTATTCCAAATTTAGATCAACCCTCGTTAATAGTTTTGGACAATGCTTCATATCATTCTAGAATTTTGAATAAACACCCAAATTCATCATGGAAAAAAAATGAAATATTTCAATGGTTAGTAGAGCCAAATCAAAACCCTTCTTCAAATTTATTAAAAACAGAATTAATCTTAATGGCACAGACTTTTAGAAAACCTAAAATATACGCGGTTGATGAAATTTTAAGGGAACAGGGTCATGAAATTTTGCATTTGCCACCTTACCATTGCTAATTTAATGTCATAGAATTAATATGGCCAGGCCCAAAATCATATTATGAAAAGCATATTACTGAAGGACCTACATCTCATGAACCTGAAATGGTATGGCAAGACTCTCTAGACCATATTACCGAAGAGTACTGGAAAAAAGTAGTAGAGCATACAGAAAAAATAATTTTGGAATGGCAGGATAGAGAAAAAGTTTTGAATGTTCAAGTAAACCCTGTAGTTATCTTAGTATCTAAAGATAACAACGATACCTCTGATAACTCAGATAGCGAATTTAAACTTTCTTAATTTTAATTTTTTAATTTCATTATTGTTTTTAATGTAGCATTATTGTTGCTTTTTGTTTTAACAATCGTTTATTCAGTTTTTCTGTTTAAATTTAATGCTCCTATATTCTTTCTGGGTGGACTTCGGATTTTTTTAAGTTACCACCTTCTACCATAAAGGTATTCTTTGCTCCTCTTTAAAGTAGTTTAATAAATTAAGCACCATTTTTGAAGTAAGTTGTTACCTACATACCTATATGTAATAAATGCATGCAAGTTGTGTGTAGCTTGTACACACAGCGCGCAGCGTGTGCGAAAAAAGTTAATGTTCATAAAAATGTTTGCTTGTTAAATAAATAAAAATAAAATGGAACAATTTAATGTTTTATGTAGAGTGTCCTAAAAATATGCAGTAATCCGATTCGACATAAAAAAACCGTAAGTTACCAGAAGAGGTAGGAATAAAACATCACAATAAAGATTTTCTTAGGAAAAAAATATTGTTTCTAACGAGCCTGTAAAAGGACTGTGGACTACCCTAGAGGTATGTTACACATAATAAAATAATTCGATATGTAGGAAATAGGATTCAAGACGTCCCTTCCGCAACCTTTTAGAAAATCGCCTTAAAAATTCTTGTCAAAATATTTTGTGAAACATGTCATTAAGAAAAAACGGGAAGAAACTTCCGATTTCTGTTTACTAAACGTGTTTCATACTTTTCTCTTTCAGCATACATAATCGAGTATGTAATATTCCTAGGTAGGTATATTTTAGTAGATGATCGTTTTTTTATATTTATATACATTCCCTTTCATTCTGTTTAAAATACATAGTTCCTTACAATTTCAATCCTTGCCTAACTTTGATTAAAAAAAGCTTTGTACTCATTTATCATGTTTTGATGTTTTTTAAACTTGGTGTGAAATGTTGCTAATTTTAAAACTTAACCTGTTGTTAACTGTTTTTTATTGAATGCTGAACGCAACCCTTTATGGGCAATACTTTAAATTTTGAGTATACCAATATCAAATTTGACAACTGGTAAACTAAATTTGACAAATGCCAAATTTTCTTCGCACACATTTTGGGGACCTCTGCTTTTTTCGATTTAATTCAGAAAATGAAATGACGTCTGACCCGACTTGTTAGAATGCCGTCGACTACAGATAAAAATCAAATATTTAAATTATATTACCTGTAAATCTGGATCATGGGCCAAGGTCCTTAATTTCGGAGTAGTACAATAAATATTGCCATATTGAAAAAGTGGCACTAATGCAACCACCCCATAGTACACCAAATTTTGAACGCAAGCTTTTACCAGATTATTATCAACGTCTGACAACAATGCAATTCTAGCTACATGATTAAAACCATCAATATAAGGAGTGACTTGCTGTGTTGTTAAATCCCACTGATTCGGAGGAAGTTCCTTTATAAAAACAGGTACTTGATGATCCAAAACTGGAATTGGATCGCTACGAATTCGGCAGACTTTTAAGTGTGTAGCTAAGGGACCCTGTGTAAGTGCACATTCTCCTAAAAATATTTTTCCAATAAAATAAATAGGCTCTATTCAAACAATGTCCTAAACAACTAGCTCAAAACAGAGTATATTATTTGCTTATTTATAACAGAGTATATTACCAGGTGTAACACATGGGCTGAAAAGTCCCGGGCCTAACACATAGATGGCGCTAGTTTTATTGCAGTCACCTTTTTTTCAGTTAATACTAACCTTCAAAAGACAGCTGTTAAAATTTCATGATATTCTATTCATTAGTTTGTGAGTTATTGTGCTAAGAGTGACGCTACTTTTGTTATTTTCAAAACAATGGATCAAAAACAATTTCGTGTTTTAATTTTACACTGCTTCTTGATGGGAAAAAATACCGTTCAAGCGAAGCAATGGCTTGAAAAGTGTTATGGGGACTTCGCTCCATCAGAAACAACAATAAAACGTTGGTTTGCTGACTTCAAACGTGGTCGTAGAGACACCGATGATGCAGAACGCAGTGGACGTCCAAATGAGGCGGTAACACCAGAAAACATCAATAAAATCCATAAAATCGTTTTGAATGATCGAAAAGTGAAGTTGCGTGAGTTAGCTGACATCGTAAAGATATCAAAAGAACGTGTTGGCTTTATATTGCATGAGCATTTGACTATGAGAAAGCTCTGTTCAAAGTGGGTGCCGCGTTTGCTCACTGTTGATCAAAAACAAGAACGTGTTGATGATTCTGAGCAGTGTTTGGCCATGTTTAAACGTAACAAACCGGAATTTTTCCGTCGATATGTGACAATGGATGAAACATGGATCCATCACTTCACTCCGGAATCAAAACGATCGTCATCTGAGTGGACAGCAACTGGTGAACCTCGTCCAAAGCGCCCGAAAGCACAACAATCGGCTGGAAAGGTTATGGCCTCGGTATTTTGGGATGTGCGTGGTGTAATATTCATCGACTATCTTGAGAAAGGAAATACCATCAACAGTGAATATTATATAGCGTTATTGGAGCGTTTGAAGGCCGAAATTGCAAAAAAACGACCGCATATGGCAAAGAAAAAAATTTTGTTTCATCAAGACAACGCACCGTGTCACAAGTCAATCAAAACAATGGCAAAACTACATGAATTGAACTTCGAATTGCTCCCACATCCACCGTATTCGCCAGATTTGGCTCCCAGCGACTACTGGCTGTTCGCAGACCTGAAAAAAATGCTCGCCGGTAAGAAATTTCGCACGAATGAAGAGGTTATCGCTGAAACTGAGGCCTATTTTGAGGCAAAAGATAAATCGTTCTACAAAAGTGGTATTGAAATGTTAGAGCGGCGCTGGAATGATTGCGTTGCTCTTGATGGAGATTACGTTGATGAATAAAGCTAATTTTGAACCAAAAAAAAAACCGTGTTTTCTTTGTTAGGCCCGGGACTTTTCAGCCCATGTGTTACAAGTATGAAATGCGGATTTTTTTTCTAAAAAAAACATGTTAAATTCGGAAGAATGGTAAAAAGTGCTTTATTCAGAGTATGCTCCATCGCTTGTTATACATTCTTCCCACCTTTCGGGCAATTTGTGAATACTACGCCAGTAAAAATCTTCCCCTTTTGCTGCGAACCATTCATCGAGCCATTTTTTCACACCTTCGTACGAACAAAAGCGCTGCTCAGCAAGTGCGTGACCCATCGATGCAAACAAATAGTAATCGGAAGGAGCCAAGTCTGGTGAGTAAGCCGCATGGGGTAGAACTTCCCAGTTGAGTGCTTCCAACGTGTCGCGAACTGGTTTTGCCGTACGTGATGGAGCATTGTCATGAAAAAAAAATGACTTTGTGTAGCCCCTTTCGGTATTCTGGCCTTTTTTCAAGTAGCGAACAGTTCAAATCGGTCAATTGTTGTTGGCAACGTTTAGTATTAACCGTTTGCCCAGATTTTAACAGCTCATAATAGACCACGCCCCTCCGGTCCCACCAAATACAGAGCATCGTCTTTCTGCCAAAGCGATTCGGTCTTGCGGTCGATGTGGATGGTGCACATGGGTCTACCCATGATTTTTTGCGCTTGGGATTCTCAAAATAAATCCACTTTTCATCCCCTGTAACTATACGAAGCAAAATGTCACACGTGATTTGCGCTTTTCGATTTGCTTGTCGTTCAACTCATGTGGTACCCATCTACCGGTCTTCTGAATCTTTCCCATCTCTCGTAGCCGATTTTTTGACTAACGCCCAATTGCTCGGCGAGTTATTTTTGTGTTTGCGAATCATCTTCGTCCAACAATGCTTGCAATTCCACATCTTCGTATTTTTTTGGCGGTTTTCCACGTTCCTTGTCTACAACATCAAAGTCACTACTTTTGAAACGCCGAAACCACACGTATCTTGCGATGGAGCATGTTCACCATAAGCTTCTCGAAGTAATCGGTATGATTCAACAGCAGTTTTCTTCAAAGGAAAATAAAAAATTAATGCTGTCCGCGAATTCTCTTTGTTCGGTATAAATTTCGACATATTGAACACAACAACACAACACTATGCACACACTTTTCCAATTTATCACTCGTGAGTATCTGACACTTGTTCATGATACAACAAAATGGCGCAGGGTCAAATCTTTATAGCACAAACTGTATTGGTCCACCATCTGTTGTCTGAAATCCGCATTTCATACTCGTACACCTGGTATTTGCTTATTTATATCATACAATCAAAGTAAATTGGAAGAAATGACAGCTAAAATAAATAAACACAATTTGTTTGTCGCCGTTTAAAATTTTTATATTAAAAACCATTCCGACTGATTTTTGTCCATTTGTATTAGCTAATTTTTTTTAAAATATTCATATAGTTCGGTAAACTTGATCATGACTGTACAAATGAACAATCAAAAGTCTCAGTTTTAGGTGAATAAATCTAAAAATTGTCATTGTTCATTTATTTAGCCACTATAAATTATGAAGTATCAGAGTTAAGGTAACATCAAGTATATAAATTAAAATTTAGTATGTAGTAACACTGATACTGGAGTTTAGCTTTTACGTAAGTATTAGTTACTCTAACTAATGAATTTAATGCAATTTAAATAATTGTGAAAAAATTTAGTTTCTTTGGAAACTGGAATCCATTTAGTGAACATGTTTTGAGAAAAAAAGTAAAAAACAAACACTAAATTTTTAGTAAAATTTCCGCTTTTATTGTTTTTGATACTTGGCACGTGTTTCACTAAAACATTAGCTTTATCAAAAGTATGGGTATATGTGCTAATGTTTTAGCGAACACGTGTCAAGTATAAAAAGCAATAAAAGTGGAAATTTTACTAGACATTTAGTGTTTTATTCTCACTGAATATGAATTTCCCTCAAGTAAGTCGGTTAATTAAAAAACAAACAAGAAGAATAAATTCAAATTTTACTTTTTAATTTTTTATGTTTTACCATTAAAACGTAAAAAAAATTGTTGAAATCAGTCCATTAATATCAAAGATATGCCACTGATCATACCTTAGCTATGGGTTTTAATATCCCGTAAGTAAGAAAATATGAAATTATACAATATAGGAGGAATAATCATTATTCCCTGGGATATTACAATCTGCTGCGTTGAGTCAAGCAATTGACTTCTAATTACCGAAGAAATTGGTACTATGGTAGATGTAAACTAATTAAATGTTTTTTTTTAGGTTTGAAACTGTCTACAGAAACAGGCTTAATGTCGGTATAGCTGAATTCACATTTTTTTTTTTTTTAATTTAAGTGTTAATTTGACCTAGTTATAGTAGAGTCACTTCACCAGATAAAACTGTCTAAAATTATTCAAAAACTGATTTTAAAAACATAAAAGTGTAGATACTCGGACTCTCAATATCGCCACGGTTTTGTCATATCATTACAATAAAAAGAGACACAATTTAACATACATATTTTGCAATTCGCGTCAGGCAAAGAAGCAAGTGCCAGACGTCAAAATGCCGCACTTTCTCCGACCAATGTTAACACTGATGCAAAAAAACTGAGGTTTTTTCTGCTTAATTTATTATTTTCTCGATAAAAAAAAAAAGGTGCACGGCGTCGTCATTCAAGGAAAGTTCAACTGTTTTTCATTTTAAGCTAGTTTCCATAGTGCGAAGCCAAACTATCTCAGGTTAAAGGCATATTTCTCATAATTTAGTTCTAAAAAAGACGTTAAAACATGGAAGTCGTGTTGAGTACCGGCTTTTCACAAATTGTGAATAATTTTCATTTTGGAAATGAAACTCAAAAAAGGGTAAAGCTCTGGTTGCTGCTGAGCATGTGATAAATGTGAAAGAATATCAATTAAATGGAACATCCATAATAAATAGTCACGTCATTCGGCAAACCTCGGTAAGAGTGACTCCATACAATGTGAAATTACACGTAAGTAAAAACAAAAAAAAAAACGGAGGAAATAAGTATGTGAAAATAAATAACATGAATACAAAAAGAATCCCAGCTAAAAAAAAATCACCTAGAATTATCATCTGAAAATTCCACCTAGTATTTTAGATGGAAATTACACCTGAAATTTTCATCCAAAATACTACGTGGAATTTCCATATGGCAATTCGAGGTGGATTTTTTCTGCTGGAAAAACATAAAGCACAAAAAAAGTATAAAAAATTGTTGTCGCTCGACGAAAACCGGGTTATAACAGGTGTCCAGTGTACTTGTGTTGCTGATGCTTTAGAGCTTTTTTCGAACATTACTTTCGATACTCGTCAGGAAATATTGTCAGCAAGAAACTCGGATTCAAAGGATGATCCAATTTTTGATTATTAATGAAATGGACGCTGTAAATACGGTTGCCAGAGGGATCCATCGGGGCCGTAAACAATTTAATGTACGTATTCAATAATTTAATGTATTTATTCAATAAATAAATTCTGTATAAAAGTACTGTAATTCTCATAAACTCACTCTGAACGTCTCACTGCTTGAATAAATTTTTCCCGTTGCTCCAACTTATGTTTTTTTTATAGAAAAGCCGTAGAATATTGTATTGTGCGAATTCCCTTTGCTATTTTGACAGCCAACCACACAACACTTCTTTCTGCGACTTTTTACTGATATTTTATCCATAATTGTTAACATAATACCGCAAATACAACAAACTGTAACACATGAACATTCGAAGAAAGTGCGAATTTCCGCCACCGTGCGCGCTGCTAATCTTCAGACAGTAAACTCCGCCTCTTTGCCCGAAGCGAATTGACTCAGTACAAAGACAAGCGGTAGAAACTGTTTGAAATTAATAGAGTCGCCTAAGAAACTAATACAAATCAAAAAGTCAACACAAGAAGGCACACGAGCAAAAGTGCAAGTAAATGGAAATAAATCAGAAACATTTACAATTAAAAAGGGAATAAAGCAGGGAGACAGTTTGAGTCTGTATATTTTTATAATAGTAATGGATAGACTACTCAAAAATACCAGAGAAAGAACGTCCAAACTACAGACTACAGTGGGATATAGAAATATGATGCCAATCAAAATGGATAGCTTTTTATATGCTGATGACCTAATGCTTATAGCAGATGGAGACACGAAAATGCAAAAAGCGATAAATGTATGGATAAAAGAAATAGAAAAGCTGAAAATGGAAGTAAATGTAGATAAAAGTAAAATAATATATATAAATAAAAGGGAAGTGCAAGGACAAAACAATATTACATATAAGAACCAAGCCCTGGAGGAAGTGACCACCATGGAATATCTAGGAAGTATAATAGAAAATGATGGAAGAATAGAACTTGAAATAGTCAATAAAATTAAAAAAGCAAACAATATCTATTATTCAAAACAGGACAATTTTTGGAAAAAAGGAAACAAGCGAAAGAATAAAATTAAGAATATATAATTTAATAGTGAACCCAATGATATTATATGGAAGTGAAACTTGGACAATACAACAAAAACATAGGCCTAAACTGACTGCAACAGAAATGAAATATCTCCGGAAGATAGCAGGAAAGCTGGGCCACCTCAAAAACGAAGCAATTAGAAGGAAACTAGTGCAAGAGTCAATAATACAAAAAATTGAGAAAAAGCAATTGCAAAGGTATGGGCATGTACTTAGGCTGGACAGCGACAGAATACCAAAAAAAAATACTGGAAATGAAAACAGCAAAGAAGCGAAAAAGAGGAAGACCAAGACTAACTTGGATGAGGAGTACTGAAGAGATAGGAAGTGCAAAGAGGAAAACGATAGAAAAAATGAACAAAATGTTGATAGACAGAAATACCATAAGTGGAAGGACTAGATAAAAAGGATAGAACCTACAATTGCAGATACACAGACAATTTATTATCCGACACCCGGCAGGGTAAAAGGATATAAGAGAAAGAAGAAAAAGTGAATCGTGTATTTACACGACGGGATAATCAATTTTCAATAAAAAGTTATGTTAAGAGTCTTATTCTGGAGTAAACGTGCAGCCTTCTTGTTATAAATGTTTATGTTGGCTAAAAAAGTGCCAATATAAATATTTATAATAAGAACACCTGCACTGTACTTAAATAAAAATAAATACACTTGTCCTCTTTATCGACACGAAATTTTTTAGAAATGAAAATTTTTTAAAAGAATAGCTTCTTTATTATTCAACTTTTTTATGTAAGATATTTGCTAAAATATAATAAAAATTAGAAAATCTAGGGCCTGACATAAAAATGCGATAGCTTAGAAAAGACCCTATATGCAGTAACATAGACAGATTCACGGGCTGGGTAGAGGAGTTTGATATATCAATGCAAAGAGTGCTTTTTTAAAGAAAAAAAGAAAGAACACTAAAAGCGAAAATGCTTATACAGGGGGAGGGCACCAATCAATAACTGGGAATCAATCCCGTTAATAAAAAAAAAACTTGTACTAAAACTATAAAAGCTATACTAAGTCCAATGTTAATATGGAACCATAAGACAGAATACGGATAAAAATATAATTAGACTTATTCATGGCAAAAAATGTAATACTGATCTTATGAAATGAAATATAATTCGGACCATTAAATTCTTGTTCAACTGTAATGTGCCATTTTGGGTAAAAAAAACTTCTTTCATTGCTAAATCAGCTTAATATGCTAAGTAATGCAACACACAAACTTGGTTTCTGCTCCCAAACTATCCATTCTATTTGACCTAGACAACTCCATTCAATCTTAATTTTAAAAATGTAAAAAATGATAAACTTGCAAAATATCTCCCTAAACTGAAAAACTACAGAAAGTAAAACGTTATAATTTCTTTGTCAATATGTCACTGTCATTTCAAATGCGAAATATTTAATTTTTAGAAGCTCATAGGAGCTCAATAGTTGAAATTTAGAAATTGCCGCGTTAAAACATATTGATTTTAAAAACAAAAGACATTATACCATTCGAAGTAATTCATTAGTTTTGAAATTCCATATAATACGAGTCAAGTATAAACTCTACATTAGTCAACATTTAAAAAATAAGTATAACAAAATGCTTCCTTAAAAAAATAACCTTTTATATTTAGATCTTCCATAACAGTCTTTAAAATCGGTGCTAATGTTTCACTGGGATTTCCTTTAGATAAGAAACAACTTTCTATTTCCATTGCCATTAAATATTCAGAAAATTTAGTAACCACATGTTCGTATTGCACTGTTCTGGCGTCACTATCGCATACAAAGCATAAATTAAAATGGAAAGCATTTCTAGCATATTTTTTGTTATCTATCCTTATAGGAAATCCTAAAACTTTATAATCTTGTAGGGTCCTAAAAATATTTTGAAGTCAATGTAATAAATATTTCTTTAGAATTTTTTTTTCCATTTAAACATTATATTTCTACATAGATTAGCTAAACATAAAATTTTCATGAAAAATATGAGACAAAAGATTCTCACAAGACACATTAGCATTAAAGATTTTTGTAGGTCCATCTCGTCCTTAGAACTACCATTCTCAATTTTTTTAAATGGGACATTATATATCTAGGGGTCTCTGCTCTTATTAGTTTAGAAAAGAGCTCCATTTTTTATTTATCCCTTTTTTCGTAAAAAAATTCCGTTTGGAACTATCTGGCCTTCCTTCGCCCCTAGAAAGTCGCTACGCTACAGGCAGCAGCATAGCCAAACTCAAGGGGTGGGAGAAGAAGAGAGTATGTGGATACAAAGGGTCTTTCTTTACGGAAAAAAGAGATCACTAAGATCGAAGTCACTTATAGATGTCGCGCCACCTCCTCCAGTAAGCTCAAAATGAAGAAATATTTACAAAAAAGAACCCTTTCATACAATAATACTTTTAAAAAGGATGCTATTTTCTACAGCCACAAAATCTAGGATTTGGCAAATATCTCTTTCTGTTTCTCCCTCTCCCCATAGAGAGAGAAAGAGAGATTCAGGTGTTTGAATCATTACCAAAACTCATAGTATAAATTTTATGTTAGGAAAAAAGCTATAAGTGCACTTAAACACAACTTTAAGTAGTTGTAGCTCAATACTAAGTTTACTTTTATAAAAAATGGTACCTATGACTAGGTTTTGGGTTGAGAAGTTTACACATGACAATGAATGCTGCAATTTCAGTCAGTACCCAATTTTATTATTATTATAATTTTATAAACTTCTGAGAAGAAAACTAAACTTCTTAGTAATATAACAATTACTCTGGACATATTAGGTACTAACTAACAGCACAGAAGCGCGAGTTTAACCCTTAGGGTGTTATAGAATACTGATTTTGAAGAGAAAGAAAAGAACGAGAAGAATGAAAAAGGATTAAATTACATGGTAAAAAAAAAAAAAAGAAAAGTGATACTGAATTTACCTACCCAGGATCATGAGAAAACTACTTTGATTGTTCTGTTACACATTTTCCTATATTTGAAATCAACTGGACAAATATAAAAAAATTATGCTAAATCTGGAGTTGTTCATTTAATGTTATGTTCATTTCTGTGTTTTATAGAAAATTTCTAAAGAGTTATTATTATAAATAATTGGTTCTAACATTATGACATTATCCCATTTTTGATTCCTATTTCCTATTAAAAACAAAATTTGTATTACACTTTAGTGTCTTACTTGTTACCTTAAATATAAATTTGCACTATTTTAACTGAAGTAATTTTTTTAATTTATACCATTTTAATTTCCTCTAAACATCTTCTATGTGGGCTAATCTATTATAACTAAATAATACTTTAAGAACTTTGTTTTGCAATATTTGGATAGTATTAGAATCTTTAGTTCCACAAGTGTACTATACAGAAATTAAATATTGAAATTGAGAGATGAAATATGAGTTACATACAGTTAACTTTATTTTGTGTGTTAGATAACACCTACATCTGCATAGAGATATAATCACTGGTCCAATTTTTATTGATATGTATTGGATATGCTCTTTTTAATTAAGTTGATCATTAATACCCAGACTCAGATATTTAATCTTCTTAACTCAGGCAATTTTCACATTATTTATCAAAATTCTTGGTAAATCCCCTTTTTTATTTTTTTGTTTATATAACATGCACTTAGTTTTCTCAATATCAATTTTTTATTTATTAGGGAATAACCAGTTTCTGTCATTGTAAATTTAAATTAATTTATTAATGTTAGCTCCACTATAGACAAAAGTGTAATATCTTGCCCCCAATCTAGCACTCTGTAGGCTTAATACATACAAAAAGTACAATAAAGGTCCAAGGATGAATCCCTAAGGCACACCATATTCATTACACTCAATGTTACTGTTAATAATATCTATTTGTACATACTGAAACCTGTTCTTTAAATAAGATTATATTAGATTTAAAATATTTCCTCTTAGTTCTTATCTTTCAATTTTATTAAAAGAATATCAATACAATATTGAATGCTTTTTACAGATCTGTTATCTAATAACTATCAACCATTTCCCATATGAGAAGATAGCTTTGAAAAGAAAGAAATGCAAGCCCTCTGAAAATCTTTTCACATATTTCTGTGTTATTCATAAAGTTATTTAAGGTAGATAATCTTAGCAGGAAAACCCTCTACAGGTGAAAAATATTGGTTCTTGAAAATATAACAATAATGAATTCAGTATTATAATCTTGAAAAGTAAAGAATCCTGAAAATACCTCATGCCAACACAGAGGAAAGGCCAGAAGGACACTGTAATATGAAGCTATCTCATCCCAAGAACCATGATTTTTCATCTAGCCAAAATGGTAAAAGTTTTCATTTTATGTTAGCTATGTTATTAGTTACTAAAATTACTTTTACAGGTGAAAAATAGTAAAACATAACACAATATATCAGAATTTACACTGTAATAGTGCTCCTTTGCAGCTCTGCTTTTGTAATTATATATACACTTATGCTATCAAACAGTTCCTTGGAAATGTAATTTTCAGGAACCTGAAAAAAACAAACAATCATATTCGGGTAAATTATCAAGAGATAAATAAATAAAATAAGAACAATAATCAAATCTGGGCTTATCTTATATGGTGCAAGATAAACTGAATAGTTATTCTTTTTACTATACCAACTATCATTAACATATAAATTGTTCAAATGTCCCTAAAATCCATATATCCTCTTCTGGTGTTTTCATATTATTTTACAGTGTAAGTATTACCTGACATGAAATTATAGGACCTGCAGTGTGATGAAATTCACAAAAAAATATACATCTAATTGGACCCTCTTTAACATTATTCGTCAGATAAGCTGTTAATCCAACATTCATGTTGAGCCCTACCAATTTGTAACCTTATAATGAAACACTTCACATGTAATCAAAGCTTATTATTTTTTAAAAATATATATGTATTCTGAATTTATAGATTTCAACAATAAATATGAATTGAGGTTAAGTTAAAGAACCTAAACAAATACATTTTAGTCATGGGCAACCTTGTTCGTTACCAACATGACGTAAGAACTTTAGGGTGGATCTATCAAAAAGTCTGCCGCGACAGTAACGTTGCAATACGATATTTGACTGCTTTAGGCAATATTGAAACATCGTTAGTATTCCGTCCGGAACACTTATGGGATCACTTTGGTGTCAGTCTGTCACAGTTTTCTCCAAAACTATCTGACATAGAAACCTGAGATTTGGCACAAATATAGGAATTGATGGCCCAAATTAGAGCCGTGTAGTTTTAAAAGTTAAGTTTTGACTTAAGACATTAGGTTGTGAGGGGAAGTGAAAAAAAATGTTCTAAGGTCATCGAGTGGGGTGTCTAATGAAAGCTTGTAAAAACACGAGTTCAAAAATACATATGATGTAACACTTGGGCTCACTTATCTTTATTTTATTTTTTAAAAAATGTTCAAAAATCGTGCCCCTCTTATCCCAAAAGTACTCAAAAATTTTGAAAAAATTCTGACATATTCTCCATAAAGGGTAGATTGAGCGAAAAATTATCACGAGTGCATTACGTTTGGTAATTTATCTCATATAAAAAAACTATGTGGCTTCACAATATGGTGGAGGGTTTTTTAAATTACCTTTTTACAACACACACACTGGTGACAAAAGGTTAGGTAGCGAAACAAAATAGTATTCTTTTTATAAATAAACAAATAGTTAGGTAGTAAATATTCGTTTTGCACTTTTATTATTAGATTTTACATTGAACTAAATTGATTTATTGAGTATTAAGTAGCTAAGATGTTATAACTATTATACATTATTGAGTGAGATATTGGGTCTTAATACATATACATATATATATATATATATATATATATATATATATATATATATATATATATATATATATATATATATATATATACAGTCGACTCTCTATATAGTGAAAGACCAAAATGCAGCTTTACGATGGTTTCAAGTGGCCCGTACGCATCAAAACGTACCAATATGGGGAAATTTAATAAAGCAAGCCTTTTGCTTTACTAAATTTCCTGATACGTTTTGATGCGTACGGGCCACTTGAAAACTTGAAACCATCGTAAAACTGCATTTTGGTCTTTCACTATATAGAGAGTCGACTATGTATATATATATATATATATATATATATATATATATATATATATATATATATATATATATATATATATATATATATATATATATATGTATACATATATATATATATATATATATATATATATATATATATATATATATATATATATATATATATATATATATATATATATATATATATATATATATATATATATATATATATATATATATATATATATATATATATATATATATATATATATATATACATATATATATATATATATGTATATATATATATATATATATATATATATATATATATATATATATATATATATATATATATATACATATATATATATATATATATATATATATATATATATATATATATATATATATATATGTGACAAAAGGTTAGGTAGCGAGACAAAATAGTATTCTTTTTGTAAATAAACAAGCCGCATAGTTTTTTTATATGAGATAAATTACCAAACGTAATGCACTCGTGATAATTTTCGCTCAATCTACCCTTTATGGAGAATGTCAGAATTTTTTCAAAATTTTTGAGTACTTTTGGGATAAGAGGGGCACGATTTTTGAACATTTTTTAAAAAATAAAATAAAGATAAGTGAGCCCAAGTGTTACATCATATATATTTTTGAACTCGTGTTTTTACAGGCTTTCATTAGACACCCCACTTGATGACCTTAGAAATTTTTTTTTCACTTCCCCTCACAACCTAATGCTTTAAGTCAAAATTTAACTTTTAAAACTACACGGCTCTAATTTGGGCCATCAATTCCTATATTTGTGCCAAATCTCAGGTTTCTATGTCAGATAGTTTTGGAGAAAACTGGGTGTGACAGACTGACACCAAAGTGATCCCATAAGTGTTCCGTACGGAATACTAACGATGTTTCAATATTGCCTAAGGCAGTCAAATATCGTATTGCAACGTTACTGTCACGGCAGACTTTTTGGTAGATCCACCCTAAAGTTCTTACGTCATGTTGGTAACGAACAAGGTTGCCCATGACTAAAATGTATTTGTTTAGGTTCTTTAACTTAACCTCAATTTATATTTATTGTTGAAATCTATAAATTCAGAATACATATATATTTTTAAAAAATAATAAGCTTTGATTACATGTGAAGTGTTTCATTATAAGGTTACAAATTGGTAGGGCTCAACATGAATGTTGCATTAACAGCTTATCTGACGAATAATGTTAAAGAGGGTCCAATTAGATGTATTTTTTTGTGAATTTCATCACACTGCAGGTCCTATAATTTCATGTCAGGTAATACTTACACTGTAAAATAATATGAAAACACCAGAAAAGGATATATAGATTTTAGGGACATTTGAACAATTTATATGTTAACGATAGTTGGTATAGTAAAAAGAATAAGTATTCAGCTTATCTTGCACCATATAAGATGAGCTTTTAATCACATCTCCCAGACAGATTAGGTGCTTAGAAGCTGATTTGATTATTGTTCTTATTTTTTATTTATTTATCTCTCGATAATTTACCCGAAAATGATTATTTGTTTTTTTCAGGTTCCTGAAAATTACATTTCCAAGGAACTGTTTGATAGCATAAGTGTATATATAATTACAAAAGCAGAGCTGCAAAGGAGCACTATTACAGTGTAAATTCTGATATATTATGTTATGTTTTACTATTTTTCACCTGTAAAAGTAATTTTAGTAACTAATAACATAGCTAACATAGAATGAAAACTTTTACCATTTTGGCTAGATGAAAAATCATGGTTCTTGGGATTAGATAGCGTCATATTACAGTGTCCTTCTGGCATTTCCTCTGTGTTGGCATGAGGCATTTTCAGGATTCTTTACTTTTCAAGTTTAGAATACTGAATTCATTATTGTTATGTTTTCAAGAACCAATATTTTTCACCTGCAGAAGGTTTTCCTGCTTAATAACTTTATGAATAACACAAAAATATGTGAAAAGATTTTTCAGACTGCTAGCATTTCTTTCTTTTCAAAGCTACCTTCTCATATGGGAAATGGTTGATAGTTATTAGATAATAGATCTGTAAAAAGCATTCAATTTTGTATTGATATTCTTTTAAAAAAATTGAAAGATAAGAACTAAGAGGAAATATTTTGAATCTAATATAATCTTATTTAAAGAACAGGTTTCAGTATGTACAAATAGATATTATAAACAGTGACATTGAGTGTAATGAATATGGTGTGCCTTAGGGATTCATCCTTGGACCTTTATTGTACTTTTTGTATGTATTAAGCCTACAGAGTGCTAGATTGGGGGCAAGATATTACACTTTTGTCTATAGTGGAGCTAACATTAATGAATTATTACACCTGTTAATTTAAATTTACAATGACAGAAACTGGTTATTCCCTAATAAATAAAAAATTAATAGTTAAGAAGATTAAATATCTGGGTCTGTGTATTAATGATCAACTTAATTAAAAAGAGCATATCCAATACATATCAATAAAAATTGGACCAGTGATTATATCTCTATGCAGATGTAGGTGTTATCTAACACACAAAATAAAGTTAAATGTATATAACTCATATTTTATATCTCAATTTCAATATTCAATATCTGTATGGTACACTTGTGGAACTAAAGATTCTAATACTATCCAAGTATTGCAAAACAAAGTTCTTAAAGTATTATTTAGTTATAATAGATTAGCCCACACAGAAGATGTTTAGAGGAAGTTAAAATGGTATAAATTTAAAAAATTACTTCAGTTAAAATAGTGTAAATTTACATTTAAGGTAACAAGTAAGACACTAAAGTGTAATACAAATTTTGTTTTTAATAGGAAATAGGAATCAAAAATGGGATATTGTCATAATGTTAGAACCAATTATTAATAATAATAACTCTTTAGAAATTTTCTATAAAACACAGAAATGAACATAACATTAAATGAACAACTCCAGATTTAGCATAATTTTTTTATATTTGCCCAGTTGATTTCAAATATATGAAAATGTATAACAGACCAATCAAAGTAATTTTCATGATCCTGGGTAGGTAAATTCAGTATCACTTTTCTTATTTTTTTTTTACCATATAATTTAACCCTTTTTCATTCTTCTCGTTCTTTTCTTTCTCTGCAAAATCAGTATTCTATAATACCCTAAGGGTTAAACTCACGCTTCTGCACTGTTAGTTAGTACCTAATATGTCCAGAGTAATTCTTATATTATTAAGAAGTTTTTTTCTCAGAAGTTTATAAAATTATAATAGTAATAAAATTGGGTACTGACTGAAATTGCAGCATTCATTGTCATGTGTAAACTTCTCAACCCAAAACCTAGTCATAGGTACCATTTTTATGAAAGTAAACTTAGTATTGAGCTACAACTACTTAAAGTTTAAGTGCACTTATAGCTTTTTTCCTAACATAAAATTTATACTATGAGTTTTGGTAATGATTCAAACACCTGAATCTCTCTTTCTCTCTCTATGGGGAGAGGGAGAAACAGAAAGAGATATTTGCCAAATCCTAGATTTTGTGGCTGTAGAAAATAGCATCCTTTTTAAAAGTATTATTGTATGAAAGGGTTCTTTTTTGTAAATATTTCTTCATTTTGAGCTTACTGTGTTGAGGAGGTGGCGCGACCCCTATAAGTGACTTCGCCCTTAGTGCTATTCGTTTCTTTATCGCGAAGTCAGAAAACATCAGCACAGCCACGAAACATTAGCTCGTAAAGGCAAGAACTTCATGCAACCTAAGCCGATGGGATGGTACTGCACCGTGAGATGCATTGAAGATGGAATGATGGACACTAGGAAGATTTTTAAATTTTAAAAAGCCTTCAAACCAATGTTGAATCTACCAAACAAATAAAATAAAAACACAAACTGTAGTTTTTAATATTTAAAACACATATATTATACTTATAATTTAATTGGTTGTGAGGGAGTTAGAGTTTTTGAAAACTTCGTAATGTTCCCTATGGAAACCCACTAGAGAATATTTGTTTGTGTGTTTATAAACTTAATACATCTCTAAATATGACATTATATTGAGTTTGTGAATTAATTTTGTAAGATTTGGCAAATTGATTATTCAAAGTATTGTCCATCGCTAGCCATGACAGATGAAAAATTCGAGTCAAACCCGATTTTCTCCAAAGCTATTTGACTTAGAAAGTTGAAATTTGGCACTAATATAGGAACTGACTGCCTCATCAGAGCCGTGGAATTAAATCTTGACTTAAGGGGTTAGTTTTGGGGGGTGAAATCAAAAGTAAAAAAAAATTTACCAGGTCATCGAGTGAGGTCTCAAATGAAAGCGTGTGAAAACACGAGTTCAAAAATATATATGATGTTCTTCCCTTTTTCTCGAAAAGTATTTTTGAAAAAATTCTGGAATATTCTCCACAGGGTGTAGATTGAACGAAAATTATCATGAGAGTTTAATATTTTATCTGATATATATATATATATATATATATATATATATATATATATATATATATATATATATATATATATATATATATATATATATATATATATATATATACAGTAATACCCCGCTTTACGCGAGGGATACGTTCCGAAAAAAATCGCGTTAACTGAAATTGGCGTATATCGAGGTTTATGATTAAACATAGTCAAAATTTAATACAAAAAAATACAAATCATTTTAATCAATCACTTTAATTCTAAGAACACTTTATGCAATACATACTCTTATTTTTTACGGAAAAATACATCTATTGTCTTTTGGGTAACGTTTTGTTTACGTTCTTGTAAAATACGTTCATAACACCCAACACTGTTTTTAATTGTTTGACACACGGTCAAGACACGGTCATCATTATTGTCTATACTCTGCAATATGTCCAAACCTGAATAAATTTTTGAAAGTGCATTTTGTATTTCCCCTGAAGATAAAACTTTCTCTTCTACTTGTTCTTCCTCATCGTAGATAGGATTATTCTGTAACTCGATCAGATCTTCATTGCTAATAGGATCGTCGTGCGTTGCTACAAGTTCTACGAGATCTTCTACCGTGACATCTTCAAGTTCAGACCCCTCAATCATTGCAGCAATGTCTTCAAGCACTTGTCTCTGCATCTGGACAATTCTTCTAGGTGCTTCCACTACATCTGGCCAAAGATTACGCCACACCCCATTCATACAACTCATTTTAACTTCCTTCCAAGCCTCTTCTATGTTGTGAATAGACTTCATAATGTTGTATGACTTCCACCACTCTCGCATAGACTGTCTTCCTTCCCCGTCAGTTTCATGAATTAGTTGGCTAAAAGTGCGGCGATGGTAATAAGCTTTGAAGTTTGCTATTGCTCCCTGGTCCATAGGTTGTAATATTGACGTAGTGTTTGGTGGAAGGAACTTTACGTACACTTTTAAGTCTCTGGGCGTATCAAGTGAGGTTGGATGTCCTGGGGCATTGTCTAAGAGTAATATAACTTTAGGTTCAAGCCCATTTCTGTCACAGTATGATTTGACTGATGGGCAAAAACTATTAGAATACCATTCTTGAAAAATTTCCCGTGTAACCCACGCCTTTCTGTTTGATCGCCACACAACTGGTAGACTTGTCTTGTCTGTGCCTCGCATTGCACGGGGTGTTTCTGAATGGTACACTAGTAAAGGTTTCAGTTTGAAATCACCAGTGGCATTACCACCCAGCAGAAGTGTTAGTCGATCTTTCGCAGCTTTGAAACCACTGGCTTGACGTTCTTCCTTAGAAATGAATGTTCGAGATGGCATTTTTTTCCAGTAAAGTGCGGTCTCATCAACATTGAAGATGAGACAAGCAGGAATTTTCTCTCGTCTAACGAAGTCTTGAAACTTGTCTGGAAACTCAGCTGCAGCTTGAATGTCCGCGCTGGCCGCCTCGCCTGTTATGTGGATATTGTGAAGATTAGAACGCTGCTTGAACCGATGGAACCAGCCTCTGCTGGCAGCAAAAGTCGGAGTGGCACTCCCTTCTCCTTCTTTTGTTTTCAGCATCTCATACAAAGATTTTGCTTTTGTGCATATGAGATCTTGACTTAGTGGTGTGTTCTTCTTATTCAAATCTTCGATCCAGACTGACAGTAATTTCTCCATTCTTTCTAAGATAGATGATCTCGAACGAGAAAGTTTTGTTGCACTTATAGGTGTTGAACCTTCGCTGGAGATTTTAATTTTTTCCCGATTTTTATAAATCGTTCTCACAGTCGATTCTGAGAGTCCAAAATCTCTCCCAACAATTGTTGCTTTGCCTCCATTTTCCATTCTTCTTAACACTTTCATCTTCAATTCCAAAGTGACGCTTTTACGCTCTTTTTTCTTTACAGGCGGCATTTTTAACGTAGGGTTAAATTATGTATGTATGTATCTCCAATAAATATTAAAACAAAACTGCCAGCCGACCGAACTAACATTACGGAACAAATGAACACACGAAACGAACGAGGAAATCCCCATAGAACAAAGTCGAAGGACAGGGAATTCCCAATTCTTCAAAGAGAATATTCAGAGAAAGCGGGGATCCCCCCGCGACCATAGAGAAGTTAATGACTACATGAGCGCGAAATTTGAAATTCGCGTTATAGTGAAACCGCGCGTAACGGGGTCGCGCTAAGCGGGGTATTACTGTATATATATATATATATATATATATATATATATATATATATATATATATATATATATATATATATATATATATATATATATTATATATATATATATATATATATATATATATATATATATATATATATATATATATATATATATATATATATATATATATATATATATATATATATATATATATATATATATATATATATATATATATATATATATATATATATATATATATATATATATATATATATATATATATATATATATATATATATATTATATATATATATATATATATATATATATATATATATATATATATATGTCAGGGACCTAATTAACTTAGCCTAGGTAAGGATTTTATTTTAATTTATTTTAAAAGCAATTACCTTACGAGACACTAATTCCAGCTCACAAGAAGTTTTAGTGGGTATGCCAACCCTTCAGGCTGGAGAGCCCCACATACCAAGAGCACTTTGAAGCACTCTTATGATGACGCAAACTGCTCCAGAATCCATAAGACGGAAGACAACTGACTCGAATCCCTTATCTATGGTTTGACGTGAAAACTTTTGTAGACTGACTTTAAGCTTTTAATGTTGAGTATTTATTTAACTGACAGAAAAAATTTTTCAGTACTAAAATTATTTGAGCCCTAAATTACGAATATAAAATTTTCCTCCCTCTTAGTTTGGCATTTATTTATTTTGTATTTACACCGATATACTTTTATCTAATTTTTTAATTACACCATAACATTCACCCTTATTTTCTCAGAATTTGTTTTTAATTTTTGTTGGAAAAAACCTAATCAATATCAATGATCCCCTAGTTGTTTAGGATTACAAAAAAAAAATGCTCACTTCCGATTTCACCCCCCAAAACTACCCCTTAAGTCAAAACGTTACTTTCAAAACTACACGGCTCTGATTCATATATTTGGGACAAATTTCAACTTTCTATGGCAAATAATTTCGGAGAAAATCAAGTGTGACAGACAGCCAGATAGGCGGACGGACACCGAAGTGATCCCGTAAGTGTTGTGTACGGAACACTAATAGAACAACTTATGCATGCTAGTTCTACCAATAAAAACGCCACTAAGTGACCATTAGTATTTTTATGTTTGTACTGTTGCACACCATGAAGATGTTCTTTTAATTGTCAAAAATTGTTCGTAACGGTTTTGTCACAAATAATTTATCACTTATTTGAATTTTACATTTTAATCATAGACAAGGGAAGAATAGGAGGAAATTGTTTATAAGATGGACGAATCCGTTATATTTGTCGCAGAGTAAGTTTTTATAGAACAGAACTTAAAAAATAATTTGTATTTTTTTTCCAAATATCCTCCTTACAAACTTGGCGTATTAGCCACGAAATACTGATGTATTTATAATGTACAAAAATTTATATATTTAAATGCAAAATATTTATTTTTTAGAATTGGAAGTGAAAATGATGACGTTTTGTTTGTTGCAGAAACGAAAACGAAGCACCCTAAAATTGATCTTAGCAATGAATCAGAAAATATAATTTTAAAGGTAATTTTAAACAGTTCTTATTTTACAATACAGATATTAAGGTAATTTTCTAATAATTACACCACACATTATTTCATTAGTCTTGTGCACGGTAAGAGTATTTGCATATATACCTGCATATATCTAAGATTAATAATATAAATTTTAGCAGCATAAATACACTCAAGACTAAACAAATAAACAAAAACGGCCTTAGATACAGACAGCTGATATTATTTAAATTAATACTACAAGGAATGATCGAATCAAGTATGTTTCAAGTTGATGATATTTTTCAAAATTAATGTTTTTACATAAAATTTGAACACTTTACTATCTTGCAACTGACTCCTCTCAAAAGCAAATTGTAAAATGTGACCACATTAATTACGATATTTTAAATTTATTTCATTATTGCTTTTGAGTATTACTACTACTCCTGGGATTGTGAATATATTATTAACAAATGATTGTAAATTAGGATTTAGGTGAATAAAGTGCACACAATTAATACATAAGTGACCTTATATTGAATATATCTTTGTTAAAGAGTAAGTGAATCATTTTTTAATTTTCCTAAAATGATTTTTAATATGTGTTTTTGTGTTATGTTTAATTTGTATACTTGTATATTTTACACATTATTTCTCTTTAATACAATAGTGATAGTATTGTATGTTGGCAGACTTACCCTAGAGTTCTTTGTAGTTTTTAGAGTTAGTTCATAGGTATGTTATAGTTTTTTGTTGTTTTTAAACTCTGTTGCTAACCACTATTATCCCTTCCAGTACTATGCAGGATCCCTTTGTTACTCTACATACAGATTTTTGTTGTATTATGCACTCATTGAAATTCATGTCTCTTAAGTATGACATGGTGGCTTAATCCATGTGTATTTTCATATAAATAAATGGAACCGACTAGATAATCTCGTTCTAATATATAACAAGTTCTACACTACCACACAGTACAGTAGAACTTATGTCAATAAATATTTTTGAAAAATCATTTAAACTGTCATAGATAGTAGTAATTTTTGGATAATTTAAATGTCTGATATTTTAATTTTAGGAAAACAATGAAAAAAAGAAAAAAATTAGTCTAGAATGTCCTGTATGTTTTGAATCATTGCTAAATTTAGAAGTTAAGGCAACAAAATGTGGACATATGTTCTGTAAAAATTGCATTGAAATCACAGTTAAAAAATCAAGACCACAGTGTCCTATATGTCGGAAGTTAATAAATAAGAATGATTTAAGGCCAATTTTCATAAATTAAGTTACATATTTTTAATTTGTATTGAAGAATGTTAATTTAAAATAACCTATAATTTTCTTTAAGAAAGGAATAGTAAAACTACAGTATAGAAAGTAAATCATCACTATGACCACATACACTCAAAATACTAAAATTGTTTTAAAATAAAGACGAAGATAATATTTCGTTCAGCAATTTTATTTTGGAAGTAATAGTTTAGTATACTGAAGTACTGCAACAAAATGTCTCATTCTTTGTCAGTCTCTGTCTAAAAAATAACAAACATGTAAATTTTTTAATGATGTACTTTTTAGTTGACAACATTTAAAACAGATCTGGATTACTTTACGCTGCAAAATTAGATAAGTAAATAAATTTAAAATAACATACCTTATGACTGTAATATTGTGATTTATATTTAAGGTTTTTTTGTAAATTTAATTTTATTTATATATGTTTAATACATTTTTTTTTTAATTTTTAAATAAATTGCAATTTTCCCTTTAGCTTATTTTAGATATTTAAGGGGATATTCCACTTTCTGGGGTCAGAAATATTGATTTCTTTAGAAAGTATCCTATTGGAAAGTATTATATTTTAATAATATTTTCTGAAAATTTCAAATACTTTCGAAGTTATAACGTAAAGTGTGAAGCAGGCCAAATCGATTGTGCGGTGGGCCAACTAACTTTTCGGTCGTTCACAAAGGTTTTGCTCTATCTGCGTTAAACATCTGTTGCTACTTTATGATTCTAAGAAAGATAAAAGCAGGTAAAAGGAGAGCTTACTGTAATGGGTATATCTTTTCAGTCTGAGGCAAAACTGTTGCTCCGAAGCAAATGGTATGCTGGCCTGCCCAGTCTGAAAATATGGCTCACAGGGCTAACATCACTCGATAAACGTCTTTGCTAATATTATGCAAAATGGATAAAAGGCACGGAAAATTTAGTTCGAAACGAGTGTGCAGAGTACGTAAAAAATAGTTTTATGGTATTCGATTTTTAGATAAAAGTAATTCTACTTTTGTCAGTACATCTGCAGAAAGAATTGTAAAAGCTTTTGAGTCCAAACACTGATCAGACTTTTAGTTATTGTATAGTACAATTTTTAGTTTTTACAACAAAGTTTGTCATGGAGAAGTGAAATTTTTCAAATGAGACGAAAGATAAGTAGACTTTAAACTTTGTGTTCTGTGTGAATGCGGCGATACACTCACTGACTCAAAATCGGGAAATCATATGAAATTAACAGACCTTTAATTTTTGTTATGAGATTACTCGGTTATGGGATCGCTAGAGTGAACAATTTTTGCGGCCCGATGGATTTAGGAATGGGCTTTTATGAAACAACTTATAAAACCATCGAAAATATTAAAATCGTAGTTGAGGCTGTATTCAGAGTCGTTATAAATAAAGCCGCCAATGAAGAGAAAGATAAAAAGAAAGCAGCTGATGATAAAGAAAATGAATTATCGGTATCGAGTGACGGATCATGGGCAAAACGTCGCTTTACGTCTCTTTTGGACATCCTGTCTTTTCTTGGTAGATATAGTAATAAGCTTTTAGAGATTGTAAAATGAAGTTTTTGTCACGCGTGTCGAAAATGGAAAGGAAGAAAAAATACTGATAAATTTGAAGGCATTTTGAGATGAGCATGAGGAGCATTGTTCAGCAAATCATAAATGAAGCACCGGAAAGATGGAGGTCGACGGTGTTCTCGACATGTTTCAGCGATCGGAACACTTGCATGACGCAAAGTACAAGTATTACATCAGTGACGGGGACACCAAAACATTCACTTCAATTTTAGATGTACAGCCTTACGGAGATGATTTTGCTATTAAAAAAAAGGATGTCTTGTATGTTAAAAAACGAATGTATAGAAGGGTAAAAAAAGCCTAAAAAAAGGAGATCTAAAAAAATTTAGCTAACTAATAAATTAATCCAGCATTTATCACTTTACTATGGCTTAGCTATTCGACCCAGATTGAGTGGAAGAAATGAAAAAAGAAATTTGGTCCACATTTTACCATAAGATTTCAACCGACGAAACACTACAACATACGTATTGCCCTCCTAGAGCTGAATCGTGGTGCAAGTGGCGAAAGCACGAAGCTGCAGGTACTTTGAGTGATTTCAAGCACCTACCTCCTCTGGATAATGATATTCAACAAGCTCTTAAATCTATTTATGAAGATTTGACGACTGACGATCTTTTGAAGCGGTGTTTGGGGAAGAACACACAAAATACCAATGAAGCATTCAATTCTTGTGTTTGACGCTTAGCCCCAAAACATATTTTGTGTGACAAAGAGATCATTGAAACTGCTACTTACACATCTGCGTGTATTTTTAATGTAGGTGTCACCGCTGTATTAAAAATTATGGGGATCATGGGAACGACAATCGGACCTGCAGCCACTGAGCTCGTCGCATCAGGGATGCCAAGAGCAACCTCACCGATACCGCCAGAATCGCACGGAGAGACGAAAGAACATTTGAGAATGAAGCGTATGAGGAGTTGGAAGGAATTTTGTATGCAGCAAGCATAGCCGATTAAACGTAAGTAGATTTTATATATTAAATTCGTTTGCCAAAAGTTTAAATGCGTTTTTCTCGACAACGTATTTATAATCGGCGTGCATGATAACTTAAAAACCATTTAACCGATCGGTCTGAAATTTTAATATATTCTTCTACACAACAATAGCCCCAATATAACCTAGAACAAAAAATTTTTTAATTTTTTTTTACGAAAAAAAAAAATGTTATTTTTGAAACCACCAACTTTGGAGGTCCACCATTTTGTGAATTTTTGTTCAAACAAACTAATCGTAGTCTATACTGGGGACATATACTTTTTTTCTATATATATATATATATATATATATATATATATATATATATATATATATATATATATATCAGACGTTCCAGTCAGCCGCAATCGTGCACGCCAGCAGATCAAAATTTTCAAAATTGCTTCCAAGAGACTGCAAAAAACCCTATTAAAAATCATTTAAAAAATTATGTAAATCTTTTTTTCTCGTTATTGAAGACTTAAAATATATGTGAAAATTACGGACTCAAAAAATGTTTTTTTTATTAATTTATCAGTCCTATAAAAATTATTAAAATTTTCGACCAAGAAAGTGTCACATTCTCTTAAGTATTGTTGATGTTCTATTCTAAAATTCTGGCAAATTAAGTATAATCACAAACTAAAAAACTTATGAACACTAATTCATTCGTTTATAATGGTATTTTTTATTACCTGATCTGACTATAAAATAATACTACAAAATATCCTAAAATAACATTTATTGAAAAATTTACAGCTTACAGTTTTTACAAATACTAAACAGATATATTTGTTAAACCTTAGTAAATAATAACAAAAAAGTCAGTCACAATCACAAAGCAAAAAAGAAAATTATACTATATTCTATCGTAGGTTTCTGCTGTGGTTACTGTGAATGGTCTACAACCACTTAAAATAAATACCATTCCATCCTAAAATAAAAAACATACAAGATTTTGAGAAATTTCTTAACTCTTATATCGCTAATTCGAAAAAAAAGGTATAACAAAGGTATGTGCTTTTAGTTCTTCATTTTCTACCCACAAATGTCCGTTCGACCACCTTAATTC
>CM032455.1:112883377-112905877 GCA_019049505.1 Pachyrhynchus sulphureomaculatus
ACAAAAGAAGGAATCAAAAGAAAAAAAAAACGTCAATAATAAAAATAATACGATTTACCCAACTCTCTACCAACTTAAAACTAAAAAGCTATGGACAGACAGCAGATGCCGAAAATAAACCCTTTGATGCCGGCATCCACAGCCGTAACAAAAGAAGGATTTTTGTTCGGTGTTCCACAAAAGATCCTTTGTAGCCTTTAGAAGATTAGAAGAAAGCCGAACCAGGAGAACGTCTTTAAAAAAACCTACCTTAATAAATTATTTATAATGCTCCCCTCTTTAGAATGAAGCAAATAAAATCTTAACGGATTACATGTGTTAAAATGTTTACTTATAAAAAAATATTGAAATAGGAAACGTGTAATTAATATTTAGTGTCAGGGCGTAATTATTTTAAAAGGTTATTTTTTTATAAGATTTTTTATTAAATAAACTTGTTCATTATAGAGTTGTATGGTACACCAGTGGCAGCATGAAAAAATATGCATGTCATCATGTCTTCGAGTCAATATTTTCCTTTATTATTGAGATCCGCTATTTAAGGTGAATTTTGTGCAGTCGGTCTAGCTACAAGGATCCACCAGTTCCAACATATGTAATGAATTCCATAACACCCCGTATTTAAATTAAGTGTTGTAAACAATAAATACATTTAAAATTTTTTGGTATGTTTAGTAAGCCATATCCCAATAAAAACTGTTTTATAATAAAAAAAGCTTATAATGTAATATTTTACTAACTCTTATTAATCCAGGAAGGGAAGCCCAAAAATCAATATTTGGTATAACTTCTATTCCTCTTGCTCCTCGTGCAAAATACATAATCAGTCCGCCGCCAATAAAGTATGTAAAGGCAGCAGTAAAGAATATTATGCAAAATATTGAACCAGTGCTTAAATCGTGATGTGGTAGATACTTTATACAAACTCCAGGAGAGTACAAAGTCAACTCCTAAAATAAAGTTTAAATAAAATTATGAAAATATATCAAATGGTATAATGCACATAATATGGACCTGTACCATAGAAAAAAAAAGGACTTATTTAAAAAAAAATTGTGGTTTATTGCTCGGGACGAAAATATATGGATGAATCCAGAGAACTTTTAAAAGTCAATATATGGAATTTTGTGTCTTTATCGAAGCACATTATTGATAAGCATTTTTCTTATACAACAGGTTTCTAAATGTCGGAAAAAATGCTGTAACTCGTGTTTACAAGGACATTTTTATACTCGGAAACAGAAAATCTAAAAAAAAAAAAATGGGTAGAGTGATTTCCGATGAACATACTTTAACGGGATATTTTTCTTTTATTCATTTAGCGTTTTAATCTCGAAGAGCAAAGATCCCGGAAGATGTTTCGTGCAATCGTAGACGAAACGTCGGAAAATCGCTCTAACTTGACACAGTTTAATCTCAAGAACCACGATTTTTGATGTAACCAAGTCCATAAAAGCTTCTGTTTCATGTTAATATTTTTTAGTGTTCCGTACGGAACACTTATAAGATCACTTCGGTGTCTGTCCGTCCGTCAGTCTGTCACACCCGATTATCTGCGAAACTACTTAACATAGAAAGTGTTGAAATTTGTTACTAATATAAGAATTGATGGCCTCATCAGAGCCGTGTAGTTTCAAAAGTTAAATTTTGACTTAACTGGATTAAGTTTTGGGGGGTGAAATCGGAAGTGAAAAAAAAATATTTTTTTTACTAGGTCATCGAATGGGGTATCAAATGAGAGCTTGTAAAAACACGAGTTCAAAAATATATACAATGTAACACTTGCGCACATTTTTCTTAGTATTATTTTTTAAAAAAATCGCTGCCCCCCACCCCCCCCCCCCCCCCCCCCCCCCCCCCGTTATCTTGAAAAGTACTCATCAAAAAATTTTGAAAAAATTCTGGAATATTCTCCACAGGGTGTAGATTGAACGAAAATTATCATTACCAAAAAAAAATCAAGGTCATCAATTTTCAGTAAAGATCGGAAACAAACTTTGTTGAAAACTAATTTGGGGTGTGTTTTGTGAAGTCACAGATCATTTTATACCTCCGTAACAAAAATTTTTATTTTAACAGCAATCAACGTACGGAACACTAACTGCGCAAGTTCAACTTGCACTTGACCAGTTATTTAAAATGGATTTTGAATTCGACTTATGAGTGACAAGCAAACATTCTGAAGTATGAATTTTTGTCACAATAATTACAAATTATAGAAATACAGTTACGGCTTACGTATTCATTTCTACTACAGGCAATAATAAATAATTGAAAACGAAAATTTTCACACAATTTTAGAACAATCGGATAAGATCTATTTTGCAAATGATGTAAAAATCTTAAAAATCAGTGGTGTTCATAATTTTATGCAAATATTATACAGTCATAATTTAACAATATAGACTTTAGTGAAGAGAGTATATATTAATGTAGAATATTGTATTATTATTTTTCTCTTACAATCCGGCAAAGTCCAGTTGAAGTAATGTTATAATGATTCTGTCTAATTACTATAAGTTAAATTATCGAATTTTTGCCGTGCTTTGGTATGCCAAATGTTAATTTATGTTCTTTTTCTTTATTCATTATTTCTTACATCTGAAAAGATATGATGAAAACAAATTAATAATAAGTTAGAATGCGAAACATGAATTTTAAAACCTTGATGGATTTGCAGATCTTCCCAAGTATCTCCTAAGACAACTACTGTATTGTCTGCATAGAGGAGAACCAAACCAGAATTTAAGAAATTAAAATAAATGTCAAAACCCCTGTTATCCTTTTCATTTCTGTGTAGGACTCCCTTGCTACTCCAACAACAGATTTTGTAAGGATTATGAATGACACTATGTTTAAAATATGAATAAGGATATAGAGGGTGATTTTTTCAAAGCACAATTCCTGTTTTTAATTAAATAAGTTTATTCAAAAGTTAAAAACATATTTATGATTATATTAGTTATTTAATTATTCGAAAATAAAATTGACCTAAAAACTCTTTAGCTTTCAAATAAAAACATAAAACAAGAAAACAATAACATTATTGCAAATAAAAAAATACAGTCCCTTTTGTTAAACAATAATAAACATATTTAAACCCTCATTTAAAAAAGTACAACAGGAACTGGAGCGGGATTGTGGCTGGAGAATTGTGGGGAGAAACTAAGCCACCTAGTTGAAGACTTCAAGAGAAAAACAAGACGCAGTAAGCGGTAGATTTCTACGATACTCTCGGCATTTTCATCGTGTATTAGTGGGACTCGTAGTGGCGTATATTTATTATGACTAGTTGTACAAATCTGTAGCAAAATGCTTTTTTTATTTCTACATCAAATTTTTTTGATATATCAGCTTTAAGATTTTATAAAATTTACATATTTAAAACAATTTCTCATTTGGTTTAAAATCTCATTAAAACCCAATGACTTTTCAGATGTGAGAAATAATAAATAATGAAGAAACAATTAAGAACATAAATTAACATTTGACATACACAACAAACATTCTATAATTTAACTTATAGTAATTAGACAAAATCATTATAACATTACTGGTAAAGCTTGGAGAATAATAAATTACACATAGTTTCATCTTCTTGGACTTTGATGGGGTGTAGAGAAAAATGGTTATACAATATTCTACATATCAAAACTGACAACATGAATTTTTTTTGACAATTATCTCTGGAATTGGATGTGTAAGTTAATGCAACTATGGTGCTTAAAAGATTTACTTGTATTTCTTATTAATTAAATACAAGCTTCTGATATATAATACATATGAAATTACTAATCCTATACTTTACATAAAATGTGTGATTTCCTGCTTCTGACAGCTATTTTGGTGCTGTATTAAAATTAAATTAATCAGTCGTAATAACCAAACCCCTATGCCACATATCAAAAAATAGTAAAAATACTATATCTTCCGTCCGTACTTGACATTATTATTATCAATAAGGGTGTCCAAGAATCTAGGATATATTTTCATGGATAAGAGGCCTCTTACATCCTTCAGGAAATAAAGTTGCACCTAAAGACGCTGTAAGCATGCTCACGCAGCTTCTAAGTGCTGCTAGTAACTTCTTAACCCAAATAGAGTGAGACTTTACATTAGAACAGCTCAGCTATTCAGGTATTATTTATGAAGAGGTTAAGTAGTTGGATAGGATTATTCTCGTTTTGTTTTATGAAAATTTTTGTAACAAATCAGCAAAAACCAATCATATTCAATTAAGTAGAGTTTAACGAAATAATCATGGAAGTTGAATGTAAAATTGCAATTTTATTAAGGGGTAAATGTTGTGTCGACTAAGAATTTTATTTTGTAGCACTCACAGATTTTAAAGCACATCCCTAAATTAATGTACGGAAAAATATATAGACAATTTAATTTTTTTAGATGATGGAGTATTATTATTATATATAGTCAAATTCTTTTAAAGCTTATTGAATAAATTTTATTTCACAAACTGATACAAACAATTTACCTTGTTCCTATCCTACTATTTCATAGCATGTTAAATAAAACATACATGCATATGCTATAGGTGTCAATTTTAAAAATTTGACGCATTAAGCATCTCAAAATATTTCACTATTAATTAATTTCCATACGTGCCTCACGCGAGTTAATATGATTCTCACTAACAATGATCATGCTGATTTACAGTTTAATTTTAGAAGAGCTAATTTCCCACTTATGTATGATTTAATACTAAATGTGGACTGGTCCCCAATCACTGAATGTCTGTCTCTGGAGGACACTTGTCAGATCCTGTATGACACATTAAATAACATCTTTCTTGCAAGCGTGCCTCACAAGTCACAACGTAGAAGGCACTTCCCTCTTTGGTACACCAAGAAAATCATAGATGGTATTTATAAAAAAGAAAATGCTTATCGTAATTTTAGGTTGTTCCAACTCAAGTTTTACTATCAGAAATTCACTTCTCTTCATAGGTTAATCAAGCAGCAATCTAGTGTTGCCTATAGAGAATACATCCTCAGTACTGAGAGTAACCTCTCTAATGATCCCTCCAGCTTCTGGGCGTTTATTCGCTCTCGATCTGGCATTCCTAATAACATGAGAAATAATGATAGTGTCTATAATGACCAACCTAGCATAGTCACTGTCTTTGCTGATTGCTTTCACAGCGTATATATAAAAATACGCTTTCTATTGACCAACACGGTTTTATGCCTCGCAGATCCACCACCACAAATCTTGCCTCATTCTCGCAGTTTGTGTGCGACGGTATCAACGATGGGAGCCAGGTTGACATGGTCTATACGGATTTTCATAAAGCTTTTGATCGGTTTGATCACTACTTACTGCTGGATAAGGTTGGATATAGTTTCGGGATCTCAAATAACCTGATTGATCTTTTAAATTCATACCTCCTGGATCGCAGGTTCTTTGTAGAAATCAATGGGTTTAGATCGCCTCTCCATATTTCCACTTCAGGTGTTCCCAGGGTTCCAATCTGGGACCTCTTCTTTTCAATAAGTTTGTTGCCAACTTGCTAAATGAGATAGGTTGGTAGAAGCTTGCTTATGCTGATGACCTTAAGATTTTTAAATGCATAGACTCGGTTTCTGATTGCCACGAATTACAAAGTAGCATTAATGCTCTCACCAACTCGTGCTCTGCTAACAGGCTCACCTTAAACATTTCCAAATGCAATGCAGTCCGATATTCCTATCGTAACAACCCTATATTTTTCAATTATTCTGTAAATGATACTGTTCTACAGAATCTTCGTTTGGTTAGAGATTTTGGTCAGCAAGAGAGATCATCTTTGACGAGAAATTCTCTCTTGCTGACCATATTAAACAAATGGTTGCTGGTGCATCAAGGATGCTGGGTTTCCTGATTAGAAATTGTAGAGACTTTACTAACATATCTGCAATCAAACTTCTCTATTACTTCTTTGTTAGGTCTAAGTTTGACTATGCTTCTATCATTTGGTATCCAATATACAATTGCCATAACAACTCAATCAAATCGATACAGAGGCGCTTTATTAAACACCTTATTTTCAAGGGGGATGGTGTCTATCCTGACCGTGGTGTTGATCACGGACTAATCTTGTCAAGGTTTAATGAGTTGCCTCTTGCAAAGAGAAGGGGCATTCGCTCCATCAAATTATTATATATAATGTTAAATCACCATATCGATTGTCCTTTCCTGTTAAGCAATGTGTATTTCCATGTACCACACCTTGGAGCAAGGCACTTACCTTTTTTTAGCCTCAGCCTGGCAGACTCAAATATATTATTCCACAGCCCCTATTTATATAATGTGCAAGAACGGCAATGTCATTGGAAACTGGATTTCCTTTCCAGTAGACTGTAATACTTGTTGGTTCTCTGCTCAATGTATAGAGGTTATTTCAAATTGGTAGTTTTTCTTTTTATTATTTTCATTTTTTTTTTACTTTGGAGTTTGTTCAAACTGATAAATGTTCTTACTTGTATACTCTGATTATTATTTGAATTGTATCATCTTCTTCTTTTATATGTAGCTCATTTGTATAAACATTATTCCTGTAATTGGGTCTTGACCTGTTAGAATTGAATGTATAAATAAATAAGTAAATAAATAAATAAAATATACCACTAACAAATGTCATCCATAAAGCTGTTTGCAAGGAATAAATTTACCAAAGGAAAATTTAAAAGAATATTTTTCATAACAATTAACCCATATAATCTAAAAAATATAAGCTACATAACTTTCAAAACTCATTAAAAAACATCAATGTGGGTTAAGATTAAAAGACCAATTAATTACCAAAATGCCAACCATGTCTATGTACATACTAGTATGTTACTATCACTTTTGGTTCCTTATAAATTTGTTTTTTTTTTGTGATCATTGTTATTTTTTATTACTTTTATAAATACAAATAAAGTTCCTTATTATTATTAATTATAAAAAAGATACTTACATCTGATTCAGTATTTTCTATTTTTAAATCTGTTTTATTAAAGTTAGAACAAACGAGATGAATAGTTGGAGAAGACCTAAAATAAGAAATGTTTATATCCCTTTAAAAATACTAGAAGTATTAATGGTCATACTTTGAAAAATAATAAACTAGAATGATAAATGCACCAAAAAAGTAGATAAAAGAGTATCCAAAGACGTAATATATATAGTCGTTATGACCAGAAAGGACTCACCAATTGTTTTATGGAAAGTGGAGTCATTCTGAATAAATGTCTGGCTGGGAATAACACTACACCTGGGCTCTGCATTGCAAAAGGTATGTGTATTAAAAAAAATTTTAAAGGTTATTAAGTGAATACCACAAAAGAATGACTATTATATATTTTTATTGTACTTTAAATTATAAAAAACATTTTTTTTAAATATGTTTTAAGGGGTTACATACATTTTGGTGCTGTAAAAAGCTGTATATTTAAAATAATCGGCCAAATGCAAGTCGGACTTCTGCAATTAGTGTTCCCTATGTTGATCCCTTTTAAAAGAAAATTTTTTTTTTTACTTACTTAATCTTTATGTCTTTCTACCCCTTGTTAGGAGTGTAAGGCCCGTGGTGAGTTATTCTATATCTGTCTTTTCCATATTTCCTTCTATATCCTTCTATCCTGTTTAAATTGCCGATTGCCTCTTTTGTTTCTTCTGTATTAGTTTCTTCTGTTTGTATGAGTTCTGTATCTTGTTCCGGTATTATGTCTCTATGTTGATTTTTGTATACTTTTCCTTCCAATTCTTTACATCCATTTCCTTTCCTCTCTGTTTCAGTGATTCCTACATAGTGCATTTGTTGTTCTTCTGTCAGTTCATCCCCTTTTCCATTTATACCCCTATTATTCCATGTTCTCGATCTAAAAACTCAATAATTATTTCCCATTTCTTTCTTCCTATCTATTTCTTTGATTATCTTCTTATTTGTATTCATTTTACTAGTCCTCTCTTCTGTATCTTTTATCTTTGCCAGGGTCGTCGTCAATCTGCCTATCTCTCTCCGTTTTCTCAGTTCTTCGACTTGATGGTCATCGTATTCTTTGTTTGTTCTTTCAGTTTTTCTTCCTCAATGTCCCATTTATATTCTCTTCCTTCGATTATGGTTTTTTTTATATCTTATTTACACCTTTTTCCCATTCTTTCTCTTGTTCTCTGCTATATGCTTCAATTTCTTTTGAATTTCGCGATCATCTTTTGTTAAATCGTTGTTTATATAAACTCTCTCTCTTAGGTTTCTCAGTTTGTTTTTAGTTTTCATCACAGCTTCCTTATCTCCCGTGTTTCCAAGTTCTATCTTATATATAGTCTCTGCCATTTTTATCACATCTTTAATCTGTACTTTTGTGTCCATACTCCTCTCCATAAAAAGCTCTACACCCATTTTCAGATCTGGTTGGCTATTCGCTTCAAAACTCATTACAATATTATGTTGTCTTTTTCCAGTCTACTCATCTTCAAATCCATACTTTTATATGGAGAACATCATCCCTTTGGAATAATTTGCTCAGGACTGTGTTTCCCACCGAGTACAATCTACAGCAATTCAAGAACAACGTGAATCGCTTTCTCCGCACACGTGTCGCTCCTGTAGCGCTTTAGGGACTTCCCTGTAGCATGTGTGCTAGACCCATAAAAAAAAAAAAAAAACTTCTCATGCTTTCTCTAATTATCTTATTTTCCTCTTTCAATACTTCATTCTCCTTTCTTAGTTCCTTCAACTCTTGTTGGTATCTCTTCTGATCTTGTTTCATATCCTTTATAACATTAGCTCTCTGATCATTTCTATCAAATTGTCTATCTTATCTACTCTTTCGTTTTTCTCTTTCTGTAGTCTTCTTATCAGCTTTTTACTCTTCTTGAATAATCCCATTGGCTCCTCTTTTTCTTCGACTCTTTCTCTTTTCGAATCTCCTGAGGTATAATCATCACTATCCATTGTTCTTTCTGTTATAAAAACTTTATGTGTGTTCCTTGTATATTCCATTTTCAAACACGGAGAAAAAGAAAAAAAATAGTTGTTTATATTTTTTATCACCGTAAACAGTAAAATGATCAAGGTCATCGTTTCGTTAGCTTCATACAATTTCATAAAATTATTCTCATAAATCTCCAAATTTTTTACTTATTGTCTTAATCTAACACTACACTCTGCTTTATTTCTAGTCCCCCTTGTGTGCAACTGACAATCTGATTAAATAGATCGAAACACTACCATAATAATGCTTTAGAGACAGACAGGTGGACAGACATCGGAGTGATCTTATAAGTGTTCCATAAGGAACACTAAAAAATATTTTAAATATATAATGTATAAATAAATATGTTTTAAAACATATTTAAAAAAAAAAAAATCTTATACTTTGAAGTACAATAAAAATATATGATTGCTATTCTTTTGTATTATTCACTTAGTGTCTTTTAAAATATTTTTTTTAAATATACATAATTTTTATAGTGCCAAATCTACTTATAGGATTCGGTTGTGCCCAGCAAGACATTTATTCAGAATGACTCCAAGAATATATTGTGAGATTTTAAACCCATTTTAAAAAATTTCGGAGTCCTTTGGCACCCCTGAAAGTTATAACCGGTGAACAGCCATATCGAGATCCCTTTTGTCAACTATTTCTAAAAATAAATTTCCTTCATGAAATGTTTTTATAGAATATGGTTTCTTACCCTTCTTTTGTATCGTAAACAATTTGGTAACCCTTATCTGATTCTACATCATATTTTATTTCTTTTGATAAACCAATACGTGTGCAATTATATGTTATACTGGTGGAATTGCTTATATTAGTTATCTCAGTTATACATTTTATAAGCTAAAAAATAATTAGTAAACAAAGAATTCTTTGAATAATACAAAAGATATATTACCGATCCAGAAATCTGCTGGGAGGAACTTAATTTATAGGTCTTAGGATCGAATTCATTATCTTTACATCCTGCAAAGAAATATGTGTAGTTTCCCTGACCATCTTGTATGAATTTAGTATCTGCAGGTAGCAACTGTAATAAATTTATTTGGGAGTATTCGTCAAATTTGCACATGCAAGGTCCCTCTTGTTCACATTTATTTGCACTAGAGTTATTTATTATTACTAAAATTATAAAAACTATACCAAAATAAAGCATTTTTTCCATAATTTTGGAATTATCATTCTTTTGATAAAAATAACAATTTCCAGGTTATGTTGTGATTATTTGACAACAGGCTTTTTGACAAATTTTCTAATGTTAGTGTCATAGGTTTACCCAGACCCAAAAAAAGTTTGTTCTTTGGCTCATCAATAATTTAATGATTATTCGTTTGTTTTTGTTTTTTTCGTCTACTATTTTAGTAAGTATTAAATGCACCTAAAATAAATTATTTCTAATCATCAGTATCATTAAAACATTTTTTTTTCCGTTTGCCGAATTCCCCTTTCTCAGTATTGGTTATTCTCTGTTAAGCGTGTTGTATTCAACCAGTGTTTCATGTGACAACTTTAAAAAAAATGTTGCCCCGCAACGATAAAAAATCGCTCAAGACTTTAGGGAAAAACTTATTGTTGGCACGTGTATGAGGTTATGTTTACGTAATCAGTATTGAATTTTTTTGTTATTTTTTATAAATATTAGTGTATGATTAGTATAATTATTCTCCGGTTTCTATATTATTATCAGTATTCGGAGGTTTGGTATACCATTTTATTCAATTTAGTTTTATCCGTGTTTAGGTCTCATTAATATGATAACATGAAAATAAAGAATAACGCCAGTCTTTTCTTTAAGCTTACAATATGAATTATGTAGGTATGAAGAAGTTCGGTAATCTTAGTAATTTCAATAATTACTATGAATATTTCATTAGCTTCTATGAATATTTCATTGGTGCTGATAAGCAAATTTTTCAATTAAAAATAATTTTATTATAGATTGTTCATTTTATTTCATCTTTATACAATTTTTTAAATTAATTTTTACCTATAAACCACAAATGATGAATAGACATATATTTTTTTAATGGAATATTAAATATAGTCTTTAATATTTTGTTTTTCTCAATAATTTAGATCCATTTCACATATCCATACACTTTGGAGTTAAATAATTTTTTTATGTGTTAAGAAAAGAAAGCCGATTTCTTGTGAACTTTTATGTTATTACTTACAAAAAAAGTTTCCTTCACATTATAGATAAGTTTTGCTTTCGAATGGCTTCTTACTTCACAAAGCAACATCTGTGGTATGTTGTTGAATTAAATGTATGATATAATCCATTTACTTCTGCAATATTTTATTATATATTTTGAATTCAAACAATTTTAAAGGTTTTTTTTTTGATAGGATAATATTTTTGACATCATGTCATTTACTGACAAAATCAAATTTCTTTATACCAAGGTCAAATTTTTGGGGAATATTAACAGACAAAGAATCTATACCCCTAAAAGTTTGACTTGAAATATATAAAAAACGACTTTAATTAAATATTGACTTCTGAAAGCTAGTTTCAGTGACAAAGTTATCATTTTTGTAAGAAACAAAATGTTGGGGTAGAGTATTCAAAACTAAAATAAGAATGCGCAAGCTTTTTTTTACTTACACCATTTAGAAGATATGGCAAGTAAAAATGTTGTGTTGCCACATAAATTGAGAAGCTATAAGATTCATGAAACCCTTAAAAAGCTTATTTAACAAAGAACAAGTTCTTATGTATTAGCAGTAACCAAAGAAACCCCTCAAGGTGCAGTATTTGGTTCCAAACTATTCTCTGATATTTGCTAATGATGTGATAAAAAAATTAATATCAGTTTGCAAATGACACCTTATGTATTACTTTCTTTATGACCACAGCACACATACTGCAGGGAAATTCTAAAAGAGGTACAAGAGCAGTGTGTGGGAAAAGCAATTCACTTTGGTCTTGAATTGCTGCAAATTGTACTCAGTAAAAGGTACATTAGCACACAATTCTTTTGTATTAAAAACATCTTGCAGAAAAAGCTATGAGTGTGGTGTACTGCTCTTTACTATTTTTTGTGATAATGATTTTGAGTCCATTTATATTTTTGTTAATGGAGAGATACAAGCTGTCAAATTTCTGGGAGTGTTATAGGATGGCACACAACACTCAATTTAAAAATTGATGACCATGAGGAAATATTTATCTCGATAGAGAATTCCAATAACAATAAAGTTCTAAGGGGTATATTTTCTATATTCATAGGGGTTTCACCACACACCTAAATTATATATGTATATATATATATATATATATATATATATATATATATATATATATATATATATATATATATATATATATATATATATGTATATATATATATATATATATATATATATATATATATATATATATATATGTGTATATATATATATATATATTAAACAAAGTCCTAAATATCTTTAATGCAATATTTACAGTGAAAAAAATGTCTCAAACATAACAAACACAATCTGTGGATTATGCGGGGTGTTCATGTAGACATAAATGTGTGCTGTACTTTAAAAAAATTAAAGGTCTGAGAACCAATGAATACTTTAATACCTATAGTAAAGCAAGCAAGTTATAAAACATGCCAAAAAAAATCAAATTACAGCTTTATAAATTCTGCTAAAAACAAAGTTAAAGCTGCTTGGCAACTTATAAAGACCCTATTAGGGAAAAAAAGAAAAAGTAACAATGTACTTAACAATTTTTAGTGTTCCATACGGAACACTTATAAAATGACTTCGGTGTCTGTCTGTCGGTCTGTCTGTCCGTCTGTCTGTCTGTCACACCTGATTTTCTCCGAAACTATTTGTCATAGAAAGTTGAAATTTGGTAATAATATAGGAATTGATGGCCTCATCAGAGCCGTGTAGTTTTAAAAGTTAAATTTTGACTTAAAGGGGTTAGTTTTAGGGAGTGAAATCAGAAGTGAAAAAAAAAATTATTTACTAGGTCATCGCTAATTGTGCAAGTTCGACTTGCACTTGAACGGTTATTTTTCCAATTAAATTTAACGATCTGTTCAAGATAGTTAACAACCTAAATCACTACTTTATAAGCTCTTGTCCTAACATAAGTACAAATCAACACAATTATGTATTTTCCCTTGATTGTTCTGTACGCTCTATTTATTTGAGACCAACTACCCCTCTGGAAGTGTCCAGGACAATAAAAAGTCGGTCAGGGATGAGAATTTGCCAATGCGTATTATTAGAGAGGTTACAGATTCTATCTCAGAGCCTTTATCCTATATCATTAATTTATGTTTTGATACAGGCGTATATCCAGACCTTCTAAAAAATACCTTAGTAAAAGCAATACACAAAAAAGGGGGTTTACATGAAGAAAAAAACTATAGGCCAATGTCGCTGCTCTCAAACGTAGATAAAATATTTGAAAAAATTATAAACAACCAAAATGGATTTCGAAAAAATAAATCTACAGTTAGAGCAGTTTATCAAGCATTAACTCATATATTAAGTTCTTTTAATGATAGGAGCCTCACAATGGCAATGTGCATTGACCTATCAAAGGCGTTTGTTAGTGTCAATCATAGCACCCTATGTTCCAAACAGGAATCGTATGGTGTTCGGGGAAATGCGTTGAATTTTTTAACATCCTACCTGGAAAATCGGACAACAGGTTATGGAAAATGATGATTTTGGTAGGCCTATAATTTCCCACAAGATGGGGGTGTCAAGGGGTGTTCCTCAGAGATCAATATTAGAACCTCTCTTGTAGATTATATATACGAATGAACTCAGTAGAATATCCGGCGAATTTACTATACTTTACGCAGATGACACTTTAGTGAGGAGAGCCCGCACGCAATGCTGACCAGTGTGCAAGGGGCGTGCGAAGCTCTTGATGGATACTTTTCGGCTCATAACTTATTTATAAACGCTCAAAAAACACAATGCCTATTCTTCGGCAATAGAATACTTCTTTTATATATCGAAATATTAATATCCAGTCGTCCGAACGTGTTTCTTTCTTGGGGGTGGAAATAGATTAGAGACTGGACTGGAGAGCGCATGTTGAGAATGTGGCGTTGAATGTTTCAAGGTATTGCTATACTTTAAGAATTATTTCTGAAAATGTTGGATTCGATGCTGCTCTGTCAGCTTATCATGCCTTCATACAGTCAAGGATAAGATACGGTCTTATCTTTTGGGGTAATTCACCGGAAATTGAAAGAGTTTTAATTCTTCAGAAAAATGTATTAGAGGTATATTTGGAATGAAGCCGCGTGATAGCTGTAGGAATGTGTTTAGAGACAGAAAGATCTTAACCATTATTTCTATGTATATCTTGGACAGTTTTATGTTTGTTCACACCAACAGCGATATTTTTGAGACTAACATGAACAATCGCAGGTATGCCTCTAGACATAAATTGAATCTGCTTCCCGAAAAGTGTAATTACAGCTACACACAGAAAAATGTTAATTGTCATATTTGAATGAATTTTTCTTAAGTTCAGTTGAAATTAGCACAGGGATTTGATAGCTCTGTCAGCAGAGGTGGTTTCTCGTCTTTTCCGTTGTGCCTCTTATTTCATTGTGTCTTTGTTACTATATTGTAATTTTGTTCTTAAAGTGTTTTACTTATTTACTATTTTTTCTTTTTTATTTAATTACAGGTTATTGTAATCTTAGTTAACATTGTTTAATGCCTATTGGCGTATAAGTGTAACCTATTGTTACATGAAAACAAATAAATTATTTATCTATCTATCTCTATATATATACATATATATATATATATATATATATATATATATATATATATATATATATATATATATATATATATATATATATATATATATATACCAGGTATACAAGTATGAAATGCGGATTTTTTTTTCTAAAAAAACATGTTAAATTCGGAATAATGATAAAAATTGCTTTATTCAAAGTATGCTCCATCGCTTGTTATACATTTTTCCCATCTTTCGGGTACTTCGTGAATACCACGCCAGTAAAAATCCTGCCCTTTTGCTGCGAACCATTCATCGAGCCATTTTTTCACATCTTCGTACGAACCAAAGCGCTGCTCAGCAAGTGCGTGACCCATCGATGCAGACAAGTAGTAATCGAAAGGAGCCAAGTCTGGTGAGTAAGCCGCATAGGGTAGAACTTCCCAGCTGAGTGCTTCCAACGTGTCGCGAACTGGTTTTGCCGTATGTGATGAAGCATTGTCATGAAGAAAAATGACTTTGTGTTGCCTCTTTTGGTATTCTGGCTTTCCCCAGGTTTTAACAGCTCATAATATACCATGCCCCTCTGGTCCCACCAAACACACAGCATCGTCTTTCTGCCAAAGCGATTCGGTCTTGCGATTGATGTGGATGGTGCGCCTGGGTCTACCCATGATTTTTTGCGCTTGGAATTCTCAAAATAAATCCACTTTTCATTCCCTGTAACTATACGATGCAGAAACGACTTCCTTTTGTACCGAGCGAGCAAAATGTCACACGTGTTTTTGCGCTTTTTCCATTTGCCTGTCGTTCAACTCGTGGTACCCATCTACTGGTCTTCTGAATCTTTCCCATCTCTCGTAGCCGATTGGAAACAGCTTGTTGACAAACGCCCAATTGCTCGGCGAGTTGTTTTTGCGTTTGCGAATCATCTTCGTCCAACAATGCTTGCAATTCCACATCTTCGTATTTTTTTTTGCGGTTTTCCACGTTCCTTGTCTGCAACATCGAAGTCACCACTTTTGAAATGCCGAAACCATCAATCATACGTATCTTGCGATGCATCATGTTCACCATAAGCTTCTCGAAGTAATCGGTATGTTTCAACAGCAGTTTTCTTCAAATGAAAACAAAAAAATTAATGCTGTCTGCGAATTCTCTTCGTTCAGTATAAATTTCGACATATTGAACACAACAACACAACACTATGCACTCACTTTTCCAATTTATCACTCGTGCGCGTCTGACACAACAAAATGGCGCAGTGTCAAATCCTTATAGCACAAACTGCATTGGTGCACCATCTGTTGTCTGAAATCCGCATTTCATACTTGTACACCTGATATATATATATATATATATATATATATATATATATATATATATATATATATATATATATATATATATATATATATATATATATATATATATATATATATATATATATATATATATATATATATATATATATATATATATATATATATATATATATATATATATATATATATATATATATATATATATATATATATATATATATATATATATATATATATATATATATATATATATATATATATATATATATATATATATATATATATATATATATATATATATATATATATATATATATATATATATATATATATATATATATATATATATATATATATATATATATATATATATATATATATATATATATATATATATATATATACCTATATGTTACAATAGAGGTTTTCACGGATGGTGGAATGTAATGCATTAAAATTCCTGGTTTCAATCCGTTTGTCTAACGATGAATTTGCACGCCGTTTCACCAAAATTTCATTTGGCTTTTTCAAGTGGTCTTGCTGCAATACAGCAGCAGAAGAACGGACTGAAATCCGGAATTTTAATATATTTATATATTTATATATTTATATATTTATATATTATATATATATATATATATATATATATATATATATATATATATACCCCTATAATTATCCCTAAAGTGGTGCAAAATTTGAAGGAAAAAAATCACTTTTTCTCTATGTACAATACTTTTATAAATATTGTCATACCCCAAATAAAAAAAACCTATGGTTTGAGAAAATTCACCTTAAGTAATGTTTAATGTTTTTATAGAAACTTAGATCAATTGTAGATAATTATTTACACATTTGTATAGTAATTGTGTAAACCAATAATTCAACTGAACTAAATTAAAATCTGTGTGCTTAAAGATAAGATTATATCACTTGCTGTTATTGTAGAGGTCAAAGTGGATTAAATGGTTATTTTTCCATAAATAACTTAATTCTTTAATTAATTTAAATATTTTGTAGATTTTAAAACTTTGAAATGCCTCATAAAATTGTGGTTGTAGGTTCGTGCATGATTGATTTCGTAAGGTAAGTTTTTTAGTATAATTTTTAGTTTATTGCAATGTGTCTAAAACTTCGTTGCTACTGCGATCGATAGAGCATTTTTTTATGTCTACGAACTGTTGTTACCCTTCTAGTTTCTGAAACCACGAAACCTCGTGTCACCACTAAGTTATTATGTATCATTTAAAATGTATACTGTTATAGGTTAAACGTTTTAGGCGAGGAAGGAAATTCACAAGTGGTATTCCGAGGCATTAAACAAATTTCTTAATAAAAATGTCAAAAGACAAACACAAACCCTACATTCGTTCAAACATTCGGTAATTTTCTCTATGGTCCAACTTAAATTACTTGTAATTAATATTTTATGCTTTAGTTATGCACCAAGACTACCTGTAGCTGGAGAAACAATACATGGTCACAAATTTGTTACAAATTATGGAGGCAAAGGAGCAAATCAGTGTGTGGCTGCGGCCAAATTAGGGGGTGATACATCATTAGTTGCCAGGGTATGTGTTAAAATCATATCTATCTTTATGACTACATTGATACTGTTCAAGGGTACTCCCAATGCAACCAAAAGATGAAGGGATGTACCAAAATGTAGTTTTGGTAATTATACTTGTTTGCCATCCTCTATGTAGTGGAATAATTCAACGGAAAGAAAAAGAACAAACACAAGAAATTTAAAAACATACCAGGTGTACAAGTAAGAAATGCGGATTTCAGACAACAGATGGTGCACCAATGCAGTTTGTGCTATAAAGATTTGACACTGCACCATTTTGTTGTGTCATCAACAAGTGTCAGACGCGTACGAGTGATAAATTGGAAAAGTGTGTGCGTAGTGTTGTGTTCAATATGTCGAAATTCATACCGAACATAGAGCATTCGCGGACAGCATTAATTTTTTGTTTTCATTTGAAGAAAACTGCTGTTGAATCATACCGATTACTTCGAGAAGCTTATGATGAACATGCTCCATCGCAAGATACGTGTGAACGATGGTTTCGGCGTTTCAAAAGTGGTGACTTCGATGTTGCAGACAAGGAACGTGGAAAACCGCCAAAAAAATACGAAGATGTTGAATTGCAAGCATTGTTGGACGAAGATGATTCGCAAACACAAAAATAACTCGCCGAGCAATTGGGCGTTAGTCAACAATCGGCTACGAGAGATGGGAAAGATTCAGAAGACCGGTAGATGGGTACCACATGAGTTGAACGACAGGCAAATGGAAAAGCGCAAAAACATGTGACCTTTTGCTCGCTCGGTACAAAAGGACGTCGTTTTTGCATCGTATAGTTACAGGGGATGAAAAGTGGATTTATTTTGAGAATCCCAAGCGCAAAAAATCATGGGTATACCCAGGCGCACCATCCACATCGACCGCAAGACCGAATCACTTTGGCAGAAAGACGATGCTCTGTGTTTGGTGGGACCGGAGGGGCGTGGTCTATTATAAGCTGTTAAAATCTGGGGAAACGGTTAATACTAAACGTTACCAACAACAATTGACCGATTTGAACCGTTCGCTGCTTGAAGAAAAGCGAGAATACCGAAAGAGGCAACGCAAAGTCATTTTTCTTCATGACAATGCTCCCTCACATATGGCAAAACCAGTTCGCGATACGTTGGAAGTACTCAGCTGGGAAGTTCTACCCCATGCGGCTTACTCACCAGACTTAGCTGTTGCCGATTACCACTTGTTTGCATCGATGGGTCACGCACTTGCTGAGCAACGCTTTGGTTCATACGAAGATGTCAAAAATGGCTCGATGAATGGTTCGCAGCAAAAAGGGAAGATTTTTACTGGCGTGGTATTCACAAATTGCCCGAAAGATGGGAAAAACGTATAACAAGTGATGAAGCATACTTTGAATAAAGCACTTTTTATCATTATTCCGAATTTAACATGTTTTTTTAGAAAGAAAATCCGCATTTCATCCTTGTACACCTGGTATAACAGCTAGTAGTTAGTAAAATACACTGTTGACGGAAAATATCTCTCCTGATCAGTCTTTAGAAGGCTTGTGTCAGGCTGTGATCAGTATTTTACAGTGTTATTTCCTAGAAATGGTTGCCTTAGTAAAGAGCATGCATTGCAGTGGGTCGTTGAAATGTTACTCATTTGTTTAAGCAAAGAGCACGGGTATAATCAAATAATGACAATTCAGTTAATTTCTCTAACTTCTACACATTTACATAAGCATTCCCCAGTTAGTTATAATCCGAGGACATTCTGTTCGACTTTGTGCGCATAATTATAATTTTAATGATACGACAGGTGCAGATTTTGCAAATATCGTTTACACTAAAATAATATGAACGAAAATTATACTATATCAATTTTAGTGACCGACGAAGCAAGCGTATCGGCCGTGAAAAACTACCATATTCTTCGCCAATGAAATTTTTAACAACATTTACAGTAAAGAGTGTCCCCAAAAACGAGGCCAAAAATCGCCCGTTTTGGCACCCTCGAATTCTGATACAAATTATATGCTAAAAGATTGTTAATGATGACGACTTACGAATGACAATGTTTTGAGTTAAGTATACTTTTGGTTTTTGAGGTATGAGGGATTAAAGTTATAATACGCGGGTGATATAAGCAAATATGCGTGATCAAATAAAGTTTTATTGCTAGATCTTTACTTCACTAGATATCAGCACTTTCAAAAAAACCCCCTATACGAACTTGCAGAACAAATGAGACGTATTTTTGGCATTCCGATTTTACACCCCAGTTTCGCTAGATTTTCACTCCTAGAAAATAGCTTTTGGCATCGCTATGTGTGTATCTGTGAAAATGTAAATGGGCTGTGTTGTTAAACACGTAAGATATGTCGACATCGCTTATTATAACAGACCATTTGTGTAACATACTTCCAAATATGTTTGAAGGCAAAAATGGTAACTTCCATTCCTTTTACCTTAAAAATCAAATGTATACTCAACTTGAAACTTTGTCATAAGAAAATCATCATCATTAACAACCATTTAGCATACAATTTGTATCAGAATTCAAGGATGCCAAAACGGGCGATTTTTGGGGTTACTCTTTATGGACTGGTATTGTTAATGGCACACTTATTGGTTCATTTGTATTACCAGATGATAGCGTCCAATTATCTACATTTCTTTCCAAATTCTTTAAATATTACACGAACAATATAGTTTCTACATGATGGAGTGCCCACACAATTTACGTGTGAAATACTAGATTATTTAAATTTTGGGTTCGAGTTTTATGACCACAAAATCACGAGTCTGCAATCCATGGGATTTTCAGCAAAATTATTACCATGGAAGAACTGGCGTTCGAAGGTGAAACTATATATATATATATATATATATATATATATATATATATATATATATATATATATATATTCAGGGTGCCCTATATGTATAAAATAATGATTCCACAGCATTTATTAGCCAATGTATCAAAAAATGTTCAAATAAGAGTTATAGGGTGTTATACGGCGAACATGCTGACGTTCGAAGAAATTACGCCATCTTGATTTTTTTTTAAATGGAAAGTTCTGTATATTTTATTTTTGAGTTCTACTAAAAATTCTACATATTATTTGTCTAACATACCATATGTCTAAATTGAACTGTGTTGGAATTATTGTCATTTGAAATTTAAAATAAAAAAAGACATAAAAACTATTAATAAATACTCTAGGTTTATTTGTAAGGTAACAATTACTCAAAATGTCTACCATTAACAGCGAGGCAATGACCCAATCTGTCATAAACAGCCTGAACAGAGTTTTGCAGAGAACGCGGGGTGATCTGTGCTACTTCATATTGAATTCTTTGACCCTATAAAAAAAAATCTAATGGCGTAAGGTCGGGACTCCTCGCAGCAGGACAGCGGTATTTACAATTACTCCAAGAGCAAGTTATTCCAGCTTGTGCAGGTCTTTTTCCCGATGAAAATAATTTGGATACCCCTAGCAGAAATCTGTGGTATCAACAGGACAGAGCACCTCCTCACTATGAAATCAATGTTCGTAGATATTTGGATGCGATTTTTCCTAATCGATGGATAGGCAGAAGAAGTGCTGTAGAATGGCCTGCAAGGAGTCCCGACCTTACGCCACTCGATTTTTTTTATGGAGTCATTTGAAAACTAAAATTTACCGAAGACGACCTGAAACTCTAGAAGATTTACAACAAAGAATTCAATATGAAGTAGCACAGATCACCCCGGATTCTCTGCAACACTCTGTTCAGACTGTTTATGACAGACTGGGTCATTGCCTCGCTGTTAACGGTAGACATTTTGAGCAATTGTTACCTTAAAAATAGACCTAGAGTATTTATTAATATTTATTTTGTCTTTTTTTTTTCTTTTAAATTTAAATTTCAAATGACAATAATTCCAAAACAGTTCAATTTAGACATAGAATTTTTAGTAGGATTCAAAAATAAAATAATATACGGGACTTTCCATTTAAAGAAAATCAAGAACTTACAGTTCAAAACATTTTATTGTCAACGTCAGCATGTGCGCCGTATAACACCCTATAACTTTTATTTGAACATTTTGTTTGATACACTGATTAATAAGTGCTGCGGAATCATTATTCCATACATATGGGGCACCCTAATATATATATATATATATATATATATATATATATATATATATATATATATATATATATATATATATATATATATATATATATATATATACAGTCCCTGGCCAAATTATTAGACGCACTGTATTTTTTTTAGTTATTTTATGTTTCTTAAGAGTTTTTATGCAATAATGGTATATTTAAACTACAATATTATTGATTTTTATTTAAAAGAATTGTTGTAGACTACATATTTGTATTTATTTTTAACATATGGCAACACTGTGTTGACAAAGTGATACATGAACATAAAGAAGTACAAACCTGTATCAGTCGCGATCGGAATCGAGTCAGGTAGGGACGTGTTTCTGTGGCTTTATGGACTGTGATTGTTTGTTTAACAGTTTTATACTACTCAGTTATTAGTTTATTTTGTATGCAGTGTTTTAAAAAAGTAATTGGACTATTTTTATTATGGGTAGAAAAGGCGATCTTTCACCACGTAAAAAAGCTGAAGTGAAGGCCCTTGTGATTGTGAAAACATTTACAAACCTAGAAATATCCCGAAGATTGAAGGTTTCTGAAGCTAGTGTACAACGCATAAAAAAGAAAATTGAGTCAGGGAAGGAATTAAGCCCGAAAAGAAAGAAAAGATGCGGCAGAAAACCAATTTTCAGTCCACGGTCAGAGAGATGTTTGAAGAAAATTTGTGTAGAAAACAGATTTGCTACCACAAAGGTAATAAAATCACAACTCCAGGATGCTAGCGTAAATGCTTCTGAGCGCACTGTTCGAAGAAAATTGAAAGAATT
>CM032455.1:112908377-112925877 GCA_019049505.1 Pachyrhynchus sulphureomaculatus
ATGTTTTAATCTGTACTTTTCAAAATAAAGGGGGGGGGGAGTAAGTAATTTTTTGCAATTTTTTAAAAATAATATGAAAAAAAGTGTGCGCAAATATTACATCATATGTATTTTTGAACTGGTATTTTCACACGCTTTCAATTGACACCCCACTCGATGACTTGCATAATTTTTTTTTCACTTCCGATTTCACCCCCCAAAACTAACCCCTTAAGTCAAAATTTCACTTTCACTACAAGGCTTTGATTGGGCCATCAATTTCTATACTTGTGCCAAATTTCAACTTTCTATGTCAAATAGTTTCGGAAGAAATTGGGTGTGACAGACGAACGGACAGAGAGACACCGAAGTGATCCTATAAGTGTTCCATACAGAACACTAAAAATATACATTTTTTTAGGTTGGAGATGACGTTTGGGGAACAAAATATATCGAGAATTTGAAAACAAATAACGTAGATACAAGATTTGTAAAAATAACTGAAAACTCAAGCAGCGGTATTGCACAAATAAACGTAGCTGACTCAGGAGAAAATCAAATAGTTATTGTAGCTGGCGCTAACAAAAACTTAAGCATAAAGGACGCGGAAGATGCTCAAGAATTAATCAACTCAGCTGATGTTCTCGTTTTGCAATTGGAAACTCCTGTTGATACTGCTGTAAGAGCTATCCAACTTTGTAACGGTGTAAGTAATATCATAATATTATTCAATTACGAGTATTGGTAAATTTTTTAATGGAGAATAATTGAAACTGAAACTCCGATTTATACTTATGGACCAATTTTCAAATTATTATAATTCTAGCTCGCCTCTAATCTCCATAATCTTTAACCATATCTTGCAAAATATCATAAACTCTTCTTCTTTTTCTTCTCAACCTAAGTTTGTCCACTCCTGGACGTAGGTCTCTTCTAATCTGTTCCATGTTTCCCTGTCTTTTGCCACCTTTAAGCACTGCTTGCCTGCTACTACTCTTATATCATTGATCCATCGTTTCTGTGGACGTCCAACGTTTCTTCCTGTTTCTCTGGGTCAATTTCGTAATCCTATACAGCCAGATCTCTCTGAATGATCTAGCCACATGACCTGTCCATCGCCACTTCACTTTTACCGCCTCCAAAGTTATGTTAGTGACATTGATTTGTCTCCTTATCTGCTCGTTATGAATTCTATCCCAAGCATGCTTCTCTCCATTGCTCCCTGTGAAGTTTTTAACAAATGCTTTAGTAACACATCGTTTCCACTCCATATGCGCTGACCGGTAGAACACAAGAATTGTAGACTTTGGTTTTTTGGGCTTATGAGTATTGCAGTACTTTTTAAAAAAAGTCTTCATATTTTCGATTTGCTTGAAAATTTTTTTATGGCTTTTATACGTGAAATTAGTCGACACATGTATCGGTATTTTTTCCCAAATGTATATTTTGCAAAATATTGATATTATGAATTATCGTAGTCCACTAATCGGTAGCACATTAAAAAAGCAATAGCTCCGCTTCTATTTATCGTATAAACTTCGTTCTTCCGCCATTTTATTGCGCTTTATGTTGGCTTTCGCAAAGTACAACGGTGGAATTCTTTAACTGTTTATTTATAAATAACCGGTCAAGTGCAAGTTGATCTTGCGCAATTAGTGTTCCGTACGTTGATTGCTTTTAAAATAATTTTTTTTTTATAGATGTATAAAATGATCAGACTTCACAAAACACACCCCAAATGAGTTTTCAATAAAGTTTGTTTCCAATCTTTACTGAAATCTGATGACTTTAAAATTTTTGTTTTTTTTAAATACCAGAAAAATTATTAAAGGTAGTGCGTGATAATTTTCGTTCAATCTACACCCCGTGGAGAATATTCCGGAATTTTTTCAAAATTTTTTGATAAGTACTTTTCGAGATAAGGCGGGGGACAGCGATTTTTCGCGATTTTTTAAAAATAATACAAAGAAAAGTGCGCGCAAGTATTACATTATATATACATTTTTTACTCGTGTTTTCACAAGCTTTCATTTGACACCACACTCGATGACCTAGTAAAAAATTTTTTTTTTTCACTTCCGATTTCACCCCTCAAAACTAACCCCTTAAGTCAAAATTTAACTCTCAAAACTACATGCCTCTGATGAGGCCATCAATTCCTCTATTATTACCAAATTTCAACTTTCTATGTCAAGTAGTTTCGGAGAAAATCGGGTGTGACAGACAGACAGACAGACACCGAAGTGATCTTATAAGTGTTCCGTACGGAACACTAAAAATGATAACAATGAAATTGTTTAAATAATTTTTTCATGCTTGCCCTCACAACTAATAAAATCGAAAAAAATGCTATTGTATTCGCTATGTTTTAATCTAAAAACCCATATTTTTTAAAAGTAGGGTCTCTATTAGGTCGGAAAATATTAAATAATTTCGAGCGTATATTGTGGCGCGCACCTCGCGCATAGGGTTTTAACGGAGTCTCGTTCACGTTTGCGCCCATTTCTTGCTTTTGAAAGGTCATCCTTTTATATCAGTACTCTTACATATATGAAAATTAATATATACATTATCCAAAAAATGAACAAGTAGAAAGTGATCCTTATTATAAGACTAAATATTCAAATGCACCCTCATCGAAAATGTAATTATTGATTATTGGAACAGAGACAAACTCAGCTGATATCGAATATTACGATTTTTTTATGATTAAAAACGAGTATTAAAATAATTTAAGAGACTATAAAATATTGTTATAATAAGCACATTTATTTGTAAGGATATGATATAATAATATATATAATATAATTTTCGACTATATGTCACAAAGTAAGTAACTGTTTCATAACTTCAACTTCAGTTGAATATTCCTGCAAAGAAAAATGCTTCGCTTTTGCTGTTTTCTTTGTGATTGGTATCATGCAATGATATGTCAACGTCCCTTTTATAGTTAGAGCCGTTTTAAATCTTGCCTCTAATTTTTTTGCTTCTTTACTCTTACCATTGACATGGTAGGAAGAAACTCAGTTGCCCTTTCAAATAATTCTTTTGGCGTTTGCATTGAAGGCTAATTCTAGCAGCCAATCTTTTCAAAGTCCCACCCAAGTTATCGCACGCACCCTTGCTATGGGACGTTGGAAAAACGTGCCACTCTGCAGCTAAACCAAAATCTTTCAGATGATGAGATTGATATATTTTTTTTGTTTTTGTATTGCGCACTTGCCCCATCAGAAAAATATGTAATTTTTTTAAATTTTCCTTTCAGCTGAGTTTGTCTCTGTTCCAGTATTTAATAATGACCTTTCTAAGTTTTCGATGAGTGTGCATTTAAACATTTTTAGTCAAAGTACTGATATAAAAGGACGACTTTTTAAAAGCAAGTAATGGACGTAAACGTAAACAAGACTCCGTTAGAACTGGAATGGTATTTTTTTCGATTTTTTATAAGTTGTGGGGGCAAGCATGAAAAAATTATTTAAACAATTTCATTTTTATTATTTTTTATAAATAAACAGTTAAAAAATTCCACGGTTATACTTTGCGAAAGCCAACAAAAAGAGCAATAAAATGCCGGAAGAACGAAGTTTATATGCTAAATAGAACTTAAGATATTGTTTTTTTAACATCTAGATTTTGCAAAATATATATTTGGAAAAAAATTTCGATATATGTGTCGACTAATTTCATATATACAAGCCATAAAAAATTTTTCAGGCAAATCAAAAATGTGGAGTCAAAATAGGTGTATAGTTTGTAAAAGAATGACCCATATGTCCTAGTTTCCCAAAAGCTGCTCATGCCAGCCTTATTTGCCTGGTAACGTCGACGTATTATGGAGTAATTTCCTGGTATGACTAAATTAATATTAAGAGGCGCAGGTATGTTTTACTTTTATAAACTAAATTTTTGAAATTAGCAAAACTAACAGATCTGAACTAACTAAAAATCCATTAAATATATTGGTAATGTGCTTTTTTATATATAGACTTAATAATTATTATCTTTAATTGATCGCGGAAAAATATCAAATTTAAAGAAATTATTCAGAATAAAATAGAATCAATCTTATTTCTACAATACTTAATTTTACTATGTAAATGGGAATATCGCTAAGAAGAATGCCTGGAACGGACAAGTTAACATGTAGATAACACTATTTTTAACATATATTGACGAATTACTTTTATATGGAACATCTTGTCCTAAGCTAACACTGGGAAAAACTTAATATGAAAATAAAACTATTGCATTTTTTCTTCATGATTTGCAATGATGAATATCTGTATAAAATTATATAGGTGACATTTTAGGTTTCCATTTTAAATGGTGCACCAGCGTTACCTCAATATGATGAACAACTCCTTAGGTTACCTACAATCTTCTGCGTCAATGAAAGCGAAGCATCAGTATTTACAGGTCTACCAGTTAATAACATAAGGTATACGTAAGACATATATTTAATATTTTAATTATTCCATTTCATTTATTAAAAACGCTTGAAAAGAAATTTTGTTTATGGATGATAGTTAAACAGTGGATTAAAAATGTCAATTAAAATAATGGTTGAATTGTTTATAGTGTCTACCATAACTAGGATCAAGAGTGTTTTTAATAGGCTAAAATGAAATGAAAGAGTAAATATTACACTTTGACATGAAACTCACATGATTAAAAAGTTACTATTTATTACATTATATTAAAATAGATTTTGGTTTTAAACTGACACGAAATAACGGAATTTCAGGGTTTACATACACCCGAATTTCCAAAAATTAGATTTTTTTACGGATTTATATCCTCTATACTTCTAAGAACTATTTAAAAAACATTTTTAAGAAAATTCCATTCCATTACAAAGTTATAGCATTAAATGTGACCTGGCGCCTGATTGGGACCGCTACCTATTTTTAGACACTGTCTGCAATAATACTGATCGAAAATTGCATACTAAAGTTTTTTATTTTTGAAAACAAAAACCCTTCGACAGTTTTTAACCACTACATTATTTTACTAGATTAATTTTTATTTTTGCACATTGGATGATTTTTTCTGAAGTTATTCTGCAGAGAGGCGCCGTAGTTTTCATCAGTGGTCCATTTAACCAGATAAAAAATAATTTTAACATTTTTAAAAAACAACATATTTAAAAAAAAATCTTTTAATTCAAAGTACAATAAAAATATATAATGGCCATTCTTTTGTATTATTCACTTAATAGCCTTTAATTTTTTTTTAATATACACTACCGTCAGAAAGTGTTTGCCAACCTAGAAATTTCAATGTAACCAAAAGCCAAAATTTAATACCTAATTAAACCCTTTTATTATATTAGGTAAATTTAATTGTTCTTAACAAGTGTCCATCATAAAATAGTTTAGATAAGCCTTTTTGGTGAAATCACAAATTAAAAACCAATTAGAACAAATTTCCAAGTTTTGCATGATAATCGTTTTGAGGCGATTTCTGAGAATTCCAGTTGAAGTAAGAACTTATTTCAAGTTTCTAGGGATTATGGAAATTCCTAGTGATATTTTATAATAAAAACTATGCTACAAATACCGTTGCCCTTTTGGAAATTAACCATTCGCAAACAGTATTTTGTCATTGATACAGGCTCAATTGTTTTGTGAAAATGCCAAAAACGAAAAAAGTTTCCGTTGAAAATCAAGCTCTGATAATTGCGAGACATCAAAATGGTCACTCGAGTCGACAAATCGCGAGTGATATCCGGATGTCAAGGAAAACGGTGGACTACTTCATAAAAAAAATTTCTGCGGAACATGGAATTCCAACCAAAAACGTTCAGGAAGGCCTCGAAAAACGACTCCCGCTAAAGACAGAGCTAAAACAATGTCCAGCAGACGTAATCGGCGCCTAACCGCACCAGAAATCACGGCTCAAGCGGCCCATCTCCATCAGCGTGACAACCGTGAAGAACAGGTTAGCAGCAGGTGGACTACACGGGAGAGTTGCAGTGAGGAAGCCACTTCTTAGGCAAGTGAATAAACGTAAACGATTAGAATGGGCCCGAGAACATGAAAATTGGACATCAGAACAATGGAATTCCGTCCTTCTAAGCAACGAATCTAATTCGAAATTTTCGGTTCAAATCGACGATTTTATGTGCGGGCGGTCAGCTGGAGATAGAATGCTGGAAGCCGGTCAGTTGCATACAGTAAAACATGGTGGAGGTTCAGTAATGGTTTGGGGTTGTTTCGCAACGGTAAAGTTGGAAAAATCTTTAGGATAGAAGGAATCATGCGAAAAGAAAAGTATCAAGAAATTTTGCTAACTCAAATGCTTCCTTCTGGAAGAGATATTTTTCAGGGGAAATTTATTTTTCAGCATGAGAACGACCCTAAACATTCTGCTAAACAAATTAGAGAACTTTTGAACCAATGGAAATCCGATGACGTCCTGGAAGTGATGACTTGGCCTCCACAATTACCCGACTTGAACCCCATCGAATTGATGTGGGACCATTTGGACAGGTATGTTCGAAAACTCAATCCAACATCAGAAAATCACTTGTGGGAACTTTTACAAGCAGAATGGGTTAAAATCACCGAAGAAACTACTGGACAGAATGCCGAAACTCTGTAAAGCAGTAATTAAAAACAAAGGAGGTCACATAGATGAGAAAAATCCTGGAAAGCCATGAATATTTTTTCTGATTTTTTAGACTGTAAATAATGTGAAAATAAATAATAATTCAATAAAATTTAAAAAAATATATATATATATATATATATATATATATATATATATATATATATATATATATATATATATATATACATTATCTGGATTTTTGTTGTCTTGGTACTGAAATAACTAGATGGGAAAATACTTTCTGACGGTAGTGTACATACTTTTTGCAGCGCCCAGGTGTATGTAACCCCTTAAAATATAAATTTAGGATAATATTTTACAGCATAAGTGCTGACATTATCGCCATTTTTGTTCAAAATTTACTTAAGCACCTTTTTCTATATACCAATTTAGCTAGTTATTTTCTTAAAATTTGTAATTTAAAGGAAATTGACAGAAGTATATATTGGGAAAACTGCAAGTTAAAATATACCATTCAAAAATTAATGGATAGCACATGAAATGTTAAAATAAAATAAAACAAATCTTAGCGCTCAGAGGACTATGGTATATAGAGAATTTTTTTAAATTGAAAGTTTTTCTTTAATGAGTTACAGTATTCACTAAAAGAAATCACTTCACTAAATGTAGCTTACATAAAAGTTAAAAAAAAAACTGACTAAAGAAATCTAGCTTAAAATTGCACGTAGTTTGCCCCAAAAAACAGTGTTTCAGAGTTTTTATAAGCAGTTAGCATATAGACTCTACGGTTTGTTATAGCCTGTCCCAAAATATAAGATCCTGATTTTTTGCCGTTTTAAGTGGGCAATATAAAAATTCTGACCTTTTTTTCATGATAGATTGCAGAGATCGACTTAGGAATTTTATTCATTAATGCAAATAAATAGAATTATAAGTGTTTTAGGAGATGTTTATTTATAGATGCATGTAAAAACAAATGGATAAGAAGTACAAATTAACAGTTTGAATGAATGAGGTTTACAAGAGGGGACATATTGTATAAATAAAAATATATTTTAACTTAAGCCTAATTCGGTTTCACTATCACTGTCATGAGCTGAGGTAATTATCAGTGGTGTTATACTATTTACATAAATATATGAAACTTCAACTTTAACAATATGCTGAATGGAATTCTTCCAGCGTTCACAAGGTATATCATTTATATTTTTTTTTACTAATTCATCCACTGACACGCTTAAAGTAGAAGAAACATTTTGTGCCCTTATTTTTGATTTAACTTGATGCCAAATATGTTCATTTGGATTAAACACAATAATACGGAGGAAGCTACAAAACAGTGTGTCCCATTTTCGCAGCCATACTATCACAAACATATTTCTTTTTCATTTTATAGTCTCTCAAAACTTAAAAAAGATCACTTTTTTTATAACTAAAGTCAAAATAAATGTCATTTTCTAATATATATTTCTGATTTTTTATTTACTGCATTAGGAACCTTATTTAGTAGGCAACTATGGTAACTTGCATTGTCTATGACTATAACACTCTGTTCGGGAACATTTGGCAAAAGGGAATTTTGAAACCAATTTTCAAAAATTTCTGCGGTCTTGTCTTCGTGATAGTCCAAACTAGAATCTTTTATGTTTTTTTTTTGCAGATAATAGTAGACAATTTGAAACCCAGCCCTTTTCAGATCCAGCATGCAAAATAATTATTCGTTTACCTTTATTTGAAGGTGCGTTGGTCTAACATTTTGTACTGCTGTCAACCCACCCTTTTTGCACAGTGTCATGGGTATCGAACCATGTTTCGTCAAGGTAAATTATTGGCCAATTCTCTGATCGATACTTTTTAATTTCTTGTAAACAAGTATGTCTCAAGATTCGTAATCTTTGTGACTCCATCACTACTTGCCTTTTATTGCTTTTTCGGAACGTGAATCCCATTCTTAAGAGAATTCTGTGAAGGGTTGATCGGCCACAATGTATATTGGTCCCGTCCTGCACCAGTCTTAATTTTATTTTGTCTAGTGTCGGCACCAACTGCTCTTCATACATAGAATATATTTTTCTCCTGATGACGTCTTTTTCACAATTGTCTGCATGATGCGTTTGAAAATCTTTCCGTTTTTTCCTCTTCCTGAGTGATGGTTTTCCTACAATACCCTTAATCGTAGAAATTGGGGTTTTTGTTAGTTCACTGGTTTCTTGCAAAACACTTTGTTTATTCAAATTTCTTTTTATCAAACTGTCGTAAACATTTTTCACTATTTGTTTAGCGTCAAGTGATAAATGTTTTCTCTTGCAATAGCCACTATTGCAATTTTCCCACAGACGGCACATAATTAAAATAGAACCGTTACGTTATAAGTAAAACTAAAAATAAAAATAATAAAAAGTATCTTTCGAATCTTAATGGGGACCTGTGGTCATTAGGTCTATATTATCAGATACTTAAAGGGCTCCAAACCGGGTTGCCAGGTAGTAAATATATAGGTAAAAATAGATCCAATATGATTGCAGATGCTAGTGAGGGCGGTATACAAAGCAGGTAAAATAAAAATACGTTTATCGTAATACCTGGCAACTATGCACAAAACCCTAATAGGGTCTTTTATTGCCCCATTGAAAAAGCAAAGAGGCATCTTATATCTTGGGATTTACTTTATATCGAATGCATTTTTACTGAAAAGGTAATTATAAACAAAACCTTAAAAGAGAGGATATGCGCGTTAAAAATAGTGCCATAAAAATAGAGGATTTTTAATTATCATCAGTTCAGGTTTAAGAATGTGATTTATTGGATGAATTAAGTCACAATTAATTTTCAAGGGGAGAAATTCTCGAGAGGAGCAGATATGTTTTATAGTTAAGGGAGATTTACATATTGGTCAAGGTTATCCCTAAAAAGGTGAATGTGAGAAGTAGAAATGACCAATGGAAAGTCTTATCGAGGTAAAATTTTGTCGAGGAGAAAAATGAAACATAGTTTGTTTAATTTCTCCTGGAAATCCCGGTGAAGTTGAAGTTATTTTTAGTGTTCCGTACGGAACACTTATAAGATCACTTCGGTGCCTGTCTGTCCGTTCGTCTGTCACACCCAATTTCTTCCGAAACTATTTGACATAGAAAGTTGATATTTGGCACTAATATAGCAATTGACGGCCCCATTAGAGCCGTGTAGTTTTGAAAGTTAAATTTTGACTTAAAGGGCTACTTTTGGGGTGTGAAATCTCGACTGGGGTGTCAAATGAAAGCTTGTGAAAACACGAGTTCAAAAATATTTATAATGTAATACTTGCGCACCCTTTTCGTTGTATTATTTGTAAAAAATTGCGAAAAAATCGCTGTTCCCCCTTATCTCGAAAAGTACCGATCAAAAAATTTTGAAAAAATTCTGAAATATTCTCCACAGTATGTAGATTGAACCAAAAATTTCACGCGTGTACCTTTAATAATTTAACTGGTATATAAAAAATTTAAAGTCATCAGTTTTCAAAAAAAATCGGAAACAAACTTGAAAACTCATTTAGGGTGTGTTTTATGAAGTCATTCATCATTTTATACCTCTGTAACACAAATTTTTATCTTAAAAGCAATCAACGTACGGAATTTAAATATTTGATTAAGACAGTTTTTAAAGTTTGGGTTACATCTTTGGCATTTATGTTTACTAGTTCATTTTTCTTAATACTGACAAGAAACTAATATATACCAAGTAATTTTAGCTGCGTCTAGGTTGACAGCTTACGGATTTGATAGCACTTAGAAAGACGGATATAATTAAGTAGTTTTTCGCAAATTTGTATTTGTATTCTATCCCTAGGGATTTTCTGATGAGAAATTAAGGGGATTTATTTTATATATTTTTTTAAAGTTGCCCATAATTACTGGTGAGCCAACTCCATTTTAAGATCTAGAGCAGTCAGTATCTTAACAATACCGTGAACTGGTCAAAGCAAATAACCAAGTGTAAGTTACTAACATTCTGAAATTTTACAGACAAAATTCAAAGCCTAAACTAAACTTCAAGAGTCTTTGTTACTAATTTATCCTTTCTATAGCAAAAATCTGGTAATGATTTATTGTAATGAATACTATAACTTGGTAAAAACAGTTCTATTTCTGAATTTTGAATATTTTTATGTTGAAAGCGGCAAGTAAAATTGATAAATAATAAAATCCTTTATTTTATGACACGTTAAAAATTTCATGTAACTTAATTTTTCATTACGTTCTATGGAACGAAAAATTCCACCTAGCTAATGTCAACGTCATAATCATTTTTAACGCTTTTTTTCAGTGAAGCAGAAATCGCCGCCAAGGAACTAATTTCTAAAGGCTGTCGTAGCGTCCTGTTAACTCTAGGACCCCAAGGCGCACTTTATGTTACTAACGACAAGAAAAAACCTATTATTAAAACAGGAGCACCGCAAGTAAAATGTGTCGATTCTACCGGAGCTGGAGACGCCTTTATTGGTGCCTTAGCGTATTTTTTAGCCAATAAAAAAAGCAGTTCTATTGAACAAGCCATTGAAGCGGCCTGTGTAGTCGCTGCAGATAGCGTCACACGATTGGGGACACAAATAAGTTTTCCAGGGCCTGAAATTCTTGAGAAAATTAAAGATATTGTATAAGATTTTTAGTACTTTATTTGTTTGAAATTCTATTTTGAAAACTTCTGAGTAACTCAGTGCTGAAAAATTGGAACATTTAGGCACTTTGGAAAGGGGGTTTCACTGTTTTGCCGTGGTGTGATAAAGAAGAAATAAATTAATTCTGAAATTTTAATCTGAAAAAAAAAAAACACATTTTTTTAGACCTGGGTATACATAGAGCAGTTTTAAACACATTTTTTATCACACTTTATCTGCAAATAACCAAGATGACAAGTATATTAAGAAATTGGCCTAAAAATTACGGTTAGTTAAGTTAAATCTAAAATAAACTATAATTAGGTTAAATATTTATAGAATAATTAATCAGTTTAATTTTTTTTAAAAAAAAAGTTAATTTGGGTTAGCTGCAGATAAATGTTTTTTTTTTCCGTTTCAACAAATCTCAACTTTGTCTCAACTTTTCTATCTCCATAGCTGAAAACGTAAAAATTCTACAATTTTGAAGGCCATAACTCTGAAGTTAATTTTGCAACTATGCTCTGACTTGTACTATGTACAGACCTTGCTTCACCAGACCTACTAATTTAGCTCCCGTTAGCCGACATATTTACCTCTAAAATTGCTAAGTTACTGAAACTAACGGGTTTAAAAATCTTTGAATGCAGAATATTCTTTAAGAATTAATATTTTTGGTCCACCTTGTATATACGCAAGATTTTATAGGAATGAAATTACTTCATTAAATGGTATTATTAAACCTAGATTAAGGCTATAGCGACTTACATTCTTGTAAGACTGAGCAAAAAAGAACGCCAACTTATAATTAAAATTCGTATTAAATCATATTAAAGTTTACCACACACAAATAATGGCGTATAAAGGATAGAGTAGTTATCTCTTTTACGCAGCAAATAAATCTTGTGGAGCAAAATAATGGCATTTAATAAGCTGAAAATGTAAAAGAACCACTACTGAACACGCGATTGAATTAATAGAATATTGCCGTGTTTAGTACTTAATTTTCACAATATATATCAAAGTAAGATACACATTGTAATTTGTTATTAAGTGAAACCTAATTTTGCAACTCTGTAAAGAAAAGAGCTCAGAAAAGATGTTTATAATAAGCAAAATTTGGTTACTAATAAGAAAAGACAATTTCGTCAAATTCTTGTTACTCTAAACATCTTCCCTGTGCTCTTTTGTTTACAGTGTTGTAAAATGGCGGTCCACCTTAATTTTAACCACTGGCCGAAATAATTGACCGCTTGATTGGTAGTGTTGATCCCACCAAATTCTTGTTGCTATAAGCATCTTCCACGCGCTCTTTTGTTTAATTGTGAAATGATGTTTATTTTAATTACAAATGCCCATATAGTGTAACCTTTCACGAAAATAACTCCTGCGTTTAAGAAGAAACAGTGTTACCTATATTTTCAGCCAATCAAAAAAGTCCAAAGCCAACTCTAAAAGAATTAGGTAAGTAAACTTTAATCAAATAAGTAGTTGAATAATTTGGAAAAGGTATGTATATACCGGTGTATTCATAAGTTTTTGCCGGTTTCACTAAGAGATGGCACCAGCGAACAGTACGCAGTGTATGAATTTGATAGATACGTCAGTTTTTATTCGTCTGACATTAACCTAACCAACATACACAAGTTGAGTCCGCCAAACATTAGCGTCTGTATTGTATAGCTCAGTGATCATGTCGACTTTTGTGCCTGAAAAAGAACATTTGCGGCACGCGTTGATTTTCTTATTTAATCAAAAGAAAAAATGCTGCGGAAAGTCATCGTTTGCTGGTAGAAACATATGATGAACACGCTCCATCGATTAGAACATGTGAGACATGGTTTCGACAATTTAAACGTGGTGATTTCAATGTGAAAGACAGTGCGCGCTCTGGTAAACCACAAAAGTACGAAGACGAGGAATTGCAGGCGTTACTGGATGATGAACCAACTCAAACACAACAGCAATTGGCAAAAGCATTAAATGTTTAATTTAAATCACGCATTGCTCGAAAGACGACCGGAATGGGCCAGAAGACATGGCAAAGTGATTTTGTTACACGACAATGCGCCGTCTCACACAGCAAAACCAGTGAAACACACCTTGAAATCGCTTGGATGGGACATCCTTCCGCACTCGCCGTACTCTCCCGACCTGGCGCCATCTGACTATCACCTCTTCGCATCAATGGGGTACGCGCTTGCAGAGCAGCACTTCAGCAATTTCGAGGAAATTGGAAAATGGTTCGACGAATGGGTTGCCGCAAAAGACAAGCAGTTTTTTCTGGCATGGTATTCATAATTTATCTGGAAGATGGGCAAAGTGTGTAGAAGCCAATGGCCAATATTTTCAATAAATAAAAAATGAATTTCCCTTGAAAATTACGTGTTTTCTTTACCACAAAAACCGGCAAAAACTTTTGCATACACCTATGTATACATATATATATATATATATATATATATATATATATATATATATATATATATATATATATATATATATATATATATATATATTTATATATATATATATATATATATATATATATATATATATATATATATATATATATATATATATATATATATATATATATATATATATATATATATATATATATATATATATATATATATATATATATATATATATATATATATATATATATATATATATATATATATATATATATATATATATATATATATATATATATATATATATATATATATATATATATATATATATATATATATATATATATATATATATATATATATATATATATATATATATATATATATATATATATATATATATATTATATATTATATTATATATATATATATATATATATATATATATATATATATATATATATATATATATATATATATATATATATATATATATATATATATAGGGAAAAGAAGGGATTTTTTCGGGTTTGCGGTCTGTGACAATTAACACTCGATTGCTGTTAAACTCTCTATATTTCGTTGTACTTCACAACTTCATCGGGAGAAACTATAATTTTTAGAAAAAACAGTGTCAAGAAATTTTCTTTTTAAATAAATAGTTATTTTAAAACTTACCAACTAAGAGATGATCACAACATTTATAAAAACAAACAAATATCAAGTACATTAGACACATAACATGAGCAGAAACAAGAAAATACTTATGTACAGTGACAAATAACAGTCATGATGAACTAATCTAAGCTATAAGGCCGAAATCGGACCAAAAAACGAAAAAACTATTAAATACAGTGGTTTAGTTATTTATAAGGTGGTTCAGTTATTGACTGGTAAACATATTTAAGTTTAAAATATTACAATATACTACACTTAATTTACTGGTATCTGCCTTATAATTAACACAGTCCTTATGTTTGTTTATGTGACACATTTCAAGAAAAGCCGATCCTTGTAATTATTTACTCTCTCCAAAACTTCCACATTGGTGAAATCGAACTGATGTCCCGTTTTTTAAAACATGGTCAACTAAGGCACATGACCTCTTATTTATTCGACAATCGCTTTTGTATTGTATTATTCTTTGTGTTAGCCACTGCGATGTTTGTCCGATATAACATGAAACACAACTCAAACAGGACAATTTGTAAACTACATTGGTGTTATAAAGTAGAGGGGGTTTCTGCTTGAGTTGGGTAAACAAGGTACGGCTACTGAGACTGTTATATTTAACTATTTTAATGTGTGGGAAATCTTTAAAAATGGAAACCACTGAATCTGTCAATCCGCGCACAAACAGTAACTTTTTATATCTAAGAACATTGTGAGTTTTCTCTGTAGGGCCATCAAAATGTGTTTTGGATACCCATATATGTATGTATATATATATATATATATATATATATATATATATATATATATATATATATATATATATATATATATATATATATATATATATATATATGTATGTATGTATGTATGTATGTATGTATGTATGTATGTATGTATAGATGTCTACAAATCTATTTCGATGTGAACTATTATATCGAATCTTTTAATTCGTTATTTCTAAAGTATAAAATAATTTTTACGTTGGTCAGTTTCGCTATTGTATCGATAAACACTTTGTATTCCTTTTTTAAATATATTGGGAACTGAAAACTCGTAGCGCCACCTAGAGCCATTTGGTATTTCTGCTTTCTATGTAAACTCAAAAGATTTTACTTCCAGCTAAACTAGCAAAATATTGAATATTATTTTTTTATGTAACATAATCTGAGAAACTATTAAGTACATGTTCTGTTATTTACTAAAACTAGCTTTTAGATTTATTTGAGATTGGAAACTAAAAATTTAAACACACAATTTTTTTTTAGTCACCCTATATTGTACAAAGTATATTAAAATTGGTCGTCACGTTGAATTTTTTTTTATATTATATTACTCTGTTATTATCCCACCATTCATTAAAAAGTCTCTTCTAGATAAATTTATCAGTAAAAAAGTACGTGCTCTAAGAAAATTGCAAAAACTATGACGAATAGACGTGTTCATGGTGATTCTATTTAAAAATGAGGTTTAGTCAAGGCTAATTGAAATAATTCCTCACTTTACGATCCCCCCCCACTTTTAAATCTAAAAGATTAAAGCAACGATATTACACGCCAAAAAATGGCCGAACCAATGACAGTATAACAAGTTTGGTTAGAAATACAGATGTTATTGTTAGGGACTACACTTATTTTCAGTAAACTCTTTTAGTAAATCCCATTAAAAAAAAACACTATTATTTTGTATAAAATGTCAGAGTTAAACGATTTTTTAGAGGAGAAAAACTTTTTGGATATAAATCAATTTATTCAAACAGATCTGCAAGAAAAGTCTTTAGTTTCAGAAACAAATTGTGAATATGAAGGTCCAGCTGGTTTAAGAGCTGAGGATCTTCAATCCCATGAAACTAATACTTGTTTAAATTTAAGTCAGAACATTAGTGAAAAATACCCAGAACTTAAATGTGCAGTATGTGATGAAATATTTCGGAGCAAAAGACAGTTTATGATACATCTAGAAATCCACAACCAGCCAAACACATCTGAACCTAATTATATAGATACTAGCAATAAATTGCCAGAGTTAGAATCAAAAGGGTTTAAATGTATTCATTGCGATAAATCTTACAAGCATAAAACAAATCTTATTACTCACGAGAAAACTCACTTCAGTACCAATCCATATTCCTGTAATTTGTGTGGAACAAACTTCAAGTTAAAACAACAGTTAAGAGCGCATGAAGAATTAATACATATGGATCAAAAAGCTTTCACTTGTGACCAGTGCAATAAGCAATTCAAACTGAAACAACAGCTGCAATGTCATCAGCTTACGCATCAAGACTATCGTCCTTTTCCCTGTGATACATGTGATAAATCTTTTAAACTGAAACAACAGTTACAAAATCATATAGCTACTCATATAGATTTCAAACCATTTCAGTGTTCCATTTGTGATAAGAGTTTTAGACTTAAACAGCAAGTAGATGTGCATTATAGGGTTCATGATAAATTAAAGCCGTATGAATGCCAAGAATGTGGGAAACCTTTTTCACTTAAGCAGAATTTAAATGTGCATATTTTAAAACATTCCGAGAATAAACCATTTCAATGTGAAGAATGTGGCAAAGGCTTTATTACCAAGCAGAATTTGAAAGTTCATTATAAAGTGCATAAAAAGTGTGAAATAATCACCAACATATAAATCATTTGATGATTAATCCTCAAGGATTAATCAACCATTCTTTCTGAAATTACCAGTACATATTAAGTATATTTAAAGTGTACGAGTCACATTAAAAGTCACCATATTTCTTTTTTTTTTTTTTAATTCGTAATTTGTCTGATTTTACTTTAGTTGTTATGCATTTTTACAAAGTACATTTATAGAGGTGACCTTTGTAGATGTAACTTCTGAACACTTTTGTACATGGAACAATAAACTCTTTTAAAAATAAATCTAGTTAATGGTCTTATCATCAGTAAAATATGTCAAAATATAATTTGTTTCTATAAAGTCAAGCATAGGATTTTATAAAAGTTACGTTTCTAATTATGCTAAAGGATATTAAAAATTTATGTATACATATATAGTAATGCCCAAAAATTTTTAACCTGAAGGTTTGAAACAGTTAATAGAATCAATCATTTTTATTTTTTGATGTAATCACCATTTATTTTGATACATTTTTTTAAAATTACATAATTAACTTCTCTGTAGCATTAAAAAACTGATATGATTTTTTTTTATTTTATTAGCATTGATCTAAACTACCAAA
>CM032455.1:112930877-112938377 GCA_019049505.1 Pachyrhynchus sulphureomaculatus
CTTGTTACTGCTCTTTTCACATGATTCCTTCTATCCTAAAGATTTTTCCAACTTTACCGTTGCAAAAAAAAAACCCAAACCATTACTGAACCTCCACCCTGTTTTACTGTAGGCAACTGATAGGCTTCCAACATCCTCTCTCCAGCTGACCGCCGCACTAAATTCGTCGATTTAAACCGAAAATTTCGAATTTAGATTCGTCGCTTCGAAGGAGGGAATTCCATTGTTCTGATATCCACGTTTTCATGTTCTCGGGCCCATTCTAATCGTTTACGTTTATTCACTTGCCTAAAAAGTGGTTTCCTCACCGCAACTCTCCCATGTAGTCCACCTTCTGGTAACCTGTTCTTCACGGTTGTCACGCTAATGGAGATGGGCCGCTCCATGTTTACTTGAGTCATGATTTCTGGTACGGTTAGGCGGCGATTACGTCTGCTGGACATTGTTATAGCTCTGTCTTCAGCGGAAGTCGTTTTTCGAGGCCTTCCTGAACGTTTTTGGTTGGGAATTCCATGTCCCGCAGAAATTTTTTTTTACGATGTAGTCCACCGTTCTCCTTGGCATCCGCATATCACTCGCGATTTGTCGACTCGAGTGACCATTTTGATGTCTTGGTTGGTTCTGTAAATGGTGAGACCAAAACTTAAAGATATTCTACCTACACCAAAAGACATTATAGCCTTAGAAGACCAAGGCGTATATGAAATTCCGTGTCAGGACTGCGGTCTTTCATACATAGGCCAAACAAACAGAAAATTAGTGCCAGAAGAGACGAGCACAAAAACGCCGTAAAACAAAAATCCACCACCTCTTCTCTAGCACAACATGCACACAATACCGGCCACAAAATCGATTTTGACAAAACCAGAACCCTACAAAAAAGTAATAACCTATCCACTAGGGTAATCAAAGAAGCCATAGAAATAGAAAAGAGGCCCAACAACTTAAATAATCGGGATGATAGCCAACGTTTACCGAACTCTTGGAAACATATTCTATCCCAGTACCAAGTCCAACCAAGAGAAACAATAATTCAACCATATGTTACTTCACCAACACAAACATTACAAAGAACCACAGGACCGACAACGCGCAGCCAAAGCCGAGCCTCTATTGGCCAGATCCGTCCGACCAATAGAAACACCCCCGAGTACATAAAACCGGCGCACTCAGGGCCAGTCTCGACATTCAACGCCAAGACACCGACCAGTGATCAACGCTTTGAAAAAGATGGATGAGATTCCATCGAAACGTCAGCGAAACCGTCCATCAAGGGACTTCAAGCTAACACGGGATACCCGAAAAACCATTACTACATATATATATATATATATATATATATATATATATATATATATATATATATATATATATATATATATATATATGCTCTAAAGCTGAGAAGATAAAATAAGGCTAGACGCTTTACTGGCTTCTTAGACGTCATCAGTAGCACATTTTTAATTTAAAAGATGACGAACTTGATTTATTTGTTTAAAGTTGGAATAACCCAGAGATCACAGACGTGGATTTTTCATCGGAAGAGTTTTGGAGTAGTAGTATTGGTAGGGAGGCTTATAGCCAACCCTATTACCGTCTGGGTAATGTCACTCGGACGGGACCTACAATTTTTAACGTGGGATCCGAACTACGTGATCGACAGATGGTACTCACGCCTACTCTTTTCACGGTTCTGCACTTCTCGCTTGCCATGAATGTCGACTAGACCAGCCTTTAACTTTCTCAACTACCATATAACGTTTTCGTAACATTGCGACAAAATATGTTTTGTTGGCGGCTTACGAACCTTCTAATCATACTTCAGATATATATTCCGTTGGAGAATAACAAGATCAGAGTCTTCCTCATCAGTCTTCCGATCCGAGTGGTCCCTTAAACAATAACATACCGTCGGCAATTTCTGTCGGGAGTTCGGTGCCTAGATGATCCAAGTTCGACTTCAGATTGCGTCCCATTACACGTCACCAACAAGATGCTTTTTTTCATTGATGGTTGTCCTTCGAGAGTTTGTTCATGTTTGTTGCATGGCACAACAATATTTGTGGCCAAAACCGATGATAGCAAACTCTTTCTACCCCAGAGAAAATAGAAGGAGAAAATATTAATAGTAATAATTATAATAAGGAGAACTTTTTCCAATATCCCTTTCTCTCAACTCTTATTTTTACTTATTAGGGCTAAGAAGCCAATAACTTGTTTCTAGCAATATCTTTTCTGTCAACAGAAATTCTGATAACTTTCTACTTTTTTTGATAAATTTCTTGTTTTCTCTTTAAAATAAAATTAGGGCCAGTAAATTAGAATTTAAATTGCTGTTGTACAGCAATTAATTGTAAAGTCTTCAAGACATTTTTTTGTTAGCAATCAACTAGATAAGATGTCAAATCACCAAGTTTTTTCATTCTAAATGTGTAAAAAAACCCCACCGATATAGAAAAAATATTGGACTTAACCAGTCAAACACTATAAGATTAAATAACCGGTCAAGTGCAAGTTGGACTTGCGCAATTAGTGTTCCGTACGTTGATTGCTTTTAAAATAAAAAAAATTGTTACGGAAGTATAAAATGATCAGTGAGTTCAAAAAACACATCCCAAATGAGTTTTCAACAAAGTTTTTTTCGATCCTTACTGAAAACTGATGACCTTGAAATTTTTGGTTTTTTTTTATATATCAGATAAATTATTGAAAATAATGCACTCGTGATAATTTTCGTTCAATCTACACCCTGTAGAGAATATTCCAGAATTTTTTCAAAATTTTTTGATCAGTACTTTTCGAGATAAGGATAAGATTTTTCGCACTTTTTTTAAAACTAATACAAAGAAAAGTGTGCGCAAGTATTACATTATATATATTTTTGAACTCTTCTTTTTTACAAGCTTCCCGTTGGCTCCCCACTCTATGACCTGGTAAAATTTTATTTTTTTCACTTCCGATTTCACCCCCCAAAACTAACCTCTTAAGTCAAGATTTAACTTTCAAAACTACACGGCTCCACTGAGGCCATCAATTCCTATATTAGTACCAAATTTGAACTTTCTATGTCAAACAATTTCGGAGAAAATCGGGTGTGACAGACAGACAGACGGATGGACACCGAAGTGAACTTGTAAGTGTTCCGTACGGAACACTGAAAATTTCTCAATGTTAACCATTTATTAGGCAGAGAAACGATAAAAATATTATGGTAAGAATTAGATGTAAATAATTTTAGAACCGAGTTCTTTGTAATGTCACTTTATTTCTTAAAGAACTTTTTTATATTAATTATATTTATTTATTTTATATAGAAATCTATACAGACATTGTATATTATTTATTTTATTTTTTGTGAATATAAACTTTAGTTTTCATCTGCAATAAAGGTCTCATAACTAAGGTTATTTTTAAGATTATTTCCCAGTGTCAAATCCAGAAAAGTGCACGGATATGATGCATGAGACCCTAAGTTATAGGATAGTATTGGACCCCAATCAAACATTTTCCCACAAACTTATCTTTTGAAAATTCGCAGGAAAAAAAGTAATATGAGTTCAGCTTCCCTCTCTAGAAAAAAATATTATTTTATTAAATTTATCTCGGGAAGGTCGTTGCTCCAATGTATAAGTGTGTTTCTCCTTCCTACTGGTGACCTGTCTCTTGTGATTCCAACTTTTCTTTTATCTGTTATTCTATATATATATATATATATATATATATATATATATATATATATATATATATATATATATATATATATATATATATATATATATATATATATATATATATGTATATGTATATGTATATGTATATGTATATACATATATACATATATACATATATACATATATGCATATATGCATATATGCATATATGCATATATACATATATACATATATACATATATACATATATATATATATATATATATATATATATATATATATATATATATATATATATATATATTGTACATATATATATATATATATATATATATATATATATATATATATATATATATATATATATATATATATATATATATATACATATATATACATATATACATATATATATATATATATATATATATATATATATATATATATATACATATATACATATATACATATATACATATATACATATATATATATATATATATATATATATATATATATATATATATATATTATATGTATGTTCCGTTATATTATTCTGTTTACCATCGAGTCCTTTATGTTATCTATCTCGCATATTTTTTTATTCAGTAGACTCTTTCCCGCTATTCTGCGCACTATTTTTATTTTCTGATATTTCCAGTACTTATTTTATTTTTGATGTTTCGGGTCGGCTTTCAGTTATGTACACTAGTGTAGGTCTAATTATAGTCCTATAAATTCTAGATCGTCCTTGCGGCTTAGTTTCTCACTGCTAGGTCGATACATCTATGACGAGATATTTAAGTTTTATTTCTTATGTAATTTTTTCATCAAGAGCAAGGTTACATCTTAATAGCGTTTTAGACATTGTCATGCACCTCCTTTTTCTTCCTGCCGATACTGTCATGAAAAAATTTTACCATTAGCAACCCCAGAATATTGTCTTGTCTACTATCAGCACGGCCTCGTCAGCATAACATATGTTTTTGTTTCATCTACAGTTCTCAGTCTACGAACTTGTCTAGATATTTCAGCCATAATTATATTGAAAAGTAGTGAGGCTCAGAGTCCCCTGGCCAATTCATCTTTCTATCTCTAATGGCTCTGTATTTTAAAGTAAATTATTTTTTAAGGTTTGGATGATGTGCGGTATGTATTTTTCGTAAAAGAGATATGCTACGTCCTCCAATTGTACTTGATTAAAGACTTTCTCTAAGTCAGTGAAACATAAAAATGCTGGTCTATGATATTCTATCGATTTTTCAGTAGTTTCCCTTATTTACGAAGGAACACTCACCTCTCAGAGATATTTAGAAATTTTAAGGCAGCAAACAGAACCTCTTGTTGATGAACTGCCGTTAATAGACCTTAGAAATATATTTTTTCAATACGACTGGATAGCCAACCAAGGTTCGAACCGTTGGCCGGCAAGGTCACCGGATTTAACACCCATGGACTTCTATTTCTGGGGAAGACTGCAAGACCTAATTTTTAAATTGCCCACAAACACCAGGCAAGAGTTAGAAGTCGCAGTGATACAAAGTTTTGCAGCTCTTACTCCTCTTGAACTAATCAACTCGGTAAGAAGTGTCCAGAAAAGGTGCCGCCTATGTGTAAATGAAACTGGTCGACATTTCGAACATGTTCGAAATTGTTTTGTTTTAGTTTGCTCTACTCGGAATCAATTGTTTTATTGTTGTTTTGTTTTATTTTCTACATAGTTTAAAATACCATAGCATTTAGTAAATTCCATTGTAGTTATGACTCTTAGAGTTACTTCTGGGAATTTTTTTTACGATTTGACTGCTATCAGTAAACAATTGATATTGCCGCTCCGTCCAAAGCCTACTTCACAAAATGTGCATTTAAAACTCGCGTAAAAATTGAAAACCTTTATACTTTGAAGTAGATTTAAGCAAAATGTAAAGTGTGCTATATTTTTAGAATGGTAATTTAAAGCTCTATTCAGATAAGGAAAAATATACCGGGTATCCCATTTAAAAAATATATGTTCGCGTTAATAACTATTAAAATATTCGTTGTAAAAAAATGTAACTTACACTGTTGAAATCCACTTGAAAAAATGCTTCGAAAATGTTTTCACAGAAATGAAAAATAGGAAAAGAATTACATTTTTCCAAAATGCATATTTTTGAAAAACACCCTGTATATCTGAAACGGTACTAGATATCGATATACGGTTTTCACCATTGAGTTTATCATAAAAATTGAGCCTGGACCATCCTGTACATTATTTTAAATGGTACTTAATGGGTACCCCATGGATATTTTATGAAGTATTTTTTGTATCAAATTTAAATAAATTATCTTTAAATAATACTGTGTAAAACAACCAAGAAAATATGGATCAAAGTGTTTCTAGGCCTCAGTGTGTAGCTAAGAAAGGGTCAGGGGGCATAGCCCCTATAGGCTAAGAAGACAACGCCTCCTCTATACGTCATTCTCTTTTTTGTTTTATTTTTTGCTCTAAAAAAAACCTTTAGATCCACCTGCCTGTAAAACATAGCTACGCTTATGTTAATAGAAAATTTATTTTCAGCTTTTCAAAATACCCTTTATAGTCTGCCGCACATAACTGCCTTTTGAAAGGAGAATTTAAAGTAGTCTTCGCCCCAAAATTAGGGCGCGCCTTATACTCTTCGCTAAATGAGTCGGACCACCTTAAAATTGCAAATTTTCTAGAAGTTGAAGTCACAAGCCGTATAAATAAAAAGCCCTCCCTGCAAAACAACAAACATATCTGAGCTAATGCTGGATTTTCATTATATTATCGAATCTAAATCATATTTTATGCAATTCTTATAGCCCGTGTAATCGTATGAGATGCGTTCAATATAGACAACAAATTTATTAACAAATTAAAATAAGTATATTAAACAACCTTTTTAAGAATTTTTACAAATTAGTACTTAAAAAAAAAACTAACTTAAAAAAGTAATGTGACAGTCACGCGTAAAACTATCTTACAGAATGGTCAGAAAAATTGAAAACAGTTTATTATAGCGTGGTTTAAATTAATAATGAAAAAAAGGAAAAAATATTAATTACAAGCAATATTCTAGATTTATTAGTTATTCTAATGCAAAAAAATCTTAGGTAATTTAACCTAGCATTGTAATTCTAGAGTCTTGATGGCCCATATAAAATTTAAATTACTTTGGAACATATAATTGCTTTTCTACAAATCCTGATTTTAAAACTCATCTCACCAATCTAAGAACAAAAGTAAAACTGCTTCTAGCAGCACAAAATACCCACTAAAATAAGTCACTTTGCCTGGCTTTTGAAATTATTTAAGAATTTAAGGGCCGCAACTAGTGGAACCTTATTAGTTATCAACTATCTTGCTGGCAATCTTATTTATTCACCATTTACCTGCTGCATTAATAGGCCATTAAACACTAAAATTTTCCAGTCAGTCTTGTTTACTGAGGAGAAATTGGACTTTTATCAAACGAATAAAGCAATTTTTATTCTTATACAATTATATTCAAGAATCCAACTGAATAAAATTTTTTATGGCTTGCCTTAAAACAGTTTTGTCGATAACTATATTTGGAAAAAATCGAATAAATATATGAATAAATAAATATATATATATATATATATATATATATATATATATATATATATATATATATATATATATATATATATATATATCTAACAAAATCCTAAGTCATGAAACTAGTTGGGGAACTCGGCAAAAAGGGCATCAACAGATGTTCATACTATATTCATTTAGCCAATATTTCGGTCCTATTCGGTCCTCATTCGGTCTATCTGACATTAAGTTGTTCATGCATCC